>CM054061.1:301559611-301703226 GCA_028641055.1 Alopecurus myosuroides
CAAAATTTTATGCTCCAATATGACAAGAACAACTCATGATTCTTTCAATAGAGCATTAAACACTGTCAGCTATTTGAGACAAATCATGCTAATAAATAACCACTAGGCTTTAGAATTCAAATAATATTTAGGATGATATGAAAAAGTCTAGCCACAATCCATGCAAGCTTCTATTTGCATCGTTTGTAATTTTACCAAATGCAACAATTTCTTTTCCCAACAAGCACCATACAAAATATGTTTTAACAAAAAATCTCTAAATAATATAGCAAGAAAACAAGAGAGTACTAACATAACACTACTAAAACTAAAAGCTCTGAATAAGAGATGCAATGAAAACAAGAGCTGAACATGATTTTTTTTGCAGTAGTTAGAAGAAAAACTAAGAATACGAGCATAACGAGTATTCAAACGAAAAAAGCGGAGCGTGTATCTCTACCAAACAAGGATGCTAGGTTCCAATGATATTATTGCATAAAAGAAAACAAAATAAAAATAACAGACGCTCCAAGTAAATTTCATATGATGTGACCGAGTAAAAATATAGTTTCACTACAAGTGACCTGATAAATGGTTGATGAAGAAGGGGATGCGTTGGGCATACCCAAGCTTAGATGCTTGAGTCTTATTAGAATTTTATGGGATGAACCACGGGGGAATACCCAAGCTTTGACCTTGCACTCTTCTTGATCACACATATCACCCTCTTCTCTTGACCCTTGAAAACTTCCTTCACACCACACACAAAGAGTAATTCACATTAGAGGGTTAGTGCAACAATCAGAAATCCATGGGTTCTATATGGGAACAAGTGATATTGATAATTTTAAACATTACCTACAGCCACTAATTTTTTGTGAAGCAAAGAAATCCACTTGACATCATAAAAGAGCAAATGCAAGAAGAATGGCAGAATCTGCCAAAACCAGAATAGTCTGTAAAGACGAATTTTTTTAGGGCACTTACACTGCTCAAAAAAAAAAAAATAAAGAACAAAAAGGTTGAGGAATTAGCTGAGGAATAAGCATAAAACATTTCAGGATATTATGATCTTTCTGGATTTTTCACGATTTTTTATGTTGGATAGCAGAAATCTGTTTCCTGCGCAGAAATCCCAAAACCAACTCCAAGTTTCGTCAGAAACTTTACTTGGCACAACTAATACATGAAAATAAACATACAAAGGAGTTTCTACAGAAGTATAAATCCCCTTGACTCAAAGAAAACAGAGAAAAACGAAGCAAAAATAAAACCATGGGTTATCTCGAAAGAAGTGCTTTTCTTTAACGCCTTTTAGCTAGGCCTAGAAAAGCTGATTCAAGTATTTTCAAGTGAAGAAGATGCTCAGATAAAAATTAATATGAATTAATAGAAAAGAGAGAATCAATAAGAAAGTATAAAACAAATTTAAGTCTAACACACGTCCTATGCATAGGAATCTTGTAAAGAAATAAATTAAAGAAACTCAAACTAGAAATCATGGGAAGGTAGAACAAGAGCAAGTTCAAAACTTTCAACAAAAAAAGAGGTGTTTTAGCAACATAAAAATTTCTAAAACCATATTTTCCTATCCCATAATAATTTCTAGTAGCATCATGAACAAACTCAACAACATAATTATCACATAAAGCATGTTTGTCATGGTCTAAAAGCACACAATTCATATAAATCTCCAAAACAGTGGGATCAAAATTTAAAACCAGCTCCTCTTTTTCCCCACTTTTAGCAATATTAAAACAAGATGATTGATCACTCATAAAAGGTATGGGACACATTATAGCAATCATATTTTCAGTAGCATTATAATTTATAACATCAAGTAACATAGGACCATCATCTAGATCAATATCATATAAATTTTCTAAGCAAACTTCCTCATTATCATGCATATCAATAAATGGAATAAATAGAGTATTGTCATAGGATTTATCAGAGTAACATGGATTATCATAAAACAAGGTATGAGTTAAAGAGTTACTATCATAGGGAGGTAGACATGGGTTCCATTCTTCCTCCTCTTGATCATCACTCTCCTCCTCCTTTTCATCCAATGAGCTCTCAGATTCAGCAATTTCCTATTCCATAGGCTCCTGCAAAGCATTAGTTTCCTTTGGTTGAGAGCATTTATAAAGATATTTAAGAATATAGCCATTTACTTCTTTGTAATTACCAAAGAAAAATTCAAGTATATCATAAGTCTCATATTTATAACGTGCATCATCATTATTTTTAAACAAATAAGAAATTTCGAATGCACCCTTCCAAGCAATAAATTCTTCAATTTGTTCTACATCATAAAGTTCATAATTTCCCTTAACATAAGAAGATATGGTAACATCATCATTACACTCACATTGAAAGGGGAGGTGTTTATACCTCATAAAGCAACAAGATTTATCAAAGCAATAAGTAACCTTATAAGTAGAGCACAAGTTTTTATCATAGTTATGCAATCTATTAATTTGCTCCCATAATTGTATCCCTTTTTTTGTGACAATCGGTGTTCCTTATAATAATTTTGTTGTTCATCCGTGAACACACCTTGCCTATAAGATCTAGTTTCAAAGACATCAACCATTGATGGCAAGCATGATAAAGAAAGAATAATAACTATTAATTTTGTGTTTTTAATATAGCGAAACAAACAAGAAAAATAAAATAAAATAAACAAAACTAAAACAAAGTAAAGAGATTGGAAGTGAGAGACTCCCTTTGCAGAAATTCTCTTCCTCCCCGGCAACTGCGCCAGAAAACTGCTGGTGCAAGAGTTGATGGGAGGATGCTTGCTTCTTGATGACTTCAAAATCCCCGGCAACGGCACGAAAAAAGTTCTTGATGTGTGTGATCACACGTTCGTTGGGAGACCCCAAGAGGAAGGTATGAAGAATGCAGCGACAAGTTTCCCTCAGAAAGAAACCAAGGTTGAATCGACCAATAGAAGGAACAAGTAACTTCAGAAGGTTGATGCAGATGATATGGAAGGGTGCACTACCGGTTCAGCAACAACGTGGAACCTACACAACAACATCAAATCACTTTGTCCCAACGAATCAGTGAGGTTGTCAATCTCACCGGCTTTGCTCAACACAAAGAGGTTAAACGTATGGTGTGGAATACAATATGAAAACAGTAGTAGCAGTATGAGAGTAATAGAAATAGTGGTTGTATTATCAGTATGAGGAAATGGACTGGGGTCCACAATTCACTAGTGGTGTCTCTCCGTGAAAGATAAATAACATGTGTGGTGAACAAATTACAGTTGGGTAATTGACAGAAATGAAGGCTACACCGTAGTGGATATGCAAGACATAAAGATTACTATGTGATTCATGCAGGCATTACAACAAGATACATAGACCGCCATCAAACTGCATCTATGACTATTAATACACCCTCTGAATATCATCCGAACAAACATTGGGTATTAAGTTGCAAGCAACAGATAATTGCATTAAGCAAAGTGTGCAATGTAAACAATATAATCATCCTTAGAGAAATCATTGTTGTTTTCTCCCTAATGACAACAACACCTCCTCCAGTCGTCACGTTTCTGTCACTCGAGCATAGATGCAAAGGAGGCATGAACCCACTATCGAGCATAAATAATCCCTCTTGGAGTTACTAGCATCTATTTGGACAGAGAATCTACTAATAACGGAGAGCATGCAAGATCATAAATAACATATGCATGAAGATAACATGATAGATTGATAATCAAAAGACATAGCATTTAACATTCATCGGATCCCAGCAAACACAACATGTAGCATTGCATAAAGATGATCTCGATCATGTGAGACAGCTCACGAGATCTAAACATAAGGCATAAAGTGGAGGAGACAACCATCTAGCTAATGCTATGGACCCGTAGTACAAGGATGAACTACTCACACATCACTTTGGAGGAGGGCATGGTGGTGTAGACCCCTCCGGTGATGAATTCCCCTCCCGAAAATCGATAAAAATGATAAAAGTGTATAGCAAACATGTGGAATATAACATGAAAACAACATGGAACATCAGAAATTAAGGATACATTTATGACATATCATTTTTCCCAAGAACATGAGGGTTCTAGGAAGGATGTCGAGTGCGAAATTGGTGTGATCCAATCTCGTTGGGATATTGTTCGGCACCCTACTAGGACATGGAGTCTCAATAGTATGTGGGAGGTGATGACTGCTTGTGTGATCATGCACAACATGATTGTCGAGGATGAGCACGATGAGCACCTCTTTGACCAGGATTGGCAGTTTCATGGTGACTTGGTTGAGCCCCACCATGGAATGACAAATTTTGGCCAGTTCATCCTGTTGGGTTGCATAACGGGAATTTAAGATTTTTTCCATGCATTCTACGAAAGAACCAAGATCTTGCGATGCAGATACAAGTGAATATAAATTTCAAGATCTAGTTCCCGAGATCATGTACCAGCCACCGTAGTGGCGGAAGAGATGTCAGTGACTGATGCGCGTTTAACACACGTTCATTGGGAGACCCCAAGAGGAAGGTATGAAGAGCACATCAGTTAGTTTCCCTCAGAAAGAATCCAAGGTTGAATCGACCAGTAGGAGAAAAAATCACTTCCGGAGGTTGATGCAGCTGATGTTGGCAGGGCGCACTACCCGTTCAACAACAATGTGGAACCTACACAACACAATCAAATCACTTTGCCCCAACGAAACAGTGAGGTTGTCAATCTCACCGATTTTGGTGAAAACAAAGATGTTAAACGTATGATGTGGAAAACAGTAGGAGAACAGTAGGAAAACAATAGTAACAGTATGAAAACAGTAATTGCACTGGTTGTATTGTCAGTATGAGGAAAATGGACTGGGGTCCACAGTTCACTAGTGGTGTCTCTCCAAAACAGATAGAGAGTATGTTGGGTAAAAATATTACAGCTGGGCAATTAACAGATATAAAGGCCGCACCGTAGTGCATATGCATGACATGATGATTACTATGTGATTCATGCGGGCATTAAAACAAGATTCATAGCCCGTTATCCAACTGCATCTATGACTAATAATCCACCCTCAGAATGTCACCCGAGCAAACCTTGGGTATTAAGTTGCAACCAATAGATAATCGCAGTAAGCAAAGTGTGTAATGTAAACAATGTAAACATCGTTGTTTTCTCCCTAATAGAAACAACACATCCCCCATCCGTCACATTTCTGTCACTCGAGCACAGATGCAAGGGAGGCATGAACCTACTATCGAGCATAAATACTCCTTCTTGGAGTTAGTAGCATCTACTTGGACAGAGAATCTACTAAAAACAGAGAGCATGCAAGATCATAAATAACATACACATGAATAAAACATGATAGATTCATAATAATTGGTCATAGCATTCAATATTTATCGGATCCCAACAAACACAACATGTAGCATTACAATAAAATGATCTTGATCATGGTAGGCAGCTCACAAGATCTAAACATGAGGCATAAAGAGGAGAGAACATCCATCTAACTACTTCTATGGACCCGTAGTCCAAGGATGAACTACTCATGCATAATTCCGGAGGCGGGCATGGTGGTGTAGAGCCCTCCGGTGATGAATTTCCCTCCCAGCAGGGTGCCGGGGAGAGCTCCAGAACCCTCCCAAACTAGGGTTGACGATGACGGTGGTTGTGGTTGTTTTTGGTGGAAAAGGCTCGGGGTGTTTAGTGTCAACCCGAGGAGGAGAATATATAGGCGTGAGGGTGATGCATGTAAAATGCATAGATGAACTTTGCATGTTATTACTTGTTTTTCCTACATATTAGCAACTTATATTCATGTTTTATAATGATTTGGGGGATTTTCTGAACAATCCCCCTTCTTTTGGTTCTAACCCTGTTTTTCCAGAAAACGTACTTTTTAGTGTTTCAGACTTTCCGGGAGCTTCGGGACTCCAAAAAGGGCAAGGCCAAAGAGCACGGTTCATAATTTTCGAGACGAAGACCATGGGCCAAAGTAGAGGGCCAAAAGGCCAACCAGGTGCCAAAGGAATCTGGCCGCGTGTGGGGCCCCCTTTTTGCCCCCGTGGCTCCAATGCCGTCGATATTTCTTCTCCCGAGTGTCTCGTGACCTAAAAACGATTATATAAAGGGTCCCCTGGCCTTTTCGAGAAGGAGGCAGCGCCGAGAGACGAAACCACGAAACAGAGAGACAGAAGGCTGCCGCCGGAGAAGATCGAAGGGGGGAAACGCCGCCGGGATCACCCCCGGAGGGCTCCACCCCCTCCGGCGTGTTCATCATCAACATCTACAGCAAGATCAGCTCCATCTCTCCACTGTAATCTCTTGGCAAACACGATGTATGATGCAATACTATATTCCCTTGATGTATTGTGTCTCCCCGTCTATGTTTGAGTAGTGAATTGTTCTTGGCAATGGTGAAATAGTTCGTTGATTGGTTGCATACAAGTTTGTTATCTTCTATGATTGTCTTTATGTACAATATATGAGTGCACACATATGTTGGGGAATGCATGTAAGGTGATCACCGGTAGCATAATGGAGTGGTGGTGACTTGGGAGTGACAGTAACCTGAGACCGAGCCACAAAGTTAAGTTATTGGGGGATATATATAGGGGACCTTAGAACGTAAGGCTATGGTGGGACTTTATGTCTTAATCAATCTTGTGCAGTCATTTACTTGGCCACATGATCCATCATAAGGGGTTGTATATCATTTACTTGACTATACCTATTCATGGCTCCTTCCTAGAAGAAACAACTAAGACTAAAACATGTGCTTCACTAATTGTGACAACCACACGAACGAAACACCTATTGCTAGAACACTTGCTCCCTTGAGATACTTGAGATATTTGCTGCTTGCTACTTGTGAAACTTGCTTAGAAACTTGCTTTAGAAACTTGCTCTAGGATTACTTGCATTTTAAACTTGCTTCACTAGTTACTAGACAAACCACACTCCACGTCACTTGCTTTTAGTTAGTTAGTTCCTTTTAGTCAAACTTATTTCTTTGCATAAAAAGCCATATAAGAGGGTTATAGGGCTTTAGAGAATAGATAGCTTACCTTCAGCTCCTCGTGGGTTCGACACTCAAATACTTATCGGAAGGTACTACAATTGATCTCCTGCACTTGGGAGTCATCAGAGGGCAACATCGGTGGGTGGCCAGGGGGCCCACACTACCCCTAGGCGTGGCCAGGGGGGCCGTGCCGCCCTATGTTGTGGGGCTCTGTGGCCCCCCTCCGGACTCGGTGTGCGCGACATATTTCTAAGACCCCTGTTTTTGAATCGTCCAATTCTGAGAATATTTCGAGAACAACTTTTCTCAAATAAAAAACAGCAGAAAACAGGAACTGGCTCTGTGGCATCTTATCAATAGGTTAATCTTAGAAAATCGATAAAAATGGCATAAGTGTATAGAAAACATGTAGCATATAGCATGAAACAACATGGAACATCCGAAATTATGGATATATTTATGAGTATCAACATCCCCAAGCTTAGTTCCTACTCGTCCTTGACTAGGTAAATGATAAAAAAAAAACAAATAGTTTCTGAGGTGACATGCTACCAACATAAACTTGATCATCATAGTAATGTAAAGCATGTAAACTAGGATTAAATGAATAAAGGTTGTGGTTTATAGTTTATATCAATTAGAATAATGTATAAACCATTAAGAATAACAAAGTAAAACTTTTCAGTGAATCAATAATAAAAGATAATCAACCGTGCAATGGTTTATTAAAGATGATTTAAGCTTGAAGAACAACAATATAATCATGCAAGGCATCAAACTCTCACAACAACTCCTATTAGGATCAAGTTAAGCGATAACAATATGCACGTAGGAAAATCATTAAGATATTTGTGCACTCAAAATAAGCAAGCGTTCTGTATTGGTTCCTAGCACCTGGATGTTATGGATAAAATAACATTATGGTGGGTTTGGAAGGTCAATGGAAGAAAGTCTCACACAACTGAAAGTGATCATTAGACAAGAGGAAGTCTTATAATCAAAGTTATGCAAGGAGTAGTGATTGCCACACAACGGATGCACATAGAGCTATAAGTGTATGAAAGCTCTCGAATGGAACTAGTGGGGGTTGATGCGTCATAAACGTATCCCTAATTTCTAATGCCCCATGTTATTTTATTATTCATTCCCACATGTTTTATTATTGACAAGATGCCACAAAGCGACTTCCCTGTTTTCTGATGTTTTTAGTTTCAGAAAAGTTGTTCTGGAAATATTCTCGGAATTGGAAAATTCGAAGCCCGGAAGTCTTAGAATTTCCGAAGGTTCCACGGAGTCCCGGAGAGACCTGGAGAGGGGCCTTAGGGGGCCCACACCATAGGGCGGCGCGCCCCCGTGGACGCGCCGTGGGATGGTGTGGGGCCCCCAGGCCTCCACTGCCTCTACCCTTTCGCCTATTTATTTTTCCCCGAGACGTAAACCCTAGATATATTCCACTTCGTCCCGAAAAACACCCGAGGCTGCCGTCATCGTCATCCCGAGATCGGGAGAGTTCTAGAGCTCTCCCCGGCACCCTGCCGGGAGGGAAATTCATCACCGGAGGGGTCTACACCACCATGCCCTCCTCCGAAGTGATGTGTGAGTAGTTCATCCCTGGACTACGGGTCCATAGAAGTAGCTAGATGGTTGTTATCTCCACTTTGTACCTCATGTTTAGATCTTGTGAGCTGCCTAACATGATCAAGGTCATATTTATGTAATGTTACATGTTGTGTTTGATGGGATCTGATGAATGTTGAATGCTATGTATTCTGATTATCAATCTGTCATGTTATCTTCATGCTTATGTTATTTATGATCTTGCATGCTCTCTGGTATTAGTAGATGCTCTGGCCAAGTAGATGCTAGTAACTCCAAGATGGAGTATTTATGCTCGATAGTGGGTTCATGCCTCCTTTGCATATGTGCTCGAGTGACAGAAACATGACAGATGGAGGATGTGATGTAGCCATTAAGGAGAAAACAACAATGATATGTCTAAGGATGATGGTATTGTTTACATTACACACTTTTCTTACTGCAATTATCTGTTGCTTGCAACTTAATACCCAACGTTTGTTTGGATGATATTCGGAGGGTGGATTATTAGTTATAGATGCAGTTGGATAACGGTCTATGTATCCTGTTGTAATGAACGCATGAATCACATAGTAATCTTTATGTCTCGCATATGCACTACCGTGCAGCCTTCATTTCTGTCAATTGCCCAACTGTAATTTGCTCACCACACATGTTATTTATCTTTCACGGAGAGACACCACTAGTGAACTGTGGACCCCGGTCCATTTTCCTCATACTGATAATACAACTACTGCTTCCACTATTTTCACACTGCTGCTACTGTTTTGGTACTGTTTTCCACACCATATGTTTAACCTCTTTGTGTTCAGCAAAACCGGTGAGATTGACAACCTCACTGCTTCGTTGGGGCAAAGTGATTTGCTATTGTTGTGTAGGTTACACGTTGCTTCTGAACCGGTAGTGCGCCATGCCATCTCAGCTGCTTCAACCTTCTGAAGTTACTCCTTGCTCCTACTGGTCGATTAAACCTTGGTTTCTTTCTAAGGGAAAACTGATGTTGTGCTCATCATACCTTCCTCTTGGTTTTCTCAACGAGTTCAAGACCTGCACCATCAAGCTATTTTTTGGCGCCATTGCCGGGGAGGAAGAGAATTTCTGCAAGGGGAGTCTCTCACTTCCAATCTCTTTACTTTGTTTTTGTTTTGCTTATTTTATTTTATTTTATGTTGTTTGCTTCTCTTTATCAAAAACACAAAAAAAATTAGGTCTTATTCTAGTTGTAGTTTTAGTCCTGTTTTTAATATTTTTAAAAATTACTACATATGAGAACACTAAGTAGTGTGAATTTACTAGCACCAACAACAATTATTTCATTAGCACACCTATTGCTCCACCTGCTCCTACTGCTGATTTTTACGAGATTAAGCCGGCCTTGTTAAACCTTGTTATGAGAGAGCAATTTTCTGGTGTTAGTACTGATGATGCTGCTGCCCATCTTAATAATTTTGTTGAACTATGTGAGATGCAAAAATATAAAGATGTAGATGGAGATATTATTAAACTAAAATTGTTTCGTTTCTCTTTGAGAGGAAGAGCTAAAGAATGGTTGCTATCTTTTCCTAGAAATAGTATTGATTCTTGGACTAAGTGTAAAGATGCTTTCATTGGAAAATATTATCCTCCTGCTAAGATTATATCTTTAAGAAGTAGCATTATGAATTTTAAGCAACTTGATAATGAGCATGTTGCTAAAGCTTGGGAAAGAATGAAATCTTTACTGAATTGTCCCACTCATGGACTGACTACTTGGATGATTATCCAAACCTTTTATGTAGGACTTAATTTTTCTTCAAGAAACCTTCTGGATTCAGCTGCTGGAGGAACATTTATGTCGATGACTTTGGGGGTAGCAACAAAACTTCTTGATAATATGATGGTAAATTATTCTGAATGGCTTACTGAGAGAGCTACAACTGGTAAGAAGGTAAATTTTGTTGAAGAAACATCTTCTTTGAGTGATAGACTAGATGCTATTATGTCTATGCTTGTTAACGGCCATGCTCATATTGATCCAAACAATGTTCCCTTAGCCTCTTTGGTTGCTCAAGAAGAGATGTTGATGTGAACTTCATTAAAAATAATAATTTCAACAACAATGCTTATAGAAATAATTTTGGTAGCAACAATAATAGGCCATTTCCTCCCAATAATAGCAATGCTTATGCTAATTCTTATGGTAACTCCTATAATAGGAACACAAGTGTACCCTTTGATCTTGAGAACATGCTTAAGAATTTTATTAGTACACAAACTGCTTTCAATAAATCCGTTGAGGAAAAATTTGGAGAAATTGATGTTCTTGCTTCCAGAGTTGATAGCCTTGCTCTTGATGTTGATTTTCTAAAACTAAAGGTTATGCCTCATGATGTTAAAGAAAGTAAAACTTTAAATTCTATTCAAATTCTAATTGATGATAATGTTAGAATGATAGTTGAATTGCATGCTAGTTGGGAAAAAGAAGATGAAATAGCTAGAAAGAATAATATAGATAATGTTTGCACCATTACCACCACTAGTAAAACTGAAGCTTCTCATGCTAGAAAACCTTCTACTATCAATGGAAAGTAATTGGTGTTTGAAACACTCCCACTTCTGCTATCCCTGAAACTGCTAAAAATGCTCCTCATAATAGTGCTGGAATTTCTAGAAACATGGGAGACAATAGTCCCATTATCTTTGATAAAAATGATCTTGACTTTGATGATTTCAACTTAACTGAAGTGATTAAGTTCTTACAAAATCTTGCTAATTGTCCTAATGCTAGTGCTATGAATATGGATTTCACAAAACATATTACAAATGCTCTCATGCAAATTAGAGAGGATGAACTAAGATGTGAAGCCTCTATCCCTAGGAAGCTAGATGATGGTTGGGAACCTATTATTAAAATGAAAGTGAATGATTTTAATTGAAATTCTCTATGTGATCTTGGTGCTAGTATCTCTTTTACGCCCAAAAATCTCTATGATATTCTTGATTTACCACCATTGGAACCTTGTTATTTGCATATTCGTCTTATTGATAATGTTAGAAAGAAACCTTTGGTGATAGATGATGGTGTTCTTATCATGTTTAATAATAATCTTGTCCCAGTTGATTTTTTTGTCTTGAATATTGAATGCAATGCTTCTTGTCCAATTGTTTTCGGAAGACCTTTTCTTAGAACTGTTGGTGCTATTATTGATATGAAAGAGGGGAATATTAAATTTCAGTTCCCACTCAAGAAAGGTATGGAACACTTTCCTAGAAAAAAAAAATGAAGCTTCCTTTTGATTCATTTATTTGAGAAAGTTACAATTTTAATGCTTCTTCACTTGAAAATACTTGATTCCATTTTTCTGGGCCTATCTAAAAGGCGTTAAAAAAATCACTTCTTGGGAGATAACCCATGGTTTTATTTTTTGCTTTGTTTTTCCCAGTTTTCTTTGATTCAAGGGGTTGTATACTTGTGTAGAAACTCCTTTGTATCTTTCTTTTCATGTTTTAGTAGTGCCAAGTAAACTTTCTGACGAGAGTTGGAGTTGGTTTTCGGATTTCTGCGCGGAAAACATAATTCTACTGTCCATCGTAAAAATTCGCGAAAAATCTAGGAAAATCCGAATGACCTGACATATTTTGTGCTTATTCCTCAGCTAATTCCACAACTTTTTTGTTATTTAAGTTTTTCAAATTCAGAAACATAAGTGCCTCAAAAAAATTTGTCTTTACAGGTTATTCTGGTTTGACAGATTCTGCCATTTTTCTTGCATTGGCTATTTTGCGATATAAAGTGGATTTCTTTGCTTCACGAAACATCAGTGGATGTAGCTAACATTTAAAAGTATCAATACCACTTGTGACATACAGAACCCATGGATTTTTAATTGCTACACTAACCCTCTAATGCGAATTACTGTTTGAGTATGGTGTGAAGGAAGTTTACAAGTGTCAAGAGAAGAGGTGATATATATGATCAAGAAGAGTGCAAGGTCAAAACTTGGGGATTCCCCCGTGGTTCATCCAAGAATATTTTTAGAATACTCAAGCATCTAATCTTGGGGATGCCCAAGGTATCGCTATCTTCATCAACTATCTATCAGGCCACTTCTCGTGAAACTATATTTTTATTCGGTCACATCATATGAAGGTTACTTGGAGCGTATGTTTGTTTTTCTTTTGTTTTACTTGCTGAAATAATATAATTGGACCTATCATCCTTGTTTGGGAGATAGAAACGCTCTGCTTTTTCGTTTGAATACTTGTTATGCTAGTATTAGTTTTTCTTCTAGTTACTGCAAAACAATTCATGTTCAGCTCTTGTTTTCATTGCATCTCTTATTCAGAGATGTTAGTTTTACTAGTGTTACGTGAGTACTCTCATGTTTTATTGCTGTAGCATGTAGATTTTTTTTTCTAAAATCATGTTTTGTATCATGCTTGTTGGGAAAAGAAACTGCTGCTTGAGGTAGAATTTTTAACGGTGCAAGTAGAAGCTTGTATAGACTGTGGCTAGAACTTTTTCATATCATGCTAGATGTTATTTTAGTTTTAAAGACATGTGGTTATTGAGTAGCATGATTAGCCTCAAATAGCTGAGAGTATTTAATGTGCCATTGAAAGAATAATGAGTTGTTCTTGTCATATTGAAGAATAAATTTGCGGTATTCTACTTTGAATGTTTTATTTGGTTGTCTTGGCTCATGCTCACACCATGTTTATGACTATGAACCAGTGACTAATAGCCTCTATGATCATTTAGTTTTAGAACTTGTGGTACCACTTATGCTTTGATTAATGATGTTTATGTCGCTATATATGATTATGGCTCTTATGCTCTCTTGATTTGTCGTTCCCACTCTTTTGCTAGCCTCCACCTGTACCGAGTATGAAATTCTACTCGTGCAATCCAACTCCCTAAAACCAAAAGTTTTCCCATTGTGTCCACCATACCTACCTATATGTGGTAATTAACCGCCACTCTAAGTAAAATGCTCATGTGTTACCTTTAAAACCTTCAAAATTGTTCCTGCTTTGTGTTCCTGTTTTTGCTCATGAGGACGTAAGTAGAGAATCTTTATCTTGTTGATTGGCTTTCACACCCTGGACAAGTGGCTTCATCCGCTTATCCAACTGATAGAAGAGCTGGCAGCGGGGTGCCCAGCCCCAAATTAATACACACAAACTCTCTTCACTATTTTTGCCCTCATTTATCACTCAAAACATAATTGTGTAAACAAAAGAGAAAGAGGGATGACCTTCTACACCAGTTGCATCCTTCACATGGGAGCCGATTTTGTGAAATCTAGTTGGCTTGTGACATACTGTATTTTCTGTTTACCATTCGTTGACATTATCATACACCTCCCAAAATATAGACACTCCTCCACGGTATGTGATTGGTTGCAGGCACCCGAGGATTCGGTTACCATGGTTTGTGTAAGATGGATGGGAGGAGTGTCAAACATTTTAATACCTCTATTAATAAAATAAAAGCTCTAGCACATGAGTGATCCATGCTTCCCTCTACGAAGGGACCTTCTTTTACTTTTATGTTGAGTCTCCATCTTGTAACTTTATGCACAGTTGAGAGAGCATATTTTCCATTCTGAGTTTTATGTGCATGTGTCCCAGAAACATTATTAATTGATTCATAATGTGTTATTGCTTGTTCTCTAAATATTTGTTCTAGTCTTCCTCATGAACTTTCAAGGTGTCCTAGCATTTATGTTTTACCCCACTCTTAAGGACTTTCCAAATATCACTTTGCCATGCTTTATCTATACTTCAAACAAACGTATATCTTTATTTGCATTGTTATTCATGATCTTTTATTTGTGTTACTTCTCATGATGCAAGGTGATTGCTATGCTTTATTATTAAAGTTCTATTTATCATGCTTGTGTTAAAGTTCTATGATCTCAGCTTACATAAGCTTTTACATTATGATGATCAAGTTTATGTTGGTAGCATGTCACCTAAGAAATTATATGTTTTTATCGTTTACCTACTCGAGGACGAGTAGGAACTAAGATTGGGGATGTTGATATGTCATAAACGTATGCCTAATTTCTGATGTTCCATATTTTTTCTGATTGATTCCCACATGTTTGCTGTAGACTTTATGTCCTTTTTATCGATTTTCCGGACTAACCTATTGACAAGATGCCAGAGAGCGACTTCCCTGTTTTCTGCTGTTTTTAGTTTCAGAAAAGTTGTTCCGGAAATATTTTCGGAATTGGAAAATTCGAAGCCTGGAAGTCTTAGAATTTCCGAAGGTTCCACGGAGTCCCGGAGAGACCCGGAGAGGGGCTTCAGGGGGCCCACACCATAGGGTGGCGCCCCCTGTGGATGCGTCGTGGGATGGTGTGGGACCCCCAGGCCTCCATCGCCTCTGCCCTTTCGCCTATTTATTCAACACGAGACGTAAACCCTAGATATATTCCACTTCGTCCCCAAAAACACCTGAGGCCGCCGTCATCGTCATCCCACGATCGGGAGGGTTCTAGAGCTCTCCCCGGCACCCTGCCGCGAGGGAAATTCATCACCGGATGGGTCTACACCACCATGCCATCCTCTGAAGTGATGCGTGAGTAGTTCATCTCTGGACTACGGGTCCATAGAAGTAGCTAGATGGTTGTTCTCTCCACTTTGTACCTCATGTTTAGATCTTGTGAGCTACCTAACATGATCAAGATCGTCTTTATGTAATGCTACATGTTGTGTTTGCTGGGATCTGATGAATGTTGAATGCTATGTCTTATGATTATCAATCTATCGTGTTATCTGCATGCTTATGTTATTTATGATCTTGCATGCTCTCCGTTATTAGTAGATGCTCTGGCCAAGTAGATGCTAGTAACTCCAAGACGGAGTATTTATGCTCGATAGTGGGTTCATGCCTCCTTTACATCTGTGCTCGAGTGACAGAAACGTGACGAATGGAGGATGTGTTGTTTCCATTAGGGAGAAAACAACAACGCTTTGTCTAAGTATGATGTTATTGTTTACATTACACACTTTGCTTACTATAATTATATGTTGGTTGGAACTTAATACCCAACGTTTGTTCGGATGATATTCCGAGGGTGGATTATTATTCATAGATGCAGTTGGATAACGGTCTATGTATCTTGTTGTAATGCCCGCATGAATCACATAGTAATCTTTACGTCTTGCATATGCACTACGATGCAACCTTCATTTCTGTCAATTGCCCAGCTGTAATTTGTTCACCACACATGTTATTTATTTTTCACGAAGAGACACCACTAGTGAACTGTGGACCCCGGTCCATTTCCCTCATACTGATAATACAACTACTGCTTCCACTATTTTCACACTGCTTCTACTGTTTTCATACTGTTTTCCACGCCATACGTTTAACCTCTTTGTGTTCAGCAAAACCGGTGAGATTGACAACCTCACAGCTTCGTTTGGGAAAAGTAATTTGATTGTGTTGTGTAGGTTCCACGTTACTTCTAAACCGGTAGTGCGCCCTTCCATCTCAGCTTCTTGAACATTCTAAAGTTACTCCTTCCCTCCTACTATTCGATTAAACCTTGGTTTCTTTCTGAGGGAAAGCTGCTACTGTGCTCATGATACCTTCCTCTTAGGTTTTCCCAACGAGTGCAAGACCTGCACCATCAGGGGTGCATCCAACTTGCTTGCTCACGAAGACCTAGAACACTTTTGAGGAGGCTCATCATTGGAATATACAAACCAAGTTCTATAACGTAAAGTTCCCCACATATTTATGCAAGTCATAATATGAAAAACTCTCTCCAAACTGAAGTATTGGTGCTAAAAAAGCACAAGTGTGTAAGAAATGATAGTAATGCTGCCCCCTCTCTCTTTATTATCTCACTTTTCCCTTTCTTTTTTATTTTTATTTTTTGGGCTTTTTTTTAAATTTTTTTGGTATATAACCTCACTGGTAGGGGCAACACTCTATTTTACAATGAATCATCACACTTTCAGTACTCATAACTCAAACTGAAATATCTATGATGTATATAAAACTAAATGCTCCTGCGAGTGTAGCAGTATGCAAAATAACAATGAAGCATGACATCAAGTAACATAATGAGGATGGATGTTGTATGGAAACATATCTCGGAATGGCTATGGAAATGCCATGATAGGTAGGTATGGTGGCTGTTTTGAGGAAGATGATTTTTAGCTTATGTGTAGAAGAACAAAGTTCTCCCACGGGGTTTGAATGCACTGGCGAAGTTTACACCAACTTTCAATGTGAGAATGAGCAATGCACAGTACCGAAGAGGCTAGCAAATATGGATGGTGGAAGTGCCAGAAAACCGCAACATAGAACTAAGAAGTTAAAAGATTACAACTAAAATTATGCTGTTACAAATCATAATGAAAATCACTCCAAGAAGGTCCATGGCAGTGACAAGTCACTGTTAGCTACCTCGACCGTAGCGCGTAACAAAAAGCCATCACGATTGCTATCAGCAAAGGAAGTCATTTATCATTATCCCATCAACTGGTTATTTGAGTGTGGCACAGTTTCAAGCTTTTAGACCAACCATTAATTGTTTTTACTCTACTAAACCAGCAAGTTTATCATTAAGCATATTAATATCTCAAAACAATAGAAAATAATCAAGTGAAACAGTTTAGTGATCTACAAGAATATGCAAGTTTTCCTGTTATACCATATACCACATGTAGCATTTTCTATTTCCATCAAGCACCATTCAATATATATTTTAACACAAACTTTCCAAATGATATAGCAATGAAACAAGAGAGTACTAATACTACTCTACTAGAACTAACAACCCTGAATAAGAGATGCATGAAAAACATGATCTAAAAGACAGTGTTGGATTAGGCGGCGCCTAGGCAGTGCTTAAGCACGCTTAGGCACTAGGCGATGGACAAACGCCTCACCTAGGGCATAAGCGGAACTCTAGGAAGCACAACTAATAAATTTTCTTCTCTTGCAAGAAATCATACCATATTGCACTTAAAAAAGATATTCAATATAATCCAATGGCAGTTGTTAGTAGTTTACTCATTTATATGCTCTAAATTAGTGTGTATAGATATAGAATAACCCAAATCTAGACCTGATGGCAAAAACTACATACCTGCCTAGGCCACGCATAGTGCGATTAAGCATCACCTAGGCGCTAGGCGAATGCCAACCACCTCGCTTACGCCTACTTCCTTTCCTTCCTTGCTAAAAGGATTGCAACAGCTAGAAGAAAAACTAAGAATACGACCATAACGAGTATTCATATGAAAAAAAGGAGTGTGTCTATCTCCCACACAAGAATGCTAGGTTCCAACTATATTATTGCAGCAAGGAAAAAAACAGACGCTTCAAGTAAAATGCATATGATGTGACCGAATAAAAATATATTTTCACTAGAAGTGACCTGATAAATTGTTGATGAAAAAGGGGATGCCTTAGGCATCCCTAAGCTTAGACGCTTGAGTATTCTTAGAATTATCTGGGATGAAACATGGGGGCATCCCTAAGATTTCGCTTTACACTCTTCTTGATCATATTATATCAACTTACTCTCTTGACTCTTGAAAACTTCCTTCACACCACACTCAAAGTAATTCGCATTAGAGGGTTAGTGCATAATAAAAAATTCACGTGTTCTGTATGGACACAAGCGTTATGAATACTTTTAAACATTAGCTACAACCACTGATGTTTCGTGAAGAAAAGAAATCCACTCGACATAGTAAAAGAGAGAATGTAAGTAAAAAGGCAGAATCTGTCAAACCCAGAAAAGTTTGGAAAGACGAATTTTTTCGGGTCACTTATGTTGCTCAAATCGAAAAAATTAAAGAATGAAAAGGTTTCGGAAAAAGCCGAGGAAAAACAAAAAATTGGCAAGTCATTTTGATTTTTCTGTGATTTTACCCAGAATTTACGATGGACAGCAGAAATCTGTTTCCTGCGCAGAAATACCAAACCAACAACAACTTCGCTAGACACTTTACTTGACACAACTAATACATGATAATAAATATACAAAGGAGTTGCTACAGAAGTATACAACACCTTGAATCAAAAGAAACAGAGAAAAACAATGCAAAAATAAAAACATGGGTTATCTCCCAAGAAGTGCTTTTATTTAACGCCTTTCAGCTAGGCATAGGAAGAGAAAATCAAGTATTTTCAAGCGGAGAAGCATTCAAATCAAGACAAGAAAACTCCTCAATAATGCATTGTATTTTATATAAATTAGTTTAAGATGTTCTTCTCTTAGAACTTTTAGGTTTACTACTCTCATCAAATAAATTTTCACGAACAATCCAGTCAAAATTCTTCTCTTGGGCTTCATGTGGTGCTACTAATTTAAAGGTAATTGGTATTTTATTCTCCCTTTTATTTTTAGGTTAAGATTTTTCAAGATCACCAACAACATTTACACATGATCCTAGCATATTAAAACAATAAAAAAACTTTTCTAGCTTCTATAGCAACATCTCCAAAATTTTTAAGCATGGTTTCTAAGATAAAATTTCTTTTTTCAATATCTTCAATATGATTCAAGTTGAGGAACATTTGTTGCAGTATGAGGTGAAGGTTAACAAACCTAGCTTCTAACATATGAATTAAAGAAGTTGCAGCAGTTTCATAATTTGGAGCAAGCTCTACTATGGATTTTTCCTCAAAATTTTCATGCTTACTAACATGATTAAATAATTCTTTAATAGTATCCTTTCCAAGTATAGAACCACTACTTACTGGTAGATCTTTCAGTGCGAACTTAGGGAGCAGCATGATGGACAATAAAAAGTAAAGTAACTAAAATAACTATTATAATAAGAACTATTTTTTGTGTGTGTTTTCGATATAGAGAAGCAAACCAGACAAAATATAATAAACTAAGCAAAACTAAAACAAAGCAAAGAGATTGGAAGTGAGAGACTCCCCTTGTAGAAATCATCTTTCTCCCCGGCAACGGCGCCAGAAAACTAGCTTGATGCGCGTGTAACACACGTTCATTAGGAGACCCCAAGAGGAAGGTATGAAGATCACAACAGTAAATTTCCCTCACAAAGAAACCAAGGTTGAATCGACCAGTAGGAGAAAGAAATCACTACTGAAGGTTGATGCAGCTGATGTTGGCAGGACGCACTACCGATTCAGCAAAAACGTGGAACCTACACACCACAATCAAATCACTTTGCCCCAATGAAGCAGTGAGGTTGTCATTCTCACCGTTTTTGCTGAAAACAAAGAAGTTAAACGTATGGTTAGGAAAAAAGTAGGAAAAGATAGTAATAGTATGAAAACAGTAATTGAAGTGGTTGTATTATCGGTATGAGGAAAATGGACGGGGTCCACAGTTCCTTTCGCTGATCCAACAACATCAGTTCCTCGATCTTTAGAGTATTTCAGTACTGGTAAGTGGTGTCTGTTGATGGCGTGTAGACGCCCTCGTTGGTAACCCCAAAACAAAGGTTGTGAAGTGGTGTCTGTTGAGTGCAGCAACAAGTTTTCCCTCAGAAAAGAAACCAAGGTTGAATCGACCAGTAGGAGGACAAGCAATCTCTGAAGGTCGAAGCAACTGAGGTGGCAGGGCGCACTACCGGTTCAACAACAACGTGGAACCAACACAACACAATCCAATCACTTTGTGCCAACGAAAAAGTGAGGTTGTGAATCTCACCAGTTTTGCTGAACACAAAGAGGTTAAACGTATAGTGTGAAAAACAGTAGGAAAACAGTAGGAACTATATGAGAGCAGTATGAAAGTAGTAGGTGAATTATAAGTATGAGGAAAAAAGGACCGGGGTCCATAGTTCACTAGTGGTGTCTCTCCGTGAAAGATAAATAACATGTGTGGTGAAAAATTACAGCTGGTCAATTGACAGAAATGAAGGCTGCACCGTAGTGCATATGCAAGACATAAAGATTACTATGTAATTCATGCGGGCATTACAACAAAATACATAGACCGTTATCCAACAACATCTATGACTAATAATCCACCCTCCGAAATATCATCCGAACAAACATTGGGTATTAAGTTGCAAGCAACAGGTAATCGCAGTAAGTAAAGTGTGTAATGTTAACAATAACATCATCCTTAGACAAAGCATTGCTGTGTTCTCCCTAATGGCAACAACACATCCTCCATCCATCACGTTTTTGTCATTCGAGCACAGATGCCAAGGAGGCATGAACCCACTATCGAGCATAAATACTCCCTCTAGGAGTTACTAGCATCTACTTGGTCACAACATCTACTAATAACGGAGAGCATGCAAGATCATAAATAACATATGCATGAAGATAACATGATAGATTGATAATCAGAAGACATAGCATTCAACATTCATCAGATCCCAGCAAACACAACATGTAGCGTTACATAAAGATGATCTTGATCATGTTAGTCAGCTCACAAGATCTAAACTTGAGGTACAAAGTGGAGAGAACAACCATCTAGCTACTGCTATGGAGCCGTAGTTCAGGGACGAACTACTCACACATCACTTCGGAGGAGGTCATGGTGGTGTAGACCCCTCCGGTGATGAATTTCCCTCCTAGCAGGGTGCCGGGGAGAGCTCCAGAACCCTCCCGATCCCGGGATGACGATGACGGCGTCCTCGGGTGTTTTTATGGACAAAGTGGAATATATCTAGGGTTTACGTCTCGGGGGAATAAATAGGCAAAAGGACAGAGGCGGTGGAGGCCCGGGGGCCCCACACCACCCCACGGCGCGGCCAGGGGGCCGGGCGCGCCGCCCTATGGTGTGGGCCCCCTGAGGCCCCTCTCCGGGTCTCTCCAAGAATATTTCAAGAACAACTTTTCTGAAACTAAAAATAGCAGAAAAGAGGGAACTGGCTCGATGGCATCTTGTCAATAGGTTAGTCAGGAAAATCGATAAAAATGACATAAAGTGTATAGCAAACATGTGGGAAATAACATGAAAACAACATGGAACATCAGAAATTAGGGATACGTTTATGACGTATCAACATCCGCAAGCTTAGTTCCTACTCGTCCTCGATTAGGTAAACGATAAAAAACACGTAATTTTCTGAGGTTACATGCTACCAACATAAACTTGATCATCATAATGTAAAAGCATATGTAAGCTGAGATCATAGTACTTAAACACAAACATGATAAATATAACTTTAATAATAAAGCATAGCAATCACTTTGCATAATGATAAGTAACTCAAATAAAATATCATGAATAACAATGCAGAGAAAGATATACGTTTGTTTCAAAAATAGAGAAAGCATGGTAAAGTGATATTTCGCAAGTCCTTAAGAGTGGGGCAAAACATAAATATCAGGACACCTTCAAAGTTTTATGAGGGGGACTAGAAAAAATAGTTAGAGAACAAGAAATAACACATCATGAATCAATTAATAATGTTTCTGGAAAAAATGCACATAAAACTCAGAATGGCAAATATGCTCTCTCAACTGTGCATAAAGTTACAACATGGAGACTCAACATAAAAGTAAAAGAAAGACCCTACGCAGAGGGAAGCATGGATCACTCATGTGCTAGAGATTTTATTTTATTTTATTAATAGAGGTATTAAAATGTTTGACACTGCTCCCATCCATCTTACACAAACCATGGCTAACCGAATCCTCGGGTGCCTGCCAACAATCACATAACATGGAGGAGTGTCTATATTTTGGGAGATGTATGCTAATGTCAACAAATGGTAAACAGAAAATACAGTACGTCACAAGCTAACTAGATTTCACAAGAGCGGCTCCCATATGAAGGACACAACTGGTATAGAAGGTCATCCCTCTTTATCTTTTGTTTGCACAATTATGCTTTGACTGATAAATCAGGGGCGAAAATAGTGAAGAGATTTTGTGTGTATTAATTTGGGGCTGGGAACCCCGCTGCTAGATCTTCTATCAATCGGATAAGCAGATGAAGCCACTAGTCAAGGGTGTGAAATCCAATCAACAGGTGAGATAAAGATGCTATATTTACGTCCTCATGAGCAAAAACAGGAACACAAAGCAGGAATAATTTTGAGGGTTTTAAAGGTAACACATGAACAATTTACTTGGAGTGGCGGTTAATTACCACATATAGGTAGGTATGGTGTACACAAAGGGAAAACTTTGGTTTTAGCTGGTTGGATTGCACGAGTAGAATTTCATACTCACTACAGTGGAGGCTAGCAAAAGACTTGGAGCGACAAATCAAGCGAGCATAAGAGCCATAATATGCATAGCGACATAAACATCATTAATCAATGCATAAGTTGTACCACAAATTCTAAAACTAAATGATCATAGAGGCTATTAGTGAATGGTTCATAGTCATAAACATGGTGTGAGCATGCGCCAAACCAAATAAAACATTCAAAGGAGAATACCGCAAATTTATGCTTCAATATGACAAGAACAACTCATGATTCTTTCAATGGCAATTTAAACACTCTCACCTATTTGAGGCTAATCATGCTACTAGATAACCACAAGGGTTCAAAACTAAAATAACATCTAGCATGATATGAAAAAGTTCTAGCCACGGTCTATACAAGCTTCTACATGCACCGTTAAAAATAGTACTTCAAGTAGCAGTTTCTTTTCCCAACAAGCACCATACAAAATATGTTTTAACAAAAATTATCTACATACTACAGAAACAAAACATGAGAGTACTCACATAATACTACTAAAACTAACAGCTCTGAATAAGAGATGCAATGAAAACAAGAGCTGAACATGAATTTTTTGCAGTAACTAGATGAAAAACTGAGAATCTAGCATAGCAAGTATTCAAACAAAAAAGTGGAGCTTGTCTCTCTCCTAAACAAGGATTCTAAGTACAATGATATTATTGCAGCCAGGAAAACAAAATGAAACAAAGGAAAACAAACATACGCTCCAAGTAAACTTCATATGATGTGTTGAATAAAAATATAGTTTCACGAGAAGTGACATGATAGATAGTTGATGAAGAAGGGGATTCCTTGGGCATACCCAAGCTTAGATGCTTGAGTCTTCTAAAAATATTCTTGGATGAACCACGGGGGAATACCCAAGCTTTGACCTTGCACTCTTCTTGATCACATATATCACCTCTTCTCTTGACACTTGAAAACTTCCTTCACACCATACTCAAACAGTAATTCGCATTAGAGGGTTAGTGAAACAATAGAAAATTCATGGGTTATGTATGGAACAAGTGCTATTGATATTTTTAAACATTACCTATAGCCACTAATGTTTCATGAAGCGAAGAAATCCACTCGACATCGCAAAAGAGCCAATGCAAAAAAAATGGCAGAATCTATCAAAACCACAACAGCCTGTAAAGACGAAGTTTTTCGAGGCATTTACATTGCTCAAATAGAAAAACCTAAAGAACAAAAAGGTTGCGGAACCAGCCGAGGAATAAGCACAAATAATTTCAGGTCATTCTGATCTTTCTGGATTTTTCACGATTGTTTACGGTGGACAGCAGAATTCGGTTTTTTGCCCAGAAATCCGAAAATCAAGTCCAACTCTCGTCAGAAACTTTATTTGGCGGTACTAAAACATGAAAATAAATATACAAAGGAGTTTCTACAGAAGTATACAACCCCTTGACTCAAATAAAAGATATAAAAACAAAGCAAAAAATTAAACCATGGGTTATCTCCCAAGAAGTGTTTTTCTTTAACGCCTTTAGCTAGGCCGAGAAAAATGGATTCACGTGTTTTCAAGTGAAGAAGATGCCCACATAAGAAATATGAATTAAAGCAAAAGAGAGCATCAAGAAGAAAGTATAAAATAAATTTAAGTCTAACCCACTTTCTATGCATAGGAATATTGTAAAGAAATAAATTAAAGAAGCTCAAACTAGAAATGAAAGGAAGGTAGAACAAGAGCAACTTCAAAACTTTCAACAAAAAGAGAGGTGTTTTAGTAACATGAAAATTCCTAAAACCATATTTTCCTCTTATAATAATTTCCAGTTGCATCATTAACAATCTCAACAACATAATTATCACATAAAGCATGTTTGTCATGGTCTAAAAGCACACAATTCATATCAAGCTCCAAAACAGTGGGATCAAAATTTAAAATCAGCTCCTCTTTTTTCCCACTTTTAGCAATAACAAAACAACATGATTGGTCACTCTTAGAAGATATAGGACACATTCTGGAAATCCTATTTTCAGTAGCATTATAATTTATAACATCAAGTAACATAGCACCATCATCAAGAACATTATCATATAAATTTTCTAAACAAACTTCTTCATTATCATGCATATCAATAGTTGGAATAAATAGAGGATTATAATAGGATTTATCAAAGTAGCATGGATTATCATAAATAACAGTAGCAATATCATTCTCACAAATTTCATTAATAGTAGTATCAATCTCACAAGTATAGCAAGTATCAATTTCATCAAAAAGGGATATTTCAAAAGAATCAATAGGATCATCAAAATTATGAGTTAAAGAGTTACTATCATTGGGAGGTAGACATGGGTAGCTCAATTCTTCCTCCTCTTGATAATCACTCTCCTCCTCTCTTTCTTCCAATGAGCTTCCAGTTTCAGCAATTTCTTCTTCCATAGGTTCCTACAAGGCATTAGTCTCTCCCTTTGGGGGAGATAATCTATTAAGATAATCAAGTATGTAGTAATTAAAATCCTTGTAATTATGAAAGAAATATTAAAATATAGCATAAATCTCGTATTTCTAAGGTGCATCATCAATACTTTCAAGTAAATAGGCAATTTTGAATGCACCCTTCCAAGCAATAAATTCTTCAATTTGTTCCACACTATAAAACTCATGATTTCTCTTAACATAAGAAGATATGGTAACATTATCATTATACTCACATTGAAATGGGAGGTGTTTATACCTCCTACGGCAACGAAATTTATCAAAGCAATAAGTAACATTATAGGTAGAGCACAAGTTTTTAGCATAGTCATGCAATTTATTAATTTCCTCCCATAAGTGTATCCCTTTTTGTGACAAGTGGTGTTCCTCGTAATATTTTTGTTGTTCATCTATGAACCCCCCTTGCCTATAAGTTCTAGTTTCAAAGACATCAAACATTGATAGCAAGCATGATAAAGAAAAAATAACAACTAGAATAAGAACTAATATTTTCGATAAAGAGAAGCAAACAAGACAAAATAAAATAAACTAAGCAAAAAAAAAGTAGAGAGATTGGAAGTGAGAGACTACCCTTGCAGAAATTCTCTTCCTCCCCGGCAACGACGCCAGAAAACTCGTTGATGGTGTGTAGACGCCCTTGTTGGTAAACCCCAAGAGAAAGGTTGTGAAGAGTGCAGGAGCAAGTTTTCCCTCAGAAAAGAAACCAAGGTTGAATCGACCAGTAGGAGGACAAGCAATCTCTGAAGGTTGAAGCAGCTGAGGTGGCAGGGCGCACTACCGGTTCAGAACCAACGTGGAACCTACACAACACAATCAAATCACTTTGTTCCAATGAAGCAGTGAGGTTGTAAATCTCACCAATTTTGCTGAACACAAAGAGGTTAAACATACGGTGTGGAAAACACTAGGAACAGTATGAGAGCAGTATGAAAGTAGTAGGTGATTTATCAGTATCAAGAAAAAGGACCGGTGTCCACAGTTCACTAGTGGTGTCTCTCCTAGAAAGACAAATAACATGTTTGGTGAACAAATTACAGCTGGGCAATTGATAGAAATGAAGGCTGCACCATAGTGCATATGCAAGACATAAAGATTAATATGTAATTCATGCGGGCATTACAACAAAATACATAGACCATTATCCAACTTCATCTATGACTAATAATCCACCCTCTGAATATCATCCGAACAAACGTTGGGTATTAAGTTGCAAGCAACAGAATATCACAGTAAGCAAAGTGTGTAATGTAAACAATAACATCATCCTTAGACAAAGCATTGTTGTTTTCTCCCTAGTGGCAACAACACATCCTCCATCCGTCATGTTTCTGTCACTCTAGCACAGATGAAAAGGATGCATGAACCCACTATCGAGTATAAATACTCCCTCTTGCATTTACTAGCATCTACTTGGCTAGAGCATCTACTAATAACGAAGATAATGCAAGATCATAAATAACATATGCATGAACATAACATGATAGATTGATAATAAGAAGACATAGAATTCAACATTCATCAGATCCCAGCAAACACAACATGTAGCATTGCATAAAGATGATCTTGATCATGTTAAACAGCTCACAAGATATAAACATGAGGTACAAAGTGGAGAGAACAACCATCTAGCTACTGCTATGGACCCGTAGTCCAGGGATGAACTACTCACACATCACTTCAGAGGAGGGAATGGTGGTGTAGACCCCTCCGCTGATGAATTTCCCTCCCGGCAGGGTGCCGGGGAGAGCTCCAGAACCCTCGCGATCTCGGGATGACGATGACGGCGGCCTCGGGTGTTTTTGGGACGAAGTGGAATATATCTAGGGTTTACGTCTCAGGGGGATAAATAGGCGAAAGGGCAGAGGCGGTGGAAGCCTGGGGGCCCCACACCACCCCACGGCGCGGCCAGGGGCGCCGCCCTATGGTGTGGGCCTCCCGAGACCCCTCTCTGGGTCTCTCCGGGACTCCGTGGAACCTTCGGGGATTCTAAGACTTCGGGGCTTCAAATTTTCCGATTCGGAGAATATTTCCACAACAACTTTTCTGAAACTAAAAACAGCAGAAAACAGGGAACTAGCTCTATGGCATCTTGTCAATAGGTTAGTCTGGAAAATCGATAAAAATGACATAAAGTGTATAGAAAACATGTGGGTAATAACATAAAAACAACATGGAA
This sequence comes from Alopecurus myosuroides, assembly GCA_028641055.1. Classification (NCBI taxonomy): domain Eukaryota; kingdom Viridiplantae; phylum Streptophyta; class Magnoliopsida; order Poales; family Poaceae; genus Alopecurus; species Alopecurus myosuroides. The sequence continues at coordinate 301,586,979 of CM054061.1, forward strand.
CATTAGAAATTAGGGATATATTTATGACATATCAGTGTCTCTCCAAAATAGATAGATAACATGTTGGGTAAACAAATTACAGCTGGGCAATTGACAAATATAAAGGCTGCACCGAAGTGCATATGCATGACATGATGATTACTATGTGATTCATGCGGGCATTACAACAAGATTCATATACCGTTATCCAACTGCATCTATGACTAATAATCCACCCTCAGAATTTCATCCGAGCAAACCTTGGGTATTAAGTTGCAAGCAGCAGATAATCGCATTAAGCAAAGTGTGTAATGTAAACATCGTTGTTTTCTCCCTAATGGAAACGACACATCCCCCACCAGTCACGTTTCTGTCACTCGAGCACAGATGCAAGGGAGGCATGAACCCACTATAGAGCATAAATACTCCCTCTTGGAGTTAGTAACATCTACTTGGCGAGAGCATCTACTAACAAGGAGAGATGCAAGATCATAAATAACATACACATAAATAAAACATGATAGATTGATAATCATTGGACATAGCATTCAATATTCATCGAGCAAACACAACATGTAGCATTACAATAAGATGATCTTGATCATGTTAGGAAGCTCACGAGATCTAAACATGAGGCATAAAGAGGAAAGAACAACCATCTAGCTACTGCTATGAACCCGTAGTCCAAGGATGAACTACTCACGCATCATTCTGGAGGCGGGCATGGTGGTGTAGATCCCTCCGATTCTGAATTCACCTCCCCGCAGGGTGCCGAGGAGAGCTCTAGAATCCTCCTAAACTAGGGTTGACGATGACGGCGGCTACAGATGTTTTTGGTGGAAAAGGCTCTCGTGTTGAGGGTTAACCTGAGGAGGAGAATATATAGGCGTGAGGGCAACATTAGTGGGAGGCAAGGGGGACGACACCACCCTAGGCGCGGCCAGGGAGCCACGCCTCCCTATGGTCTAGGCCCTCTGTGGCCACCCTCCGGACCCCGTGTGCGCGGAAGATTTCTAAGACCCCCAGTTTTCGAATCGTCCAATTCCGAGAATATTTCCAGAACAACTTTTCTGAAATAAAAAACAGCGAAAAACAGGAACTGGCTCTATGGCATCTTGTCAATAGGTTAATCTCAGAAAATAGATAAGAATGGCACAAAGTGTATAGAAAACATGTAGCATATAGCATGAAAACAACATGGAACATCAGAAATTGTGGATACGTTTATGACGTATCGGTGATAATGTCGATGAATCATGTAGAAGATCCTCACGCACAAGCCAGTGGGTGAGGATGTTTCCGACTCCCCGTATCTAGCACCTTGATCCAGCGGAGTGAGGGTCTCACGTGTTACCCCTCTGAGAGTATGCACACATGCGTCGGGGCCAATTCTGCAGCGCTTCTCGTCCAGGACTAGATGCCACAGGTCTATATGAAGGTGGAGTTCTGTCGTGGTGAGGTAAAGACAGATGCCATAGGGTGGCTAAAGTTTGGGGCCGATGGACGCTGTAGGTGTTCGGGGAGGGATCGCATGCCAAGTAGGCGCGCTCAGAAACACTGCAAACACCAAGATCTACCCAGGTTCGGGGCCCTCGTGTGGAGGTAACACCCCTACTCCTGCCTACCTCTCTGTATATAGCTCAACCGAGTAGCCACAGTACAATTTCTACTCTCTGCCGAGTAGCCAACTCCTAGCTCTCTCTATTGTTTCTCTCTGTGTGCTCTTAAGACTCGCAATAAATGCGCCTGGATCCAACTTCCCTCGCACAGGAGGGGGCTGGCCACCTTATATACTCGTGGCCAGCGAGTAAACTACACTTAAAAGTACACGAAGTGAAAACACCACTGTGCAAACGTCGCACGCCTCCGTGCCGAAAGTTGCCGCGCCATCCGGCTGACAGGTCTTGTCCACCCTGTCAGCCCCTTAGGGTCGGTCACTGACATGTCATGTCCCCCTTGTCAGTGACAGGACTTGACAGGCGCCTACCCACACTGTGCCGCACGCCTCAGCACAGATAATCATGCTCCTAGTAAGTTGAACCGCACGTCTGTACGACTGCGGGATACGCGGGATCTCCCACAACGGCTACATTGACTTTGTGCCCGAGTAGGATAGCTTCACATCTACTCGGACCACCTGAGTTCTACCCGGTCGATCCAGAACCTCACTGGTTATCTTCTCTTCGCCTTCAGTACATATTACCGAGTAGCGCCTACCGGATACCGGGTACCCGCGTAGCCACCTACCCGGCAAACCGTACACTGATCACTGTTTTCCCACCAGTCTTACCCCTACTCGAGGGTAGCCCCTCGACATTAGTCCCCAAAGCTGGTAGAGTCCGGCGAACTTGTTCGTTGGGCCGTGCCAGGTTTAATCAAATTGTCTCCATGATGAAGTGTGGCTGAGTTGCTTCTCAACCCGGACGCCCATAATCTCTACTCGAGCTTTTCTTATCATGGCCTTTGTAGTTTTCTTCTCGGCACCGAGTAGACCACATGATGCTGAGTTCCGCTGAGAACCCAACACTTAGTGAAATTTTCCACATTTTTCCGCTCAAACCAGAGCGGGTCTATCTTCTCGTGTCCAGGGCGCACACGTGTCACGCAGTCATACCCCCGACGCCTCGGTTCTGGCGTGACTGCATGGCACGCGCCCATCACTGCGCCTAGGGCCCACGACCCGTTGTGTCACCTCGCGCGTGTACTCGAGAGCCCACGACGCGCGTCGTGGGATTAACTGCGCCCGTTACGCGCGCATTTCGCGCTGTGTGCGTTTCTAACGGGCGTGTTAACTCCCACGTAGCACGATCTCGCACACGATTAATCCCACATTGCAACTGCACCCGAGGCGGGATAAATACCCCCGCGCAGCCCTCATTACCTCTTTCCTCGCACTTTCCCCGTCTTCACTCTTCGCCTTCGCCTCCGCAGCAGAAAACATCACCGCCGCGAGCTCGCAGCGCACCGCCGTTCCACGCACAGAGAGCGAGAGAGATCCTCCCCGTGCGCCTCCACCTCCGGCCTTCATCTTCACCCTCAACGCGCCCACTCCTCCGCCAAAGGGATTGCCATGGATATCGAGAACGTCGTCGGAGATCTGCACGAAGAGGAGGCGGCGCCAGCGCGCGCAGGCTGGGAGGCCTCTGACGTGACGGCGGCGGACTGCCAGTGGCTAGTCAACATGCGCCGGGTCCCTCCCGGCGTCATCTGCCGCCCACCTGGAAGGGAGCTCGTCCCCGCTCCTGAACCCGGTGAGTATGTGGTCCTCCTAAGCCACTTCAAGCGTGGGTTTGGACTTACTATCTCCAAATTCATGCAGGATTTTCTTCGCCATTTTGACCTCCAGCCACACCACCTACCAGCCAACGCGATAGCGATGCTCTCCACCCATGCCGCAGTTTGCGAGGCCTTCCTGGGTGTCTATCCCACTGTTCACATCTGGGCCAAATTCTTCTTCTTTCGTCAGCAAAGTCTCCCCAATCCTTCCAATCCAACTGCCCCGAAGGAGATGACCCAGACGGGTAGCGCCATGATACTCCAGCGCTCCACTAGGCACCACCCACGGGTACTCGGCCTGGAGACTTGACGTAAGTGGCAAAGGGGCTTTCTCTACGTGAAGAACGCTCCTTCCGCAGAAGGAGAGGAAGCCGAAGACTTGATCAAGCTTCCCGAGTTCCGGAACGTCGCCCCCACCGAGATGCAGAATTGGGGTTACAACCCCAAGAAGACGGTGAAGGACGCCGTCCAGGTTGACGACCGCCTGCAGATGCTGGTGCAGGAAGGACTCCTCCAAGATGACCCGGTGGCCTGCTGGGTGGAGCGCCGGGTACTCCCGCTCCACACCGAGTACACAAGATGTGTTACATGGGCGGCCCCCGTGACTGCACCTGGACGACCACCTTCGAGCTCTCCAAAGCGGAGGTGGCGATCTGGGCTAAGTCCATCCTTCGGACCACGCTCACCGACAACTGGTTCTACGGCTTCGTGTCGTATAGCCGCACCAAGCGCATTCCTCAGGTAAGTTTTCCTCTCTGCACACTTGCTGATCTCAATCCTTTACTTCTTAGCTGTATATCAAGTAGAAGCTACCTTAGCCTCTTATCCCTATTATGCTTTATGTTTGCATTTCAGACCGGGTAGGTCTCCTTTGCTAGAATTTAGCTTAATATGCTTTATGTTGGCACTCTATCCAAAGTAGAGCTTTCACCAGTATACTTTCTTAGGACTTATTCGCAAATACTCTCTGTTCGCTTGTTATCCCGAGTAGAACTTCTGCTCGCGTTCCTCTTCTAGGACTTAGCATTTTGTGCTTTGTGTTTGCACGGTAGACCGAGTAGAATACCTACTCGGTTCTTTCTTCCAGGCCCTATCATTTTATGCTTTATACTTGCACGCTAGGCCGAGTACGATTTCTTTGTTGATACTTAGATCATTGTGCTTTATATTTGCACATTTCAGCATATCGCTCGCCAGAAACAAGAAGACAACACCGTGTTCGAGAGGAACTGGAAGCCAGACCGGACCGAGGATGACGCGACAACGTTTGACATCCAGGATACACTCTGTATCCCCCGTGCCGGTCAGGACGGTAAGTACCGAGACTATGCCTCTATTCGGGACTGGTCAGATGATGAAGAAGGTGACCGAGTTCACCTGTTTGCTTGCTTGCAGCGTGCCCTGATCCTTCTCTTTTCTTATTCCGACCTTTGCTTCTTTCAGTCACAGATGAACGGAACTGGAAGAGGGGGAGGAACCACTGGACGTGGTGCCTGTTTCCGTGTCCGCCCCTACCGAGTCGAAGAGGAGAACGGGTAGCGGGGCACTGGAGCCCCCTGCCAAGAGGATAAGGAAGAAGGCAGGCAACAAGCAGACTGCCACGCGCAAGAAGCGCCCCATTGTAGAAGGGTAAGGGCTTCTAAGTTGAACTGAGCACTTGTTTTTCGCAATCCTCTCTGTTTTCTTTCTGGATTTCTTCTTCTCTGCACCCTTTAAACTCTATTTCTTCTCTTTTTGTCTTCTCTGAGCGAGGCACTTGATGCCGAGGCCACCACCGCACCAGCCCCCAAGAGGAGCGCGCCACGAGACGTCGTGAAGCTCTCTGATGATGAGGGGAACCAACAACCAGAGGGCAGGATGCAGATGTCCTCCCCTCCTCGAGAAGAGCATGATCTTGACGCCGAGAACACCGGCGCCGAGATGGAGACCGAGCACGCTCCCGAGCAGCCGCAGCCCAACACCCAGCACGCTGCCCAGGAGCCCACTGCCGAGAGGCCACCAACGCCGCTAGCTGCCTCTGCTGAGGACATCACAGATAACGCCGCCGAGCAGTGGCAAGATGACACCGCCATGGAGCGGCCAGATCCTGCTGCCGAGCAGCGAGAAGAAAACCCTGTGGAGGAGCGGCCAAGGACCCCGTCCGCGGAGGACCGGGTTGCAGAGCAGCCACTACCACAAGACCAAGTACAACCAGATGCTACGCCGGTTGGCCAGCCTCAGGCGCCGCCAACTAAGAAGATGCCTCCGCCTTCGCAGCAAGCTCCTGAGTCTACGTCCAAGAAGCAGCCAGCGCCCTCAACCGTGAAAACGGCTTCGCAGCCGACCATGGTGCAACCCAAACGAGGCGCAGGGCAGACCGGTCCGCAACCAGCCGAGAAGCAGCAAGCCGGGCAGCAGCAGCAGACCCCTCAGTCTTCAGAGCCCCAGCAGCCAGGCGCTCAGCAAGGTGGGCAGTCCGTGCAGCAGCTACCGCCACCCAAGAAGACCGACTGGCCACTCAACCAGCCCAAGGAGGCAAAGGCCCCTAATCCAAACACCAAATTGGTACATACCAATATCAAATTTTCCCCTGCTAAAAAACAAGCTCCCGGCTCTGGCACCAGTGTCACCAAGAAGCCTCCCACCTTCCCGGATTATTGGGTCGAGCTGCAGGAGCGGCATAAGATTAAGATGGCGCAAGAGGCCGAGCGGTTGGCTGTTTTGAAGGAGAAAAAGGCCCTGGCCCGCTCCGGATCCAAAGGAAAGAGCACCTCCCTGACCATCCGAGATAACACTCCCCCCACAGAGGACGAGGAAGAGATCCAAGAAGACCTAGAGGCTATCCTTGACCGGGTAGGATTCATTGAGAAGGCCTGGGACAACAAGCTACTCGGCAACGCCGCATGGGACGGTGTCGAGCTGAGGAACCTTGAAAACTACCGGCAAGCGTGGAACAAGGCCGATGTTGGTCCTGTTACCATGGCCGTGGCCTCCTCCAGCAGCACCCTGGCTCATAAGCTGTTGTGCCTGCGCAAAACTGCTGAAGATATTGAGAAGACCCACTTAGTAAGTGCCTTTCCTTTTTTGATTTTTCCGAGTTGCTTTCCGAGTTGCCAGCTTTCTTCTTCTTAGACTTTGCCCTATCTACTATCCAGTCCCCGAGATTTGGACCGATTAGATAAGGCTGAACCGAGTTGCAATCTATTCGGTCTGAATCTTCCCACTCACAATACTTTTTTTCTTGTCTGCAGGACAGCAGCGAGGCCCGGACCAAGGTTTTCCGCCAGCTCCTGTGGTCGCACCGATCCATCAGAGATAGGAACCGAGTGCTGGAGTTTGAGAAGAGTGAGAGGGATGCTCTGGAGAAGAATGCCACGGACACTACCATCAAGCTATCCGTTGTCGAAAGTAAGTATCTAACATTTCGGTTTGTGCGTTTTCTGTTTACGCCCGTTTTTTTTCTTTTGTTCAATCATTGACTTCTCTGCAGGTGAGCTCAAGGCGCTCGTTGATAGGCACCAAGACTGCGAGTTCATGGCCGCGTCAGCGCAAGGCAAGATTTCCTCCTTGGAAGGTGAGAAATCCTTCTCCTTTCTTCACTTATTTTATGTTGCTTTCTCACCTTGCTAACATGTGGCTCTCCCCGCCGAAGAGTACAAAACCTTCCGAGAGCAACACCTGGGGTGCCTCACCCCAGCTGAAGTGCATCATCATGTGCAGGTCCGAGAGGCCCAACTACAGAAGGAGCTGGATGCCGAGAAGGCAGAATTTGCGAAGCTCCAACTTGAGCTCACTGACGCACTCAAGACTGCGATTACTGCTGTGAATGAGAAGACAACAGTGGGGAACCGGGCTGCCTCAGAGAAGAATGAGCTCGAGAGGGAGATTAAATCTCTGAAAGAGAGAAATCAAACTCTCGAGGGCATGGTCAACGATTCACGCCGTCTCCAAGACAGGCACATCCGACTTGCTGATGACTGGAGGTCCCGACTAGGGGCCCTCGTCCTGGAACTCAGGTGTGAGTTCTCGCTATCCTTCATTTTACTCGGTCTTTGCCCTTTTGATTTATTTTACTTGATTTTTCTTCTTCCCGGTTCGTTCCTCTGACTCAAACCAGAATGCCCTGACCCAGATACCTTCCCGGACCTCAATGATGCCGTTGAGACCGCTGTGGAGAAAGCGAGAAGGTCCAGGGCAGCTTCCGGCCTCAATACTGATGAATCCGCCAGCCTGGATGATCACATTTTGAACATCAAGACTCGGGTGACCTCCCTCAAAGGTCTAGGCACATCCATGGTCTCCACTACTATGAAGCTGAACAAATTATTCTGGCCAGAGCGACAAGTTCCAGACACGATCAATGAGATGGCTGCCAACCTGGACCATGTCAAGGAAGAACTGAAGAAGTGGCGTGGCTCCGCAGCCCGGGCTGGAGCGGATGAAGCCCTGCACTTCATTCTATCCTGGTACGAAAACCTTGACCTTGACAGGATTGGTTCCCACCACAATGGCTCCAAGTGGACTGGTCGGGATGAATGCGTCTTGCGCCAAAAGGAGGTGGCATATGAGCTCGCGTCTTACGCTGAGACCAACCAATACATCGACGGCCACACAGAGCCGGATATTGACATCGAAGAAGATGACGAGGAGGAAGAGTAAGCCAAGGGCGATGAAGATGCTGGCGAAGACAGCCACATGAACGACGGAGAGGCAGAGCACGAGGAGCCAGAGGAGAGGAAGAGGGGACCGAGCAGCGCAGCACCGCGTAGGAGTCCGAGATGGAGACTGGCCCGGAAATCGTCAAGCCAGCAGCTGGCTTGGACGAGGCCCGAGTTGAGTCACAGCCCGCCGCGCAGGAGGAGGTTGTCACCACCAACATGGTGATCGACGACCCCGCTGCCGAGTTGGGCGTGACCGGGGCTGCCACCGAGGACATTGCCTCTAAGGTCTACCCTCTACCCAGTGCCTCCGCTGCTCAAGCCACCAACCCAGCATCTGAACCGGCCTCCGCTACTTCGATTTTGTCTACACCCGAGCCCGCTTCCACAACTCCTGCAACCGAGCCCGTGGCGCCTACCAGCACCGAGACGGACACTACCTCATCCACTGTTGTTTAAATTCCTGCAGCTTTTTCCTCAAACACTTGTCAGATTCCCGGGATGCCGGGTGCAGATGTAACAAATACATTTATGGTTCCTCCTGCTACTCAGTTTTAGTTGTTTCTTTAGAAAGACTGGCTCAATGCTGGATTGCACTAAAATGCAAGTCCCCGAGTTGCTTTTTTCATCCACTTAGCTCTTTCGTCTTTGCTCTTACCTGCCACTTGTGGCTTTATTGGTAGTCGAGTCACAAGATTTCGAAAACTAAGTTTCAGATACTTAACCACTTAGAAAACTAAGTTTCAGATACTTAACCACTTAGAAATTTGCATATTAACACTGCCCACCACTTAGCCGAAAGGAAAACAGAGAAGTAAAAACACCCTACTCGCTTTTTGTGCTCTTCTTTCCTTAGTAGTTTTTTCATGTGTCCATTGACCATTGGCTTGTTCTCTTGCTTGCCATGAAGCCGGGTTGCGGACAACAGCAAAGTCGAAGATTTGGCCCTTGGGTTTAAACACACTACTTAACGTACGTATGAAATTTTGAGTAGAAGAACCGAGTAGGCAAAGGAAATAAAGTAAATGACACAAAGCAAGTTTAGCACAGGCAGTCCCCGAGTTCGAATTTGGAGTGCCGACTTGAATTTAACTCGGTTGAGGAGATACATACAATGTTTGCTCATGAATGAAAACAGCGGAGTAGAGCTACATTCCAGGGACGTTTGGATTCCTCTCCGGATTTATCCGCCCTGTTCTTCTGTGGCGCCTGTGCATCGATGAGATAATAGGCATCATTGTGCAGCGCCTTGATCACAATGAAAGGCCCTTCCCACGAAGGGGATAGCTTGTGCATCCCGGCTGTGCACTGCACGAGCCTAAGGACCATGTCTCCTTCTCAGAATACCCTTGGGTTTACTTTCCGGCTATGATACCTCCTCAGATTCTGTTGATATACAGCTGAGCGGGACAGAGTTAACTCTCTTGCTTCCTCGAGGAGGTCCACATCATCTTCTCAGGCTTCTCTTGCCTCTACCTCAGTGTAGAGGGTTACTCTAGGTGAGTCATGCTCAAGGTAAGTGGGCAACACGGCCTCAACTCCATATACCAGGAAGAATGGTATGTATCCGGTTGATCGGTTAGGGGTAGTCCTTAGACTCCACAACACCGCTGGCAACTTGTCCAGCCAACAACCAAGGGTTCGTTGTAATGGCTCAATCAGCCTTGGCTTTATCCCAGAAAGGACTATGCCATTTGCTCTTTCAACCTGCCCATTGGAAGCCGGATGAGCGACTGACGCAACGTCTAGTCGGATCCGCTTCTCTTTGCAGAACCTAGCAAAGGCTCCCTCAGCAAAGTTTGTTCCATTGTCCGTGATGATCCATATCTTAGAATGATATCTTTCAGAAAGCTCACAGCTGTGTTCCCATCACACTTCCGGAGAGGCTTTACTTCAATCCATTTGGTGAGGTTGTCCACCATGACCAAGATGTGAGTCATGTTGCCTCTAGCTGGCTTGAAAGGGCCCACCATATCCAAGCACCACACTGCAAAGGGCCAAGTGATAGGGATGGTCTTAAACTCGGAAGCTGGCATATGAATCTTGCTTGCATATCTCTGGCAGCCATTGCACTTTCTCACTAGATCTTCTGCTTGCTGCAAGGCAATGAGCCAAAAGAATCCATGCCTGAACGCCTTCTTGACCAGAGCCCGAGATGAGGCATGATGCCCACACTCTCCTTGGTGTATTTCTCTTAGGATCTCTTCTCCTTGCAGCACGCCAGTAGGGCTTCTCTTGTGCAGCTCTTTGTTGATGATGGTGTAGCCTTTACATCTTCTCTGTATCTGCCTGGCTGTGACCTCGTCACTCGGAAATGTGCCATCCATTAGAAAGGATAATATGGGCAGAGCCCAACTCGGTGTCTCCCGGATAGGAAACACTGGTTCGTCCACTTCCATTGGATCACCTGCCATGACTTGCTCCGAGTTGACGAGTCCCCGAGTCCTCGAGTACCGAGAAATAATCCCCTCGATGAATGTAACAGTCCCCGGGTTTGCAGAGGCAGTCCTCGGGTTCTCTTTTGAGCCCTCCCAATCAATTTCCATAGGAACAACTTCCGAGTCCAGCAGCCCTGGAATGTATATTGAGTCCGAGTTGGGAGATGGCTTGATGGATGACTTCCTCAAATGCTCCAGAGTAATCCCAGGTGGGATGAACTGCCGAGAAGATCCCAACTTGGTCAGAGTATCCGCTGCATCATTCTTAGCTCAATGGATCTGATGAAATTCACACCCATCAAAGAGTCCATTCATGCTCTGCACCAGAAACCGATAGGACGCCATGTTGGCATCCAAGGCATCCCAAGTCCCCGAGACTTGTTGAACTACCAGGTCTGAGTCACCATAGCAGACAATCCGCGGAACTCCAATCTCCTTGGATACCCTCAGGCCATGTACCAGTGCTTCATACTCGACTACATTATTGGACGCCGAGAAGTGGATCTGCAACACGATCTCGCTTGGGTGAGGTGAGCACCACACCGGCACCGAGCCCTTTTTTTTTTACTTTGGAGCCAGCAAAATGCATCTTCCAGAAATTGGTTTCCGGCAAGGGAGGCTCATACTGCATCTTGGCCCAGTCCACCAGGAAATCTGCCAGAGTCTGAGACTTGATTGCTTCTCTTCTCGCGTACAAAGGGTTGTACGCGGCCAGCTCAATCGCCCATTTGGCAACTCGGCCACTCGCATCCTTGTTTCCCATGATCCCCGAGATGGGAGCAGTGCTCACCACCGTGATGGGATGCTCTTGGAAATAATGCTTGAGCTTCTTGGCACCCAGGTAAACGCCGTATGTCATGTTTTGGTAGTGTGGGTAGTTCTGTTTAGAGATGGATAGCACCTCGCTGAGATACTACACCGGCCTCTTCACGGTGTTGCATTCCTCTTCTCGTTCCACTACCACCACCACACTGACTACCCAGTTGGTGGCCGTAATGTAAAGCAGCATTGGCTCCTTGGGCAAAGGGCTTGCCAAGATGGGAGCGCTACCCAGCATGGTCTTGAGTTCTTTGAAGGCCACATCAGCTTGTGGTGTCCAAACAAACTTGTCACTTTTCATCATGAGCTGATACAGAGGCAGCGCCTTCTCGCCCATTCTTCCCAGAAAGCGGCTAAGAGAAGCCAGGCATCCGGTAAACTTTTGCACATCCTTCAGTGACCTCAGCAAAGACATGCTCTCTATAGCTTTTATCTTTGAAGGATTGACCTCAATGCCCCGACTGGATACCAAGAAGACGAGTAGCTTGCCAGTCGGGACGCCAAATGTGCACTTGGTTGGATTCAGTTTCATCCGGTATTTGCGCAAGCTGGCAAATGTTTCCTCAAGATCTCTCAGCAGAGTGTGTTTTTCTTTTGTTTTGATGACAATGTCATCTACGTACACCTGCACATTCTTGCCTATCTGGTCATGCAAACACTTTTGCATGCACCTCTGATAAGTAGCCCCAACATTTCTCAACCCAAAACACATGAAAACATAGCAATAAGCCACGTACGGGGTAATAAAAGCAGTCTTTATTTGATCAGCCGGGTTCAGAGGAATCTGGTGAAAACCATAGTAGGCATCAATGAAAGACAAAAGTTCGCACCCGGCAGTGGAATCGATCACCTGATCTATGCGGGGTAGCGGGAACGGGTCCTTGGGGCAGGCCTTGTTCAATTCGATGTAGTCCACGCACATGCGCCAAGCCACAACAGCCTTGGGATCCTCCTTCTTCTTCTCCACCATGACCAGATTGGCCAACCAATCCGGATGCATCACCTCCATGATAAATCTACTTGTCAGTAGCTTTGTGATCTCGTCACCAATAGCTTTCCTTCTCTCAGCCGCAAAGCGGCGCATTGCCTTCTTAACCGGCTTGACGTCAGGGCGCACATGCAGCGAGTGCTCAACCAGCTCCCTCGGGACACCCGGCAGGTCTTGGTTGGACCATGCAAAGACATCCCAATTCTCACGAAGGAAGTGGATGAGCTTGCTTTCCTATTTCTCCTCCAACCCGGCACCAATGATGGCCACACGCTCCGGGAACTCCGGGTCAATCTGCACCTTCTTCGTCTCTTGGGAGGACTGGAAAGTGGCCCCATACTGAGAACTCGGCATGCCAGGCATACCAACTTGAGCTGCTTGGGCCATAGCCACCACCTCATGTATCTTCTTCTTCTCGGCAGCAATGACCATGGACTCGACAAGCCGAGATCCCGCAGATGCGCACTCCAGGGAGCGCTTGTAGTCAACCGAGATGGTGATGATGCCATTGGGGCCAGGGATCTTCATCTTTAGATAGGCCGCATGAGTAGAGGCCATGAACTTGGTCAGAGCAGGCCTGCCGAGTAGAGCGTGGTAAGGGCTCTGAAGATCAACCACCTCAAACTACAGGCACTCGGTCCGGCAGTTCTCCCCGGTGCCGAAAAGCACATCCATCTAGATGCGGCCGATAGGAGCACAAGATACTCCCGGCACAATGCCATGGAATGTGGTCCGACTGGGTAGCAACATGTTCTCGGCAAGGCCAATTTTCTCCATGGTATCTCGGTACATGATGATGATACTGCTCCCGTTGTCGATCAGCACCTTGCTGAACTTCACGTTCTTCTGGGTCCCCAGGAAAGTGGGGTACACTACGAGAGCGTATGTACCCGGATTGGGCATAATCTTGGGATGATCTGCTCTGGACCAGACTATCTCCTGGTCGCACCACTCCATGTAGTGAGGCACTGATGGCATCACGGCATTCACCTCCATCGCGCCCCTACGCTGGAACTTCTTGTCATCCGGCTCCGTGGTGAACACCATGTAGCTCTCATGGTGTTCCTGGTACTGGTTCCGGTCCCCAGCACCACCATCATTGTTGTTGTTCTGGTTGGCATTGTTGTTGTTTCGGTTGTTGTTGCGGGTGAAGTAGTTGTTGTTGCGATTGTTGTTGAAGTTGCGGTTGTAGTAGTAGTAGTTGTTGTTCCGGTTGGCTCCCTGAGCCACTTGGTTCACATTCTCCCTTCTCCGGTTCTCGGCTGGCCTGGGAGCAGCGGCCCGGATAGACTGCACATTAGAGCATGAGAGCGGAAGAGGAGGAGGAGGAGGCAGCTGACCAAAGCCCTCGCTCTTGATCCTGTCCCACCAACTGCACTGCCGGGTAGTGTGATCGGCTGGCCTACTCGGATGCCGAGTATGGAAGCTACACGGTCCATCCTTCATGTTTTCAAAGATGAACCTGGAAGGATCTCCGGATTCCTGGGAGGCACTATTCTGTTGGGGAGCATTGTACTGCTTCTTGAAGTTCTGGCCCTGAGTCTGGTTTTGCCCGTATTGGGCTCCAGTAGTTTTTTTGCCTTTGGCTGCTCCCGGCAGCACCTTGATCTTGAGCAACAACGGCTACATGGTCAGACCCATAGCGGATATCCGGACGGTCTTCTCTTCTCTTGTTGCGGAAATCCTGGCGGTCATGACGCTGGGATCCATCATGGTGCTTCCTCTTGGGCTCGAAGGAATCAAGCAGAGGCTGAGTAGGGTCGCCGAGAGCATACATATCAGCAATCTTGATTGTCTCAGCGAGGGTACTCGGCATTTCCCTCTGCAGTTTCTGCCATAGCATGCTGGCATGTCGGCAACCTTGTGCCAACCAGGCAATGGCTTGTGACTCATTCACACCCTCACAGGTGTTCCTCAAAGTGCTCCACCGAGAAAGGTACTCGCGGTCAGTTTCCTCTTCTCTTTGCTTGCATGCCGAGAGCTGCTGCGGCCGGTTTGGCCTCTTCTAGGTGCTGGTGAAGTTGCTGATGAAGGCTTCCGAGAAGTCTAGCCAGCAGTTGATGCTGTCTTTCGGCAGATTATTGAGCCAGATCCGGGCAGGGCCCTCCAGCATCTGGGGCACATACCGTATAGCCCATCTCCTGTTGCCACCTGCGACGTACACGGCAGTCACATAGTCGTTCAGCCAGTCCTCTGGCTTGGTGCTTCCATCATAGGTCTTGGTCCCTCTAGCCAGCTGAAACTTGGACACGACGGGCTCCCCCGTGATCCTGGGACCAAAACAGCTTGGCCCTGGCGGGCCCTTTGCTTCTTTCTCCTCCGAACGGTAGAGCCGGTCCAGCTTGTACCTTGCGTCACTTGGTTCCAGCATTCTTCCTCCCAACCGAGTTGCGAGATCTCTTGGGTCGGCGTACCCGGATCCCTCCATTGCCGAGTACCCGTCGTTGTAGCGGTCTTGAGGCACAAGTCCGGGTTGAGCAACCGGGTTGGCCACAGCAGCAACCACATTCGGTTGAACAACATGTTGGACAGGGTTAGCAACATGCTGCCGAGGTGGGCCATCTCGGTTTCCTCCTTGCCCCTCTTGATGAAATCTGGCGGCCTGATGGCCCGTACATGCAGCGTTGTGTTTTTGGTCGGGCTGCCGCGCTACAGCATGCTGTTCTCCGGCGACAGCCGGGTTGTACACCTGCATCTGTTTGTTCCTCCCAGAGTTCACACTCTGGGCCCTCTCCCCGCCGGGAAGTGGCAATGAGGCCTGGTCCACGGATCTTGCCCCATGCGAGTGAACAACATGAGACGCACCGCCTCCCGGGTTGGCCTGCCGAAAAGCCTCATTCTGCCTGCCAGCTTTTAGAACGAGCTCATTGAGCCACTCCTGCTGCCGAACACGTGCCTCGCCAGTGAGATGTGGCAACTCTGCAGCAACTGCCTCTGCAGCTCTAAGCGTTTTTGAAGGAGAACTATATTTCGGCCTACCAGTTGTGTTTTGACTGGCAGACTTGCTAGCAGTTCTACCATCTCTAGCTAGCTCAGCGCCTAAGTTGCAAGGAATAACCCCTATCTTGCTAGGATTTCTAGAAATAGGAGTAAAGCCATGCGCTCTATTGTACTCATTTTGATCCAAGTTAAGCTCAAGCCTAACCTTCTCCAGCTCCTGGGCCTCCTGCAGCAAGGCGAGTCCCTGCTGCTCGAGCTGCGCCCTCACCACAACCGTATCCGCGTCTGTGGCGATAGGCATGCCGAGATGCTCAACACCAGCGCGAGCAGCCGGTATCACCGTTGACGTGGAAGGATCCATGTAGCCCGGCATGTTCCGGGGCATGTCGTAGGGCTTGTGACCCCTGGGAGCAGCCGAATCCTCGATGATTTTAGGTGCAGTGGCCGCACCTTTCCCGGCATCGATAGCTGGGCCCGTCATCATCACCTCCACGCTGCCCATAGAACAGCGGGGGGATCGTTAGCGACGAGCACCACCTCGGGGTACTCGCAGATGACGATGGTGGCGACATACACCAGATGCGCGACGAAGGAAAGGACGAAGCCGCCTACAGGCAAGGGCCTGCCGCCGAAATCACCGGCGTTGTCGCTGACGAAGTCAAAAGAGCCGAATCTGTGGACAAGGCCACAAACCACGCGCTCCCCTGGCGGAGAAACCGGTCCCGTCCAAATATGCACCCCATCCAGGGCCGCTGCTGGCCCCACGGTGGGCGCCAACTGTCGTGGTGAGGTAAAGACAGATGTCATAGGGTGGCTAAAGTTTGGGGCCGATGGACGCTGCAGGTATTCGGGGAGGGATCGCACGCCAAGTAGGCGCGCTCAGAAAACTGCAAACACCAAGATCTACCCAGGTTCGGGGCCCTCGTGTGGAGGTAACACCCCTACTCCTGCCTACCTCTCTGTATATAGCTCAACCGAGTAGCCACAGTACAATTTCTACTCTCTGCCGAGTAGCCAACTCCTAGCTCTCTGTACTGTTTCTCTCTGTGTGCTCATAAGACTCGCAATAAATGCGCCTGGATCCAATGTCCCTCGCGCAGGAGGGGGCTGGCCACCTTATATACTGGTGGCCAGCGAGTAAATCACACTTAAAAGTACACGAAGTGACAAGACCACTGTGCAAATGTCGCACGCCTCCGTGTTCCCGATGACGCCGTGCCGAAAGTCGCCGCGCTGTCCGGCTGACAGGTCTTGTCCACCCTGTCAGCTCCTTAGGGTAGGTCACTGACATGTCCTGTCCCTCTTGTCAGTGACAGGACTTGCCATGCGCCTACCCACACTGTGCCCCACGCTTCAGCACAGATAATCATGCTCCTAGTAAGTTGAACCGCACGTCTGTACGGCTGCGGGATACGCGGGATCTCCCACAACGGCTCCATTGACTTTGTGCCCGAGTAGGATAGCTTCACATCTATTCGGACCACCTGAGTTCTACCCGGTCGATCCAGAACCTCACTGGTTATCTTCTCTTGGCCTTCAGTACATATTACCGAGTAGCGCCTACGGATACCGGGTACCCGGGTAGCCACCTACCCGGCAAAACGTACACTGATCACAGTTTTCCCACCAGTCTTACCCCTACTCGGGGGTAGCCCCCGACAAGTTCTCAAGACATGAGACAGATAAAGTAATTAGAATCTAGATCTAATCAGGAGAGGACACCTCAAAACCCAATTAGACGAAGCTCTAATTCAATTAAAGGAGATCTAATTAGAATCTCTAATTAGATCCTCCCATTCTATCAGAGAGAGAGGCTTCAGAGCCAGTTGTGCGTTTTGTTTGAACCTTGGGGTCCTTTGTGTAGTGGGAGGGAGGGGAGACTTTCCAAGAGGGAGATGAGTCTGAATTGTGCTAGAGGTGTTTGGCCGCACCATCATGTGGTGACCGTGCTGGTCTACGCTCCATAATTTAAAAAAATTCCCTACGTAGTCCGCCAAGATCACCATAGAGATAACGAGGCAATTCCTATACATGCAAGGATCAGGAGCACGACTCATCGGGCAGCAGATTCAATGTACTCGTAGAATAATTTTTAACAATCATAGATCATCACAACAAGGACTAGTTGCAAGGATGTCGTTAAGTCCTTCCTCGTCAAGGATCACACATGTAATCCATCTCATGGTGTGCATGCGTACGTTCCTTTAAACCCGTCAACACTCTGTCATCCAGGACTCGGCATTGATAAAGAGAGACATCCTTCTAGCATTGCTAATTGGTAGCTCTAATCAACTATGATTAGAGATATTTATGAAACTGGAAGTTCTCAACACATGAGAGAAAACTAGAATTAGAGCTAGGTCTAATCAGGAGAGGACACCTCAAAACCCAATTAGAAGAGAATCTAGTTCAATTAGAGGGGCTCTAATTAGACCATCTTATTCTACTAGAGAGTGAGAGAGAGAGAGAGGCTTGAGAGAAAATTGTGTATTTTGCTTTGAGCCTTGGGGTGCTTTATATAGTGGGAGGGAGGACGATACTTTCCATAGGGAGGGAGGAGTCCTAGTTTTACTAGGAGGAGGGTGGCCGCACCATGGAGGTGGCCGCACCCCCTCCCCTAGCCCAACTCGGATTGGGGTGGAGTTTAACTCGACCTCCCTCTCCCTTCCTATTTTTTCCCTTTTATTTTTATCAGCAATAAAATCAGGTAAAATACCAGGACAATGAGTACCAAATTGTGAAGCCACTGGGTCCCACCTGGAAGCCTCCTAAAATAGGGTTCGTCCATGAGGGGGAAAATCTGCCCCCTCCCGATACTTCTTCCTTATATGGAAAGTACCTGAAACTCCTCCGGAAGCACATGACCCCTATAGATAAAATCATCGATATTACCTAACGATGTTATAAAAACATTTCTAACACCCCGAGATATCTCATGTCCTTCATTACCTCTCATATAAATTCTGCCTAACACCAGCCTAATTTCTCTCCTATAGTAACATTGCATAAACCACTCCGATTGAAACCGAGCTTGTTTCTGTGACATTGTAACGACATAAAACATTCATAAAACCAGTAACAACATATTAATTCCGTCAACTAATTTTTTGGATGGTTTAAGCGTGTGACCCGTAAAGTCTCGATAACACATGGACATGTTCAGATACTTATCGAACAATAACCAACAGCGGGACCGAGGACGTCCATGATGGCTCCTGTGTGTTCCCGGAGAATGAGGGAACCTTATAAGTTACTCATTGCACTTATTCCCTTAACTTCACAATAGCAATGATATAGGGAGGTGAGACTACGTGGTTTGTTCTGATGAAACTCTTTTATCATAACACACAAAACTCGTTTACCGATATCATTCTCTTTTCTTATCCATATCCCCGATGACCTTGTGATAAATCACACTATGTGTGTCTAGGAGATATGTCATCAGTGATACTAAGAGGGCCCAGATAATGTATCTCCTTATCATCTAGTGGAGTTAAGTACTAGTCTTAAACAATCTCAGTTCCATTGCACTTTCTAGGTCAGACCCAGATATCACCGTTATGATCCCCAGTTAGGGAAAGATGGTTGATGACATCTAAAGTATAACTTCCGATCGTGCGGTCACTAGATATTATCATAGTATAGGAATGATACTCAATGATAAATTCATATGTATTTGCTAAAATACATCATGATTGTTTAGTCTCTTTTCACAACAACATACACTTGGGTCGATTCAGTACTATTGTTAAGCTAACAATAAACTCTTGTGTTTTGCTAGACTTTTAACCAAGTTCACGATCAGGAAAATGTGTTCATCTCACAAACCATAAGCTAATCTGAGACACAAGATTAGGATCTCTTATTTGTTTATGTCTTCATGATGACCCACAAGTATAGGGGGTGTATCGTAGTACTTTTGATAAATAAGAGTGTCAAACCCAATGAGGAGCAGAAGATGTTGACAAGCAGTTTCGATGAAGCAATAACTGTAAATACTGAAAGGTAGATTTGTAGGGTTTTTTTATATTGCAGATAAATAAAGTGCGAGTAAATAAAATGCAGTAATAATAATTGCACCAAGTGGTCCAATCCTTTCTTCAGAAAAGGACAAGCCAGTGGGTTTACTTATGATTAACAAACGTTCTCGAGGACACTCGAGAGGTTTCTTTCAAGTGTTTTTGTTCCATGCCGCTGAATAATCTTAGTGTTTTGGTAAGTGTTGTGTGAGTGAACCTATGCTAATGTACCGTCCAATCCAAGACTAATACATACTTGTGATTATATCCCTTGCAAGCATCCGCAACTATAATAAAGTAATTAAGAAATAAATCTAACCACAACTTTAAACTCCGGGATCCTACGCTCCCTCGTGTAATGGTTTCCTAACGGGGGTTTAGGTTTCTGTCACTTCGGCAACCCCACAATTAGTAGCCAAATACACGATGCATTTCCCTAGCCCCATAAATGGTGAAGTAGCATGTAGTCGACGTTCACATGACACCACTAGAAGAATAACACCACAACTTAAATATCAAACACTAAATATTACTCAACATTACTTCAGTACTAACAACTTGACTTCTCCCATGTCCTCAAAAACAACACGAACTTCTCACAAGACATCATATGGATCATGATCAGAGGTGATATAATGGATGATAACAATGTGGTCATAAAGTGCAAACACAGATAAATCTCACAAGCATCAACTACTAACAAGTAATCCACACTGGGAGAGAGATCTAATGTAAAACAACGATAGAGGCTCCTAATTTTTACAACGGGATGACGTGGGATGATGGGGGTGATGGTGCTGGTGGTGATGATGATGATGATGACGATCTTGATGATGCCCGGAGTGATGACGGTGACGATGGCGGTGATTTCCCCTCTCGAGGTGTGGTAGCCGATGCATCTTGTCCTTGACCCTTTGCTTCGGCTTCTGGTCTAGGATATGCCCGACAAGAAGGGACAGCATCGGACCACACGACTATGTCAGCCCATGAAGATGTACCGGTTGCCTTCTTTGCCCAATGGTTCCTCTAAATTTGGTCCTCTATATCTTCATATAGAGTATCATCTAAAAATATTCTTTTTTAGAGGTTGCTAGTTTTTCAGTGGAATGTCTATATTCAGGACGTCTATACTCTCTCATTTTTTAATAATATCTTATAACTACCGTTTAACAAATTTTTTGATATGAAAAATATTTTGTTGGATCTAAAAATGGAATACAAGTAAAAAGCTAGCTACAAAGTAGCAAAGACCAATCGAGCTATTTGTTGGATTTCCTAACTACTCACCGCACGGTAGTCTGAATACACGTAAAAAGCTAGCTACAAGGTACCAGACCAATCGATCAGATCGGGACTCAGCTTAAAAAAAAAGAGACAGAACCTCAAACCTCAACTACCACGGGGCGGACGGCCATGGCGGCTTCAGGCACTCGCCCGACTACCTCAGCACGCCGCCAAGCGCCATCAGGTGGGATAGAGGACGCGTACTGGATGGAGAGGTCCTCTAAATTTTGGACGCTTCTTTAGATGAGCCACTGGAAGCATTTTTTCGGCGCAGGGTCCTCTATTTGGGTGTAGACGTCCGTTTAGAGGAGCCACTGGAGATGCTCTTAATTGGTACGAGTTTTCTCCCCACTGTGTTATGTTGTGCATTATCTTGGAGTAGTATGCATCGCGTTGTGTCTTAACTCGTGATTTGCATATACTGATTGCTGATCGCTTAGAATTTGTCGCCCAAAATCTGTCTTAGAACGTGTATTATTTGAAAACCTGGGAATTCAATTGCCGAGTTCTGTTATTCACATCCTTTGATGTTTTTTACACACTTGTAATACTACTCTTTAACCAGTATACGCGCACGTGCAACTCACGTCTATACAGAATAGAATGAACTAAAATGTTTCATATGAATCTAAATTCAAAGAGTAATCAGAGTTACTTTTTCCTACTAATGGAAGAAAATAGAATGAAATACTATGGTAAGAACAAAAATATATATCTCTTCTGGAGTGTCGGAAAACATATCTTTCATTAAAATACTCCATAAAATTTAACATTTAAATACCACAAGATAACGTGCATGATTACAATATTTTAACAGAAAATTATTCGTAGATACCGTTATAAATCCATACAAAGCTTCCATATTACATATGCTTAATAATTGATAAAATCTAATTCAAAAAACTTAATTATTATCCAAGCAGCCCTGCCTCCAACGCCGAGCGCTAGAAATTTTCGCCCCAAAATCATAGTCAACTGCAAGCGCCTGTACCAACCAAAAAATTGACCTGACAGACATGCCGTCACTCCTCACGCTCTATCAGCTCTCTCCACACTCTTTTTTCCCAATCCCACATCCAACTCGCCGATTCCGATGATCTCTTGTTCTAGGCCTCTCGTATCCTGTGTGCCCCCTTGTACAAAAAAAAAAAAAAATCCTGTGTGCCCCGGCTCCCGCCCTCAGCAGGCACCACCTTCCCCTCGCCGTGCAACCAGCCGCGGCGCCCCTTGTGCTGAGGCGTGGAGGACCGGCACACCTCGCTCGAATCCAGCATGCCCCGGCTCCCGCCCGCTCCCGGCACCACCTTCCCTCGCCGTGCAACCAGGCGCGGCGCCCCTTAGCGTTGAGGCCTCGAGCAGGTGGAACTCGGTGATGGCGTCGTCGACCTCGAAGGTCTCCGCCCGCAGCTTCTTTCCGCAGACCCGGTCGGGCCTTTGGATGAGATCCTAAGGTAGCCTAGCCTTCTTCCCAGGTACGCCCAGCCCCTCTTCTTAACAAGTCTCCAATTTGGGACGAAATTTTGTCAGTTGAGCAGTTTATCTCAAAGGCCCCCCTTGATTAGCTCTGTAGAACAACTTTGTGAAGGACCGATTGATCATCGAAAAAATCTCCATGTGATGTCTATGCAAGATAGCTGTATGCGTTGTAAGTTAACACTTGATTGATCTTAACAGATATGAACGCTTCAGGATATGAACTTGCTCTGACTGAAGGCAAACAATATTATTTAACAAAGTAGTAGTGTGTTAAATGTTCAGCTTGCCAATTAAGTGGTTTACGTGTTGATTTAGCCGCAGAGGCATCGTGATATATTCTCCAGACCATACCTTTCATTAAGTTTGTCGAGGCCATACAGGTGATCTCGGTCAGCTCAGACCACCATGTACATGGGTCACGAAGCTGTATCTGAATGCATTTCGCATTTCCTGGGTCTGAACAAAACTGATTAAACGCCTCCTGAATCATTTTGTATATCATGTTTCGAATGAAATACACATGCATATATTTCAAAAAAAAAATCTCTAATATGGTTGATGCTAGTAATTTCTCATGCAATGATTTTGTGAAAAAGGAAAATATTAACACAACACAAATCTTTACTTTTGCTAAACGAAGTCGTCCAGTCGCACAAGTTGTCAGTACAACATCCAGAATATAAAAAACACCTGAGATTGGTAGCCAAAATAGAAGAACGGATTTGTCCAAGCAAGAACAGGAAGCAATATTCAGCTGGTGTATGATTTGAAGGCATTCCCGATTCAGTCGCGGATAGGGCAAAATCATTTCTTGAAGATTGATTTAACTTCTTAGCACATATGCGTTTGTTATTTTTTGACCAATGCTTTTTAATTTTTCAAGGTTAAATTTTTTGTGGTGTAAGTTATATCTCATTCCTGATATTTAATTAAACTAACTGAGTAAAGTATCCTCCCCTCATTGTGTATATGGAGTTAGTTAACAGCTCCAGCAGCCATGTGAAGAAGAGAATTGACCATGTTTATTCTGGCAAGTAAACACCCGTGGCCACCTCATGAGCAAGCCTGGAGGTTGTGACAAGTGTGTGTTTGAGACGTTCGAGAAGGAAGCTTATGAGATGGACAAGAGATCTTTTAAGTACGACTCTATGGTTGACAACCTCAAGGCCGAGTGTGAGAGGGTTATCACTATTGTCATTGCCCTGTGGAAGTTTGAGACTACTCATGCGCTGTCATTGATGCTCGTGGACACCGTGAGCTGAATGTGTTGTGCTTATCATTGACTCCAGCACAGTTTTGAGGCATGTATCTCCAAGGACGCAATAAGGTATGATTTGAGAAGTCGGTCATCCGCTGCTTCTGTATTATGCTTGTTTATCAGTTGGTCCAGTGAGCTTCTATTCATTACTGAATATATAGCTGTATATTATTCACTATTGCTCAAATATATATAAGGCAGAAGGTTAGTTATCTATCTATTAAAAAATAAATGAAAAATGAACAACAATAGATGAATCTTCAATTATTATGAAACACCATTGAGAAAATACATTCAGCTCGGAAAAAGCATCAGCTGTAAGTGGAAAATAAGAACTTGCAGTACTACACCGTCGTGTATTCTTCGCCTCCTGGCAGAAAATAAGGGAACACAAATGCTGATATTTATGAAAGTAGCAGCAGCAACAACCAACGTCTCTGAACATTACATTTATCCTTGTGAAAAATGACTCAATCAGCAAAAAATACAAAATTAATCTCACCAGATAACAGTAGCATATTTTTTACAAAGTGGGTTAAAAAACTATTCAATTACATGAATGTTAGCACCTCATATTCGAATAAAACAACCACCTTTTGAATTGCAAAACAAATAATAAGGCTTATACGGTTCAACTGATTAAAACCTGAAATGAAAAAAAACGTGGATTAAAAAAAGAGTCTTAGATGGAACGACATTGCTTGCCTATAAACCACAGTAGAATGCACCTGACTCATCCCTCCAACACGTCTCTGTAGACAATATTCTTGGTGCTTTTCTCAGATTTATCAACCTCCTTGTTCAGATTGGCCAAAATCCTAGCCTCTTCATCCTAGCTATATAGTAAGTAATGAAAAAAAGTAATTTACCTTGTTGGGCCAACATCCTAGCCTCTTCATCAGGGTCGACGTCTCCAGCTTCTCTATGGTTCTCGTCTCCCAAGCAGTCTAATAACCAGTGTCATATCTTAGTACATGTACATATACACGGTGAAGAAACTCAACATGACATGATGCCTCACCATCAAAATTTACTGTGCTGAGATCGGGTTCCAAAAGTCCATATGCATCTTCGCCGACGTCTACATATACACGGTGAAGAAACTCAACATGACATGATGCCTCACCATCAAAATTTACTGTGCTGAGATTGGGTTCCAAAAGTCCATATGCATCTTCGCCGACGTCGATGGTTGATAACAATGTTTTGGTTCAAATGAGTGTGTAGCAGCAAAAATTTTGAGCTATACAAATCATAGCGGCGTTCAATTAAAAAACTGAGATGAGAATAAATACCCATATTATGCTTTGGAGGTGTCTGGCTATTTGCTGTGGTCATACAGTTGACAATAGTACTTATTAGATTTTCATTGGTTTCGCCGACATTTGGAGATGGTTCCATTAATTGGTTGATGTCACTAAGTTGGCCATGCAGACCTTGGCATTGTCCAATATAAGGTTACTGCCATCGAGGAGGGTACTAATATTCTTATTTTTCTCGCGGCCTTGGCGTTGTTGCATTAATATTTCTTCTCTATTTTGTGCATAACGCTCCCTTGCCTTCCGATTTTTATCCTCGTGCGGGTCTGAATAGTGTAGTAGAGGCAGAACAGTACTGAATGGTAAATAGCAGTGCGCCATATATCATGAAGTTGATTATCATTACCTGGTGGTACAGATGGCGGTGTGTGTGTTCCTTGGGCTGCTGCAGCTATCTTCAATTTGTAGGCTTCACGGCATCTCTTGTTAATCTCATCCTTATTTTGTGAATACCGGTCTCTATCTCTCTGCCTTTTTAGCGGGTGTTGTTTATATCCTGGAACGGGGTGCGTGTCCCGTTAGGAGTGGTAGAGTCCATACAATTTCACTCAATCCTGTTAATAGCAATCGCAATGTTATACAAATGTTTAGGTACATCCGTATATTTCTTGAGTCCAAAATTATACCCTAGCCAAACTTGAAATTATACTCGTCATATTTATTAGTTGGCTAACTGAATGGAAATCTGAGGTTGGTGATATCCCTGATGTTTGCATGAACTGCAATCTCTGTATGCATATGTTTGACTAATCAGTTTTGACGTAACCTGATTACACATGCTACTTTATCTTTCTGGCTTATACAATTTCACCATGAATTGCATGCATTAGAATTCAAGGCAGTGGTATTTTCCCAGCAGAATTTATAGAAACATTTATACATTTTGGCACCTAATACAATTGTAGAATGCCAATGCAGAAAGGCAAAGTGAGAAATCAACATGTTGGCAAATGAGCATGCACCTATGGTGCCGACGTGTTCGTAGGCGCAATGCGGCTTGGCTAGGAGCTCGTCAGCGTGGACGTCTCGTCGGATCCACAGTGCGGCGACGGCCACGGCGACGATGCAGGCGGCAGTGTCTGCAGGGTATGGCTGGATGGGAAAGATGAACCGAGATGGTTGGCACTAATTGTGGAGATGATCGTGCGTAGTAGGAGGAATGCCTTCCTTTTTTTTTTCTCTGTGGAGTTATGGATCGTGCGTAGGAGGAATGACATCCCGTTGATTGTGCCATTGCATTAGTTGTGGTTTTTTTTTCACGTGGCTGGTGCTTAGACGCGCGGCAGAATTTTTGTCCGCTCAGTGAAATTACTAAATGCACACAGGTGTGGGTTAGTTGCAATCTTTGACGGTTAGATCTTAATTAGTGAGCCAGATCGTGTGGCTATTTTTTGTCGTTGGTGTTCTGTGTACATTAGACCGTGTGCTCCTAGCGATGAATATGTTCTGTCTTTTGATAGTAGTGGAGATAAAAAAAAAATGATCCCGTTGTATTATTCTATAATCTTTTAGTTAACTATTGTAGTAAGCACATCTAAACTAGTGCATTATATCGACAGTGAAGTATGGTTAAAGTTCTACGTGGATAAGTTCATTTGACATTTACCAAAAAAAAAGTAGGAGTAGCTTGTTGTGAGCTTTCTTTCAGCCACCATGTGCATGCCACATGCCTGCTCGGATGAATGCAAAATCATCTTTAAGTACAATTAATCCTCCACTTTTGATTATAGGTTTAGAAGATGTCAATCAATGCAGGAATGGAAGAACTCTTTAGAGCTTATAACCCACCTAACTTATTCATTTTTTATTTTTACGGTCGATGAAGTGTATACCATTTTTTTTTTCCGTGCATCTTCTCCTCGTTCTCTTGATCTCGGGACTTCAGCTCCGAGAAATGGTCCCGGTGGTCTTATTTTTTCCTTCTTCAACCCAAAATATCTTCCGAACTCCCGTCAGTCGTGATGTGTTTGCCCATTCCAAAATCACGGCGCTCCTCTCCTTTCTCGATCCAAATTGAGGTCTTGATCCAAGTCTCTTATTGTGATGTGTTTTATTAGACAAAGATAGGCTCTCGTAAAAGGAACATGATCTGCATATGATGGAGAAAGACATAATACATGCATGTCAACATGGTCAGAAAATATATTCGATTACATTTATGAAAGGGACCTTTCAATCAAATGCCACTAAAACTTGTTTTTGCTTTGTATCAACGCATGATTTTTCCCTTAGACTTATGTATAGCGAGATGAATTTTCTCAACTCGTAGCAACGCACGGGCATTCAACTAGTGTTGATAAAAGGAGAGAACGTAGTAGCTATAAAACCATATTACTCGCTCAGTTACAAATGGAAGTCATGTAATTTTAAACCAAGAGAGTACTTGTTTATGTCGAGGATGTCACTGCCCCTTGTTCCATTAAGAGAACTAGAAGGATACCCCACGCGTTGCGCGGAGATCCTTTATAGTAAATGACATGTGGTTATTTTATTTCTCAACCTCCTTTTCGAAAAAAAAACCCTAGCATGATACATTATATAGTCTAAAGAAATATGAAAACTTCAGTTGATCATACTCGAGGTACTAAATTTTATAGACGCGCGATGCGTATTATAAACCATTAGTTTGAAAAATGGATGGTTTTGATACGTATCTAGCATAAATCGTTAAATTGAACAATGGATTGTTTAAAAAAAATTATGATATGTAGTTTGCATGTAATAATTAATATTAGTAGAGATGACATGGACAATTGATTGGCTAAGATGATGGATGATGTGGATAGCTTGCATGTTGAGATAGAAAAATAATTAATTAATGTTAGTGGAGTTTTGCTTTATAAAAAGTATAGATAGATGGGCGATTGTCATTCTTCTGGAAAATATGACTTGTTAACTCAATTGGCAGGGCTAAACCCAGTGACCGCCACATTCTTCGAGTTGCACATTCTTGAGGCGTTCTAGCATCTGCCTTAGAGCATGTCTAACAGACCCCCTAAATGGCCCAAACCCGTATAATAACCGCTGATATACGGGTTTGGGCTCTACCCGGCCATCTAGCAGACCCCGTAAATGGACCACCCCGGACGATTTTTTACAAGTTTGGATAGGGGGCGGCCCGTCGACCCCTACATGTGCGGGTCGGAAGGAGATGTACAGGGCCAACCCTCTACCTCGTGCGAGCTAGGGCGCGCTGAAATTTCAGGTGCGAATCCAATTTTCGTTCGCCCCGCCGCCAGCCGCCGCCAGCCGCCGCCGCGTAGATCCGGTCGCCTCCGAGCCGCCGCACCACCGCCGGACTCCGCCGCACCCCCGCCGGACACCGCCGAACCCCCGCCGGACCCGCCGCGGACCTCGGCGCCCCTCGACTCGCCGCGCCGTGTGCATCTCTGCCGCCTCCCCACGGTGAGTACTCGCCGTGCCGCGTTCCTCTTCGATTTCGCCGTTCCGCGGGGGCCTGATCTCTGCTTCACCATCGTAGATGTCTGCGGACGCGACTATGGATGATGTGGAGCATTCCGATGATTCGTTGAGCTGGTCATCGGGGGATTCGGACCTCGACGAGCTGCTGAGCGACGACGACATGGAGATGATGCAGTACATCTTCCGCATCAAGGACCTCGAAGACCGCGCGAAGCTGCTAGATCAGAGAAGGGGTTCCATGAAGGGCCGCATATGTATCCCGCGGAACCGCGCGCTCGGCCACGAACAGCTGTGGCAAGATTATTTTGCCGAGGTACCTACCTATCCCCCCCGTCTCTTCCGTAGGAGATATCGAATGCGTAGGAGTTTGTTCACCAAAATCGTGAAAAGATTGTGAAGCAAATTCCGATTATTTCAAGCAACGGAGAAATGCCGCCCAAGTCATGGGATTTAGCCCATATCAGAAAATATCAGCTGCCATGAGGGTGATTGCATATGGTATCCCTGCGGACTATACTGACGAGTACCTTCGCATTGGGGTACAAACAACCACTGATTGTGTGCGTATGTTTGCCAAGATGGTGATCAAGTTGTATGGCGAGACGTATCTCCGAGCTCCAAATGAGTATGATACAAAGAGGCTCATGGAGATGAATGAAAAGAGAGGGTGGCCTGGGATGCTTGGTAGTCTAGATTGCATGCATTGGACATGGAAAAATTGTCCAAAAGCATGGCATGGAATGTATTGTGGAAAAAGCAGTGATGCTACCATTGTGCTTGAAGATGTGGCATCCCAAGATTTGTGGATTTGGCATGCATACTTTGGACTACCGGGGACACCCAATGACATTAATGTCTTGAATAAATCCCCTTTATTTAAAAGAATAATTAGGGGTGATGCACCAACTTGCAACTACAAAGTTATGAACAATGAGTACACCATGGGGTACTATCTCACAGATGGTATTTACCCTGACTATGCAACTCTTGTGAAGGCAATTAAAGAGAGAAAGGATAGGCCTTTGACAAGAAAAGAAGCAAAGTTCACAAGAGAACAAGAGGCTGCTCGCAAAGATATTGAGAGAGCTTTTGGTGTTTTGCAAGCAAGGTTTGCCATTGTTCGGGGTCCTGCACGGTTTTGGGACAAGGATACTCTTGTCGACATCATGACATGTTGTGTGATTCTTCACAACATGATCATCGAAGATGAGAGGGGGTTAAGATTGCCATGTTTCTATGATAATGTTGGCACCCGAGTGGTGCCCGAGAGAAATCCTGATCGGCTTGAAGCTTTTCTTGCAGGGCATCGCGGCATTGAATGTGCTGAGACTCATCACCAGCTCACCCAAGATCTGATCGATCACCACTGGCAGTTGCATGGCCAATGATTCATTTTCTCTTCTTCTATGTGTGAAACATTGATTGGCAGTTCGGAAAACATTTTATTTGTGTGAAACATTGATTGTAATAATTAAGATTTTTATTGTGTGCTTTGAACATTTTATTTGTGTGAAAACATTGATTGTAATAATTAAGATTATTATTGTGTGCTTTGATAATTTTATGCAATGTGATGAGATGTTGCGTTGATATGCAAAATGTCCAAAACCCTGTTTTCTGAGGGACCAAAAGCTCGTGCGAGCTAGCAGACCCCCTACCCCCACCCCGTAAAACAGAAATTCTGTTTTACGGGGCGGGGGTAGGGGGTCTGCTAGCTCGCACGAGCTTTTGGCCGGCGAAATGTGCATACAGGGCCCTCTACACGCGTTTTAGGGGTGAAAACTTAGGGGGTCTGTTAGACATGCTCTTAGATGCGAATCATGCGACCGCTCTTGGAGAAATCGACCAGACGGACCACTACGACACCCCGTGATCTGCCTGTGTAGGATCGATACGAGTGGCAATGCTCTATCTCCACCTAGCCAGTAGAACTTCTTATGAAAACTGATCATAGAACATCTTCAGCATATCTTATAAATGTAGTCACTACAAGTATAATGATTTCTGCTGCACGCATGACGCATCTTGCTAGGGAAGTTTAGCCAGTAAATTTTCCTGTCCGAATCGTACAGACACTTAGGGTGTGTTTGGTATTCTGTATCGTCTATCTCATCTCATATGTGCTGAGTTGAGCCTGGCTGAGTAGAAAACTATAAACAATCAGGTCCATGTCTAGAAAAATAAAAAGTGATCGGATCCCTGTCCAGAAAACTGAAAAAGCAATGGGGCCCATAAAACTTGGGCTCGGGCTCGGCGCCGCCGGTCGTCGAGAGGCGCCTTCGGCCGTCTAGAGGAGCCGCCGCCGCCGCCTGCTCGTTTACCTCAAGGCCGAGCCGCGCGACATGGCCGGAGTGTGGGCGTGCAGTAGGGCTGGAATTCGAGCCGAGCCAAGTCGACTCGGCTCGACTCGCTCAAGCTCGGTCAACTAACGAGTCGAGCTCGGCTCGACTCGTTCAACAAACGAGTTCAAAATCAAAACTCGGCTCGGCTCGGTGAACTCGCGAGTAGCTCGCGAGCTACTCGTTTAACTTATCTAATTTTATAAAACTATAAAAAGTCAACATTATATAATGTATATATAATTATTCTTGATTATTTGGGCCGTGTATAATAAAATCATCACAATAATCAGTGAAAATATGTTACTATCAAACAATTTGTAGTAAACAAACTACAATAATCAGTAAAAAAATATTCAAATAAACAAGAATATCATTAAAAACTCTTTTGACCGAGTTAAACGAGCTAAACGAGTACTCGGTAAACTCGGCTCGTTTAGCTTGAACTCGTTTACTGTCGAAAACGAAAACTCGACTCGGCTCGTTGGACAACGAGTCCGAGCCGAGCCGAGTCGAGTTGCGAGCTACTCGTTTAACTCGCGAGTTCCGAGTTTTAATTCCAGCGCTAGCGTGCAGGGAGGAGCTGCATCCTGCTACGGGAGAGAAGCTAGCATCGCTATCACATCGGGCCCGCGATGGCGGTGTCGGGGGCGCGGCGACCGGCGGCGATGTACCCATCCTCTGTAGTGGCTGATGGCGTGTGAACACACGTTCGCTGGAAAAACCCCAAGAGAAAGTATGAAGAGTACAGCAGTAAGATTTTCTCTTAGAAAGAAACCAATGTTAATTGGACCAGTAGGAGAAAGAAATCACTTCTGAAGTTTGTTGACTGCGCATGTTGACGCACTACCAGGTTCAGCGGCAACGTGAAATCTGATACAACACAAGCAAGATATTTTGCCCCAACGAAACATTGATGTTGTAAATCTTACCGGTCTTGATTAGACGTATAGTGTGGAAAATGATTTTTGTTTGCAATGAATGAGATGAGAACAATGTTTGCAGTGAAAAAGAACAGTGTTTACAGTAGATTGTATTATCAGTGTAAAACAATGGACTGGGGTCCACAGTTTACTAGTGGTGTCTCTACATAACAAATAAATAACATGTTGGATAGACAAATTACACCTTGACAATTGACAAAATAGAGGCCGCAATTTTTGCCCCTCTTCTTTTTGAGAGGCACGCGGACTTTGTAAGCATTAGCATGGGCCTCATGACGTGAGCTTGTTTCGAGTGGTTGCGCGAGAGAGTTCTTTCGCAAGACCTCATCCTGCATCTCCTCCACCTGGAGTATGTCCACAAGCTCTGCATACTGCGTGTATTTTTATAAGTCATTTCAATTTTGACCATACAAGGAAGTTAAGCGCGGCGGCACGCCGCGCCCGTGGATGTGAATTGCTTTTTTTATTTTATATATGGATCAATCTATTGTAATTGTTTGTTCCAATACACACAGTTGTTGGTCTTAACTGAAGTATATTGTTGTCGCCAAATACATGACTGAAATACAAAGTCAGAACTCTAAGCGAGCATGACACAAAATCATATTCTAATATGGACTAAGGCGGCTGAAACAAAGTAAACTACAAACACCAGTTTAGAAGGATAACTTGTACAACAGGATGCCACTGGAAGACTACTATGTTCTCTAGAAGGAAACCTGACTGGATATCCAGCCTGGAAAAAAAGAACATACATCCAACTTAATATCATATCCAGCCTGGAAAAAAGAACATACTCTAGAAGGAAACCTGACTGGATATCTAGCCTGGAAAAAAAGATCTTACATCCAACTTAATATGTGCTGACGTACATGCCCTATATTGAAGAATAATTTTCAACCCATAATTTTTAACTACCGATTCAACTTTTTCCTCATGTCCCACATCCTGTATATGGGTTAACAATTCAGAAAAGGTTTCAGGTGGACAAAGAGTATACGAAGAGCTGAGAAATAAAGTAGCATTAACATAACTAAAAATAACTAAAAGTTATGGAAAAATAAAATACAGCTGATTCCCAGTGCAAGAGATCAATCTACATAGAAGTGTGATACATATATGCCAGGTGAACATGGTAGGTGAACCGCCTCTCTTATAACCCATGCTCATATTCAAGACTAATACCTTAGGGATGACAATTTAAAGCATGATAAGAAATAGAAAAAATTCTGTTTGTGAATAAATTTTTCAAAATTTGAGATACCGATCAGATGTAAAGTAGAATCAACAAAACTAACAGAAGATTAATATTTCAGTACCTAATACTCATATGAAACTGGGAGGCACATAATTATGGATATTCTACAACTGAGCAAGAAATAGGAGATAGGTTAATAACTGCTGAAAGATCTCATCGCATCAACTGAAGATATGTACGTCAAGCAACAATGACAGCTATAGCTAACTGAAGACGAACAAACTTGTGGGCATGCGGCGAGCCAATGTCCTGCAAGAATACCTTAAAACACAATGTTAGTTCATGTGCTACTTGATCAGTAGGAAGTGTAAGCGTGTAACTGAGGAACAGGATACACTGATATGTTTAAGAAAGCACGCAACTTTAGTATGATAAAAGATAGCGTGAAGGAGATGAATGCTACACAAGGCGTCCCAACAAACTCGGCATAATAAAAAGAACGTATGCACTTTCAGTCGGCAATGAAGTAGCCATCAAAACTAGAGTTGAGCCAACATCCAAGTCATCATGTCCAGGGAGTAACTCCGCGCCATTTTCCCGCAGAGAAAGTGCGATAACCAAACGATATGCTACCATACCAATTAATGGAAAAGGGATCCCTACAAAATGAAATGGAGAGAACGGTTACATATGAACTATAGTACTGTAGTATGTGGAATTAACCAGCCGGAGATAATTGCGCAATGTTTAGCCAAATCACTACTACTACGGATTGGTAAAAGGCCAAATCATGCATCGTTCTGTAAATTCTCAATCTGCAATCATGGCCAACATTTGGAATAAATACATACTGAATTTGCGCATCCTCTTCTTGTTACACTGAAGAGGCTCACGTGGAGGACCTTGCCAGCATCAATGCAGGCCTCGTCCTTCAGCCTCGTCGTTGTTGGCTCAGCCTATGGCGTCGAGGAGGTCATGCCGGAGCTAGTGGATCTGCGCGTCAAGATCTTGAGATGAGCGGTGTCATGAGGCAGTGGAGGTGAACTTGAGACTGAATCAAGCATTTGATATTTTAGGGATAAACCTAATGATTGACAACAATGAAATCCAGCTCGTGTAAGTGTTGCCGTGTGTCCCGATCTCTGATTCAGGATGGGGGCAACACACACTAAGATTTTCCATTTGTAGCCTTGGCGTGATACATCTTTTACTAAGGGAATGTGATGCTCACTCTTCCCATCTGACTACAATTATATGCTTTTAGTACGGGTAGGCGGTAGCCATAATAATGGTAGTTGCATAATACAGTGAGCAAATCGAAAATAAAAATAGTTGCATAATACAGTGAGCAAATCGGAAATAAAAATATGACTAAAGGAGAAATGCAGTATAGAAAAACATACACAAATTAAGTGACCAATAATTCACCTTATGGATCCAGATTATTTCAACTACAGAAGGTCTTCTTGTCGATTTTGTCGGCTTGCCCAGCCGGCCAAACTCTCATAGGAAGGCCTGCGTCAAAAAGAAAGTCCATTGTGAGG
This sequence comes from Alopecurus myosuroides, assembly GCA_028641055.1. Classification (NCBI taxonomy): domain Eukaryota; kingdom Viridiplantae; phylum Streptophyta; class Magnoliopsida; order Poales; family Poaceae; genus Alopecurus; species Alopecurus myosuroides. Next base: position 301,620,860 of record CM054061.1, read on the forward strand.
CCACGATTGAAATCTAGCGCAAGGTGCAGAAATCAAGAAGAGAATTACTCCCTCCGTTCCATATTAGATGACTCTCAAATAGATGTATCTAGTACTAAAATATGTCTAGATACATCTATGTGGGAGTTATCTAATGTGGAACGGAGGGAGTATATTGCAACAGAACTTCACCGTTGGCATGCCCCCATGCTCCTTCTTGCCAACGACATCACCACCGTCAGGTGGGCGCCACTTCAGCCCGTCGAGCAGCCACACAGCATACCTGCCGGCGAGGTGGAGGGCTACAGGAAGGGTTTGGGAACGTGTCTTGACGCGAATCGCGCCATCCAACCTTCCCCTTTTGCCGCTTGGTTGCTTTCTTATTGAAGTAAGTTGTGTTTGAGTATCTACGGCCACAGGGTGTGGTTGCGGGAATGGAGGGAGGAGGGAACGGCCAGGCGGGCTTACCTGCACACACGCAGCCGCTGGTGTCGCTGCCGTTCTGGTTGTCGACGCCGCGGCCTCTGTTGTAATCTAAGAGAAAAAGAGAGGAGGTGAGACGGAGATGGACAAAAGGGTTGAGATGAACAAACCTATAGTGGTAGGCGGGAACAGAGGTGGAGGGTGACGTACCTGCGCATCGAATCGTCGACTGACTGTTGGATTCCTCGTCCGGTCCTGCCGTGTTGAGGTGGTTCCATCAGGCTCTCATTTCCGGAGGAGGAAGCGAGGAGAGGACTATCGAGCGTCGGCACGGCTGACCAGCCATGGCGTCCATGGAAAGAGAGGATGGAAGGATCTAGATCGGCGTCGTGCGACCACCGGGGCCGCTGGTAGATCGGAGAGGGAGAGTGGCTCCCAGTGCTCATCGCCATGGCGGCATGGGCGGCGCTCTCTCGGCAACCTGCTCTGCCGAGGAGATAGGAGAGGGCGCCGACCTTGGGAGATGCCGTCCGGACTCCGGTAGCGCTGGTGAGAGAGATAGCGCGCCGCTCTGCAGGGAACTTCGACAAAGGTCACAGGTAAAGCGTTGGCCCGGCCGGTTGGTACTGGTAGCAGGGAAAAAAAGTTCGACATACAATGATACAAAAGGTAGGAGCAACCGGCTAGCGACCCGATGGATACACGCGAGGAACACAGGAATCGGAGGAGTAACCGGTGGCTGGCCAAACGGGCCGCCCGGCACGGCCCGATACGTGCCTGAAATGGCACGGCCTGATAACGGCACGGCTCGATAACGGTCTGCCTCATTCGTGCCGTGCCGGGCTGGCCCGTGGGCCGATTCTCTGCGAGCAGCACGGCACTATGGCCCGATATCAGCCCGACGGGCCTTATTTCGGCCCGTCAGCACGAAAAAGGGCACGGCCCGTCAGCACGCTGGGAGGAGCGGGGGAAGGGGCGGGAGTTTCAGAATTTCAAATTAAATGGGCCGGGATGAGCGGGGTGAGCAGGTTTTTCTTCTTAGGGGAAAATTAGGGGGTAGTTAGCCCATTTTAAGTGTGATTTGGACCAGTTTTGAGCTGTTTAGTCATATTTAACCATTATAGGACCAATTTAGACCCAAAAAATGCATTTCTTTCCTATAAAAAGGGATGCTCGCTCTCTAATTTAATCGTGCCATGTCGTGCCCGTGCCGTGCCGCGTGCCAGCCCGTTTATGTCGTGCCGTGCCGTGCCGGCCCACGTGCTTCAAATCGAGGATCGGCCCGGGCACTACCGTGCCCGTGCCGTGCCGCGGCCCATTTAAATCGTGCCGTGTCGTGCCCGTGCCGTGCCAAAAAAGCCGTGCTTCGGGCCGGCACATTTGGCCAGCTATAGTGACCAGTCACCTTCAGATGCGAAATTAAATGAGGAAATAAATAGAAAGCCCACATGCACGCAAGTTTTGACCAGGAAAACGAAAAAAAAGGGGCAGGTGTCATCCATCGACGGAAGCGGCGGGCAAAAAAGTGGCCCTTCTACAGTACGTCAATGGGCAGTGCTGGGCGTAGGTCGCCCTACAATTTGCTAATCTTAAGTCCCCTCGCGAGCCATCGGATCTGCATCTAACGGCCAGAAATCCGCAAAACGTGTTTTTTTGTATTTGAGCCCCTCACTTTTTTGGATATAAAATCCGCAGTCCACAGCAGCCCCACTTAAGCGAAGGGGTATATCACGTTGCCCTCCGGTCATCTCGATAATTACAACGAAACTGCCATTGCAACAAATTCACTGGTATCGCAACAAAAATTATCGCCCATGTGTACAAAAAAAAGTATTACAACAAATTGTTCCGAAACAAAATCGAAAATATAAGTAATGTTACAAAAGAATAGGTAAACAATGTGTTTATTTCGTTGCAACAAAAAAGTTCAAGCAATTAAACAAATATCACAACCTATTGTAACAAAAAAAAATTTGCATCACCTAAAAAGTTGTTAAGCAACAAAATAATTTGTCACCGTTCCAGTTGCAACAAAAATTATCCCCCATTTCAAAAAAAAAGCAAAACGATAGCAACAATAAAATCACATGTTTACAACATGTGAAGGAACGCATAAAAACATATCATTCCAAATGAATTCTAAACACATATATGCATTTCTTACAAAATCATCCAGAAAAACATTACAACATCTCGCTTGTGATTTCTCAACAAAATGCATGCAAAATTGTTACAATTTTTTAAGACGTATGCAACATCCATAAAAAATGACGAAACACTTAACGTATACATGGCTACACGTACTGGGCTCCTGAAAAATAAATTCTAACTCGAAAATTGGGCTAAAAAGACAAATTATTGCTAATTGGGGCTAGAGACCGGCCCAACAAGACTTCCACACACGGGAATAGTAAGGGACCTAGAATTAGCTAGTCTAGGTCCCCTAAAGGAAGCGTTTTCCTACGTCAATCGCTAGAATGAGGAGAAGTTGTTCATCCTTTATATAGAGTATAATATATAGTAAAATGAGTGAATCTAGTCTAGATTCACCTATTTTACTGTTTATGTGATTGAGATTAAAATAATATGTAGTTTGACTTATAAAAATTTACGAAGTGAGTATATACCTACATTTCATGTTTATAGACAAACTAGTTCAATGCCCGTGCGTTGCTACGGGTCTTCAAATTTGTTTTTTACTCGGATATGTACGAAGACAATTATATTGTAGAATGATATTCCATTTTTCAAAGATGCTTTCCGGTAGGATAGCTACCCAAGCTTAAGGTGAAGAATGATATCTCCTGGGAGTTATAGCATTTGTTAAAACTTGTGATAAACTATATCATGGCATACTCCTTTTCCAAACAGGTCGAATGGTGAAGAGATTTAAGTTTCTAGATTGTGTTGCACTATCATATACCATTTTCACTAAGTAACGGAACCTTTCAGGAATTGACCTGTACAATCCAATGCTAATGCTTCATTATAAATAGCCTACACACCAATCTGAGAGACAGTTTCACCACATACAATAGCATATCCTTTGCACACACAAAAAGCCTTTTGATCACCCAGATGGTTGTCTAACTATTTTTATTACACAAACTTGTGTCCCAAAGTTGTCATTGTTCATTCTAAAAATGACAAATTTGTATACTTGATATATCCACCAGTGTTCGAAAAGCATGTCTTGAGTTCAACATACTGCAACCAGTAACATGAGTTGCAGAGAATTTGACTGGCACTAATCCACAAAGAAAGAAAAATCACGGTTGGCATGCCCAACGTATATCTAAGCCATAATATTTACATCAAATTATGCATATTGAAAGGTTTAAGAGAATGAGCTAAAGACATGATGAGCCGAGATGTTGGAGCTGAGACCATGGCCTGATCCATGGCAAGATTGAAGTAGTTACCCCAAGGGCTCTAATTATGCGCCTCCCTGTGACGAGGTAAAAGCACTTCTACAAATAACTGGAAGCCCAAGTATGTAAAAGCCATCACGCTCGTAGTAGGAGTGTGCTAGCAATGCACATACACATCAATCTAAGCCTACATCAAGCGCAACAAATGATGTCCCTAAGATGGGAAATTTTGATCTTGTGCTCCAGATTCAGAGGGAAACCTGTACCCATTGTAGTACTGAACTTCATGGACAGTTTTCCCTGTACACCATACTTATCTCCAGTCTTGTGCGATTCAGCATCATGTACGTATGAACATAACTAACTTTAGACAAAAAAACAGAGAGAAGAGTAACAAATTAGCAGAACTATGTACAAAAGCTTCAGATAAAGCAACCAGAAGCATGATCTTCCAATTAACAAATTAAAGGTGTTAGAAAGTATAGTGCAAGAGCAGACCACTTGGAAGCTTAATACTAACGTTAAAACAAGGCAGAAACAGAAAGGAATTAAACATTACGTAAAGGTCCAAAACTACTAACCTGTCCAGGAGCCACCGAAACTACTAACATGTACAAGCATCACGAAATTGCCTGAATGACAAGGATCATTCAAAAAGCAAGAATTAGGGAACTGAAACTACGAGGAAAAAAAATTGGTTAACATAAGCACATATCAACTTTGTACCCATACATTCATACTCACCTATATGTTGTGTAACTGGCAATTTGTATACTTGATCAAAGCCTCTTTCTCAAGAACCTGGCGTCTCAGATGATAAATGGTCGAACAAACCGTGTTAATCTCGTCGACAATGCTACCTCAGCGCCTCATTGTTTCCGACCAGATAATTCTGCAGCTGCAAGTCGTCGATCTGCTCTCGTAGCGAAACGATGTCATCCATGTCTCTAGGTTTGTTCTTAGCTCCTGGCAGAACCATTGGTGTAGCCGAGCCGTTCTCTCTTTTCGAATCGGCCGTACCCTCCTTCGCTGCGTCTCCTTAGGCATCTCTGCATTTTCCCCAAACTATCGTCCATCCCAGGTTCATCAATCATGGAAACTCGTGAAAGATTAATTCTGAAGTTCCAGCTCAGTGTGGAGTTCAGCTATTTTGTTCTCAGCCAGCAGTCTCATGATATTAAGCCCCAAAATTGGGTATTCGCCCGGTGAGCCTGTGATTATGCCTCTGATGAAAAATCACAAACAAAACACGATATAAGTAGCACTCGACAAACATTACTCCTATTTAGATAGAATATCTATGTGTAAATGTTCTGTTTTTAGCTGCACAACAATTATGCTTCTAAAATTTCAGCAACGGCTGCCTGCATCTCCTTCTCTGTGTGGCTGCTATTGGTGCCTCGACGCCCTTTCTGAACATCATATCAAGGTAAAATATCCAAGAAACAAGCACCGTAAGAAATTGCACAGTAGATTCCATTATGGCCTGAAACCTGTCACTAAGACTATATTTCTACACAGGATAGCCGAGTCCAAACACATGAAATTAGGCATACTTAAATCCAAGGTTCAAAAAAGCGTTAAGCGTTAAGCGAGCGGTGAGGCACTGCTTAAAGGAATTGCCGCTTAGGCGAGCTTAAGCGCTGCTTAAGCGTTCTGTACGGAATGGTACAGACAGAAAAAATGGAGGCCATTCTAGGATATATCGGCAACTCTAGACAGAAAAAGGGCCGAAGTGGGCCGGCCACCATCTGGCCCAGCCATGCCAACGCAACACTCACGGCCAGCAGCCAAACCCTAACCCCACTAGACACGCCCCAGCCAACTCAATCTTTTCCCTCCCGGCCGCCTCTCACCTTCTCCTCCTCTCTTCTCTCCCTCCCGCCCCTCCTCACGGCAGCGCCCACCGCCGGCTCCTGTCCCCATCGCCTCCCCTTGCTCCCCGCCGCCGTCTTCCCCAACCAGGACCCGCCGCCGGCTCTCCTCCTTGCGCGGCAGGCAGCTCTGACGACAAGGACAAGCTCGCGGATGGAGGGAGAGGGGGGCGCGAGGACGAGGGGAGGAGGGAGGAGCTCCAGCAGGTGGCCGGCGCACGACGACGAGCCGAGGAGAGAGGAGCCAAGCGCCGTTTCCTATCCCTCTCTCTGTGCCAGCGCTTTTCCTCTCGCTCAGGCCCAAAGCTGAGCGGAAGTGCTCCGCTACGCTCGCTTAGACGCCTAAGCGACGCTTAAGCACCGCTTTTTGAACGTTGCTTAAATCACCCAACCAATACCTCAGCAATATATTGACTACATAATGAAATGGAAAAGCGTAATTGCCTAATTTAATTAAATTAGTTAAATGAGATGAACATCTCAATTTCCACCGGCATAGACAGTGTGAGCATTGTCGCTTTCACTTTGTCGGCTTGGAAGTACTCAGTCAAAGGCGTAACTGAGACCTCAGTTTCAGAGCTGTGAGTTACCAACAAGGGTGTGACCATCTCTAGTGAGATCAATGCCCATAAAAGATCCATGAGTGTACCAGACGACTAATATGCCAATAGTGGCAATTCCCACATAAAGGACAACGCCTGCAAGTAAGGTATCAAATAGAAGAAAATTAATCTCAGAAAGTTGAAACTCCTAAAAATATATCAAACAGAAAAGTGCGAGTAATAGAGAATAGGAGACATCTTTTTACCAGGTAACAGAATAAAATCTAAGGAGTAATCAGCGAGTGGGCGCTACTTGGTGGTTTCTTCATGATATACTTATCAACCCCTTAGGAATACCCAAAGCATAGGTATTGAAAATCGAGGCACACTTCACCAATGTTTGAGGAAATCTTTAATCTGCGCAAGTGAAGCAAGGAGGTCAGAATATTAAAGGAGTACAAGAAATCAACCAGACAAGTTCAGTTTTAAGTTGTTCTACATGATTGAAATACGAATACCTGTAGCCAATGTAGATCAGTCTCCTTTAATCCTTGGATGAGATCATTTCGTCCCAAATTTACCGGATATGGATATTTTTTCAATTTGATCAATCTCCAATGGCATTGCTATTGTAAGCAAGTGTGAGGGAGGTTGAACTAAATGTACAACAGAGGGAGGAGACTGAATGTAAGGATGCTGCCAACCTGCCCCGGTGTGGACTCCCGGAGTACACTCCCGCTTGGAGTTACCCGTGCCGTCAGTGATGGAGCTCGGGGGTGCGGCGTCAAGGGTCGAGGCCGCTGGAATCGTCCATGCCGGCGCGGAACATGGGACCAGGCGGATCGCACCGGATCACGGCCCTGAACGACCAGAGACCGCCCGGACGGTACAGGGTACCTCAAGGGTGCATCCGACGGCAGAGTCTACGAGGTGAGACCGTAGTTGCACGTGATGATGGGCATCTGCTGATACCAGTCCTCCAGCACCTACGCCATCCCTCGCGCCCAGCACGAGAAAACCCTAGTTCCAGGCCGCCCGAACGAGAATCTGCTCCCTTGAGGCCTCGACCCGCCTCCCCGCACGTGAACCAAGCCAGAATCGCGGCGGAATTGAAGATGGGGATGGATGGATGGGAAGGAGGCAAGGGACTGCGGCGTGGTCTCGATCGGACTGCTGCGTGTGGTGGCGCCGCGTGAGAGAGAGGATGGAGATTGGGAGGGGAGAAGAGGGTGTGCAGCAAAATCTTCAAAAGGGAAAATCGGATGGCGAGTTGACTTCTCAGCTATGGTGGTAGCTGAGGCTATGGGAGTTTTTTTTTAGATCGACGGGACTTAATGGAGAGACGGTGATTATGTCTGATTTGCGGGACTGGGTGAGACGAAGAGGGACGAAACGAGCGAAGGGTGGACGAAGGTGGATGACAGGACGCGTGCGAGGTCGGTTGAAGGAACCAAATTCATCTTTTAGATAGGAGAGATAAAAGCCGGACGGAATGACTAAAATACCGTAGGCAATGACTACCTGTCTTCCACGGTCATTATGTCTTTTCCAGCCATCGCTCCTCTCCGCACGCCAACACCAATTATTAAGCAGCCGGCCGGAGAATGCGCCAAACTTATGCTTATGTCACGTTGGTTCACATGTTACTGTCTTAAGCTTAGCTTGGCGCCATCTCGTTGGTTCGCATGTCACTGTCTTAAGCTTGGCGCCATCCTCGTGTGATACCGTCGCGGACGAGTTAAAGTAAGCGGGCCGGACGACAATCGTGTGTTAGCGCCAAAATTTTAAACATAAAAAGTAGGACAATATATCTAGACTTCATTTTTACGACACTTAATATGAGATGTAGGGAGTACTTTCCCTCACGGTTGTCACGGGCTGCCTAGCGGAACTCGGGTGCGGCCGCCCCAGCTTTCGGGTTTAGATAATTCCTAATGTTAATCGATGACGTAGACGTAGTTTAGATATCGCGGAGGTGTTTTGCACTTTTAGAATTTAGGCATTATTTTTTCCTTGCTTCCGAAAAAAGACTTAAAAAACACTAATGGCGACCCTTTGAATCGAAGAAGTTTGTAAAATTCTTCACGAACGTGGTCTTGGTGAAATAATGTCAAGTGAGTTAGTCGAATTTGCAGAGCATTAGTGGTATTGCTCCGAATTTGGAATCTAATAATGTTAGAATTGTATTAATAGGCGACGGGTGTACGATACAGTAAGGAAGTTCTACACGTCAAGAATAGAGAGGGATCCTTTGACGTGCTTACTCCTGCTGTACCCTGACTTTGGGTGGCTGACATACAGGCCGCGCTTGTCAATGACGTAAAGTCGGGGACACCCACGTTGGGGTCCTCGTCCAGAATAGTATCCACTAGCGATACAAAAAAAAAGAAATAAGTCCCCAATTATTGGTGCCAAACAAAGCAATCAAGGCTAGTCACAATGAGAGCAAGGCCTTCCGCGATCGGCGATCCATTGGCTCTTAGCGCACTATCCTAGGTATTGGTGTAGTCTAAGAGTCGACCACCTTAATGCATTGTATCTTAAGCGTGGTTTCTAAGTGATGCATATTTATTTGGTTCATGGATCATTTTTCATTTCAACATTGTGGCCTAGTTGTGGCAAAAATAAAACACAATATATTTTTTAGCACGTAAAAATAAAATTTTGAATTCGAAATAGCAGTGTTATAGAAGGTACCAATATATTCTCGTAAGAAATAATATATTTCGGACCACATGAATTCATTCGGAAGCAGTAGCGCGCATTACTTTGGAAACACTTTTCCCTGTCATATTTATTTTTGACTGCACATTATTAGAGCTACACCAGCTAAAGAGGCATGAACAAAATTATCAAACTGGCCAGCCATCCATGTCAGTATGCATCAGTTCAGGTTCAGCTTTTACCACGAATTCACGCTAGCTTCAGATCTAAATTTTTTTTTTTTTAAAAGACCCTCGCATCGCTCGTCCGCGGGCGACTCGGGGAGCCAAGCCCGCGCCGCCGCCAGGACCCCAGGCCGGCTCCTCTCCTCCGCCGTTGCCGCTGGCCTCGCCGCGGTGGCAGCGTCTCCTGCTGCCAACAACGCTGGTAGGGAGGGATCCCGCGGTGGACGCGCGATGCAGTCCGCCGCCTCGTCTTCGTTTTGGTCCGGCGCGCATGGCGATTGGCGGAGGTTGTTCGTGGGCGACGGCTGGGGTTGGCGGGGGACGGTGGTGTGGCGCTGCTGCTAGCCGTGGCGGCCCTCGGTTTGGCCGCCGGCGGCAGGGATGCGGCCAGGGCCCGATCTGGGCTCAGACGGGCCTGGCGGGCCACGACAGTGCACAGAGGTCCCTGATGCGTGGTATCTTCCGGATGCCTCGCCATGGTGCTTCTCTGCTCCCGTGCAGCCGCGATGCAGTGCGGCCGGTGGCCGTCGCCCCGTTTGGATCCCTATGGCGGCGTGTTGCGTCGTTCGGGGGGCTGCATGGGTGCGACTCGCCTGTGTCGATGGTTGAGGCGGAGGGCTGTGGTGGCGGTGGTTTCAGGTTCTTGGCGCGGTGGTGGCTGCTCGAGTTTGCTCTGGTCGCTTCGGCGAGAATCTCGCGAGCAGCGGTGATGATCTGGACGGCGGCTTTTACCGCCGCGACGGGAAGCCTAGGCGCGACGGCGCGTAGGACGCTGGGCCTAACTGCCCAGTTTGGCCGGCCTCGTCGATGTTTTTGCGACTTCTTCGTCGTGTTCGTCGATGGAGCCATGGAGGGTGCCCGTGTATCATCGACTGACGTGGCTCCCGGATGCCGGGGCGGTAGCCCCGGAGGGTGGTCTTCGCATCGCGCCGAGCTAGGAGGTGGCTCCGCGGGAGGCGGTTCTAGGCCTCGACGCCTAGTTCCGTTTGTGGCCTTAGATCGTCGAGCGCGTGGGGCTGGCTTTCTGCGCGCGAGGTGGTGTTGGTGGTCTGGTCGGTCCTTGAGGGGTGGTTGCGGGGTTCGCGAATCATCATCGGACGAAAGCCTTGCCATGGCTACTGGTTTGGGCTGACGACGGTGGCGCCCTCTTGTGTCGTGCCCTTTTTGAAGGCGTCGTGGTGGTGGTGATCTCGCTTCTCCACCCGGGTTCTCCGGGGGAATCCACAGATCCCTCGCGGGATCGGACGAGTGTGGCGCACGTGCGTCGTTTGCCTCTTGGGGCCTCGTCTTAGACGTTCCACCGACCAGGGGGACTAGTGGAGTGAGCTGGTGGTTGGTGGCGGCGAGCTTTCGTCTTCGGCTAGGTGGTGCGCGGCCTTGGGGTCGGCGTGGATGCCGGAGCGGCGGCTCCGGGTTTTATTCTCTGCTTTGTTGCGTTGAGATGTTTGGGTGTCAACTTTGGTCGCTTGGGTGGCTTGGTTGTCAGCTCATGTAGGGGCGCAGCCTTGGGGCTGGCGTGGATGTCGGAGCGGCGGCTCCGAGTTGCGTTGAGATTGTCTCCGCCGTGTTTCATTTGAGGTGTTAGTGTCGGCTATGGTAGTTAGAGCCACGTGGTCGTCGACTTGGTTTGGGGCGCGGCCTTGGGGCCGGCGTGGTGCGTTGTGTCATATGATTTTCGGCCGGTTTTACTTATAAACTGTCCAACTCTTTTCGACTTTATCAATCAAAGTCATTGGCGAGGTTCGAAAAAATATTTTATTGGCCGGAGTGCACTACACTGCTGCATTGTCTTTCATACACGCAGGACTAGGATGGACGAGAGCGGAAGGAAGTGAGAGGTCCGCTCGCCCGCACGGGATCTCTATATCAATTGCGATGCATAGGGACATGCGCTAGTTAAGAGCCGTGGCCGTGGTCAGGCTAACATACGAACTCTCGTCTCCGTAATCTTTAATTAAGGTGACAAATCAGCAATTTGCTTAGGTGGCAGTGCTAAGGCTGGTCACAATGGGGAGTAACATACACTAGTAACCTACACACTTTCCTAAACTATGTTCCTACCTCCACAATGGGGAGTAACATGTATGTAGTGTCATGCAACGATGCATTTATTAGGCTATAGACTCATTGTTTCTTGGAGTGTGTGATATTCCGGTAACTTAGCTAGTTACCACAAGCACCTCTCTCTTCGTTAAATACGTGCCACATAAGCAAAGTTGTATTGGAGTGTGTGATGTTACTGCTAAGTTACTCCCCATTGTGATCAGCCTAAGACTAGTCATAGTGAAGATTATCATTCAAAAGTATCATGCATATGATACTACGTCTCTAATGCATTGTATTATATAAGAGTATCATAATCGCCTTTTATTTATTATTTTGTAGAATCTCAATGCAAATATATGTACAAAATTTATTTATAATTAATTTTCTTAGTTTTACGTGTCAGTCATGATACAGTATCTATCCATGTTACTCTAATCTTCTCTCTCTTCCATAATTACATGTCACATCAGTTTTTTTGTGGTACCAAGTTACACGATATTATCTATGATACCACCACTATGGCTAGTCTAAGATACGAACCTGCATGAACCATTACAGACAGCCTATTTGTAACATAAGTGCCAGATAAGAAAAAAAAATATAATGTCGCATTTATTTATGAGAATAGCGATAGGTATGGTAAGCTGGTCACAGTCGGAGTAACATGAGTAGTAACATAAGTGACACATAGGTAAAAAAAGATGATGTGCCACATATTTAATGAGGAGAGAGATAGGGTGGTAACTAGCTATGTTATCGTAACAATACACATTCCAATACACAATAAGTCTATACCATAATAAATATGACACTACACATATGTTATTACCCACTGGGGACTGGGAGGTAGTAACATAGTCTTGAACAATATGTATGTTACTAGTGTTTGTTACTCCTCATCGTGACTAGCCTAACTAGTTATGTTACCGTAACATCACACATTCCAATACACAACGAGTCTACACCCTAATAAATATGACACCTACGTTACTTACCACTATATCTTTATCTTTATTCTTTATCTCATCTAATAATAATAATAATATATAATAATAATAATAATAATAATATATATATATATATATAATAATAAAAGCGTTAAGTCTTCCTTGGTTGGTTGGTTGGTTGGTACCTCATTGAAATTGGCCCTAAAGTTGACACAAATTACCTACTATGCCATCGGTAAGTTATATCCGTTTGAATCGTTTTGTTTGTCTGTTTCGATTATGTCTTCTACTAGCAAATGTGCCCGTGCGTTGCAACGGGAGATTAAAAACATTTAACTTAGGTTCCATCTTGTTTGTCTCGTGTGCTTGAAACCACCATGTTAGTTAGATTCGGAAATAGTGTCGGTCGATAGCGAAAAACTCGCTTGGGTTTGCCATTTTAGTATTTATAGTAAATATACCCGTGCGTTGCAATGGGAGAGGTAAAATATTTTCAACTCGCACCAAGTATATTCTATTTGATGCAACTGATATGACAGGCGTTCCAGGGTCAGGCGTGGGCCGCACATGTGCACGCCGTTTCAGCCAGGCCACCCAATACACCGCCATCGCCACCTCCGTAAAAACCTTCGTTTCATAGTTGAATGGACGATGATGTCGACGATCATTTTTATTACTTTTTTCAATGTATGAATCATGTTATTATAACTAAATCTGGCTATTCATCAGTTTTTCACACTATTTGGTTCCGTGTGTTGTCCCTTACACAATGTCAAATTTATGTGAGGTTTCCTGCTAACGAACAATAAAATAACTAATAGTTGAACTGAATCCTCAATGTCAAGAATATCTTAGCTTCAAATACCAAGCAGATAAACTAAGCTAGATAGAGCAGTGTAGAGAAATTAACAAAATTTACTGTTTGGTACAACTTTCCCGATATCGTACATAAATCTATAAGATTTCAAACTCGATTTTGCAAAAAACACTGATCTAGGATTGATCGTGAATTGATAGCCAAATTATGGAATCTGACGGTGGGTCCCCTACGAGCAGCGGCATGGCGGCCACGCCTCTTGGCGGTGCTCGCCCGCGAGCAAAATCACGGCGGCTCGGCGGCGCTCGTCCGTGAGGATTGGCATGGCAGCGGCAGCCCTTTACGGTGCTCGCCGGCGAGCAGCGGCTGGCGGCGGTGCTCGCCCGTGTACAACCGGACGCGATGGCACAAAGGGGAATAAGATGCGGCGTGTACTCATTTTTTTTAGATTTCTTTTTTCAGAAAAGAAAAAGAAATTCTCATAAATTTTAATTTTTAATTAGACTGACAAATGGGGCCCATTATCAGTTTTGGATTCTGTTCTCTTTCAGTTTTGGTGTATCAGCAGAGAACGCTTCAGAACCACGAAGCATGAAAGCTCATCATACACCCACACCAACAAATCAGAGAAAAAAATAATATAGAAGGGACGGATGTGGAGGATCAGCCCGTTGAGCTCTCCTAGAAGCTGGCCGGCGCTCATGCTGAGGAGGTTATCATCCTGGTAGGAGCAGGCGAGCAGCCATCCGCCACACACAGCGGTGAAGACATCGGGAGGAAAAGGAACCGAGGAATCAAAGGCCGCACCGCTCACTCTTCCTCAGTTCGTCTCATGTGCATCAGAGGGCCAGATGCCGGAAGACGACAGGCCTTCTCACCACAGAGTGGACGATTCCTGCTCGTGGCAGGTGACCCGGCTAAGCTCTTGTGGCCATGGATATCTCCGCAGCGGCGCCAGAGCAGCACACGAGCTTAGTCTGGACAGGTAGTCGGCAGCGAAGAACATGATTGGGTGTTGTGCGCAGAAGGCCGTGCGAGTCCAGCGTCACCTCATCTTTGTTCTCCGGTTGGGAGAGGCAGGACTTCGCCTGCGCCCTGCCGTCGTCCAGCCGCGCCGCCTCCATGTGCTTGCCTGCTATGTCCTCATACCAGATTACGTGCAGATTGCTGGTTCGGAATATGAGGAGGCGATCTAGCTTGTACTCAGCATATGTATGGAGGAGTACAAGTGTACAACACAGAACCATGGCCAACCCTGCAAACATTGTTCGATCCGGATACTCCCGGAATTGGAGAGCACATAGGAAATGATATACCAAGCAATTGGAGAGCTGCGATAGGAAACGTTTGGGGGAAACAAAACTGAAACGTAGCAAAACAGGGGGCAGCAGCCGCCACCGTAGAAAAGAAAGGTTGTATAGGCACGGATATTTTTATTTTTTAAGTGTAGAGAAATTAAAAAAACCAACCGGTATGACTTAAGGATGGCATTGCGGGTAATTTTTATCAACTTGGGTGGCAATTTCGATTACTGACCGACCGACCAAGTAACCAACCAGGGAATCCTTAACGCTTTTATTATTAGGTAAAGATAGGCTATAATCGCTCGTGTGGCTATTCCCGTGTCTCGTGTCGCTCTTCCGTGTCCAACTGGGATAATTAAGTGGGCCATCAAAAACCAATCATCTTCCGTGTTACCCAAACATACACGAAGCCCAAGAAGAAAACGTAACTGCTGCAGCGAACATACCACATACTACGACAGGAAACTTCACATCTTCCAAACAGACTCCAATACTTCGACTCGTCGTTGTTTGAGTCGAACCAGGACAGCTAGCCTACCCAGCTACGGTTGTCCTGTATATATATCTAGCCGGCCGTCAATGAAAAGATCGATTAAATTAGTTATCTACTCCGTAGCTCGATGGAGAAACAAGCGGCATTTTCTGGGCCGGGTCGAGCTCGCGGCGGCAGGTGCCTTCAGGACGAAGGGAAAACGCTCGAGATGCATATATTGATTTCGTCTTCGTGACTGCGCTGGGGAGATGGCTTCGAGTGTGAGCAGGAAAATCATGCTCGGTTCCTTCTACGATTGATGCCTCGCGTTAGAACCGCCTCAGCCTCAACCTCAATGCATCCAAGGTTCCAGCTCGCACCAAACAACATGAACGTATGGTAGTTCCAGCCCTGATCGTGCATCACGGAAGATGGATATATTGAGGTACAGATTTGCTCAACAGACGTCCTCGTGATCATCCGAATGAGCTCATGATTACAAGTGACGTCGACGCCGGCTTCTCATGCATAGATGGCTTATATATCAGCAGGTTAGCTCGATCAGTGCGCCAACGTCCGATCTGATGGCACGGCTCCACTGCAATGAGATGGGCAGTCATGGGCAATTCTGAAACGTATAAAGCTCCTGCGTGTTTAAATCAGATTTAGCTTTATTTTCCATTTTTTCCCTCATGTTTGTGACTTTTGTTTATAACATGGTGTCGTGATGCTGGACAGTAGCAAGTTCTTCGCTTGCGATAAGCAGGAGTTACACGGGGAAGGAAGGATTTTTGTGACGATCGGGTGCGTACGCTATGGCTGCTGCTACTGATTTCTTCCATGTGTCTACCTACAGGATTGTAGCCGTGTCCTCTCTCTCCCTTCTCCTGTGTCCCTCACGGCAGCAGCTGCTCCTCCTCTCTCACCCTCCCCTCCCCTCTTCTCAAATCAATACCAAATGTGAAGATTGATTGGTTTACACGGATAAATATTCTTGTGGTTTTAATTTTGATGCATAGCAGCATCGGTTACAAATATACTTTGTTTTACCTTATGTGATTAGTTGTCCTCGAACAGTTTGCATATAAGCATACAAGATGTTTTCTGAAAGTTCTCTTCTAAATAAAAATAAAACTTATTACACATATGCAGCACAATCTTTATATTTGAGAAAACCTTACTAACAACTCGCTAATCATCACGTCCACTTTGAAACGCGAGGCAAAAAAATTTCCCCGTCCCATTCATTAATTAGAAGAGATTAGCCCTGTTTCGAGAGAAGAGAGTAGCCCTGTTAATTATAGAAAACCGGCGAAAACCGGTACTCGACCATTTTATTTAATTATTATTTTCACTTTGCTCTGATAAGGGCGGGGTACCAGATAAAACAAAATAGAAAAGAGAGGAAAGAAAAATTAATTTTCAAAAGTAAAATTCTCTATGACCTAACAGTATTGAAGACGTAGCAACACAATTTATTTTCATGTTCAAATTTTGAACATAACAAACCCATCACGGAAGATGTTGGGAGTTCCAGTAGTTGAGATAAATTTAACTACTTCTTATGAACTGCACACTCACATTAAGCATTGATAGGTAATCAGAATAATTCCCTTTCAAGATTCCTTAATGTATTTAATTTTAAATGATTACATCAATACATTATATCCATTTTGGTGGTCACGACAATGGTGAAAGGAAAGGAGATCGGGGACATGGTGTGGTGATGGTACGGGATATGAACAGAAAAGATGAAGATAAACGGAGAAAGAAAAGAGGTATATTTTTCTACTTAAATATCAGGTATATTAAAATTACAATTTAGAAACCGAGTATAAAGTGGTAAATTAAGTTAAATAAAAACTAACTGAAACAGTAGATCAAATAGAAAATTAATAAAAATAAAATAAAGTATGAAAGGGAGAACTGAGGATTCAATTCCAAGTGTCTATCGATTTTTGGGTAAAAATTTAGATTGTGTTGTGGTTTTCCGAAATTAGAGAATATAGTCGTTGGCGGTATGAAGATTAACATGGAGCACGTGCTCATTGTTATCGTGGTGGCTCTTTAGGTATCATATTTTTCTCCCCGTTGCAACGCACGGGCATATTTACTACTACCTCCGTCCACTTTTATAAGGCACACTTCAATAGTAAGAAGTGTGCCTTATAAAAGTGGACGGAGGGAGTAGTAAGTAATAACATAGCCTAGACCATTGTTTATGTTACCAGTAAATCACCAAAGTCGCAAACTCGCAATCAACCCCAATTATAAACTCCGCGCTGGTACCGCGTCCACGTCCATCCAAGCAAGGTGCGTCATAAATTCAAAGAAAAAGAAAGCAAGGTGCGTCATTCCCTCAAAAAAAAAAAGCAACGTGCGTCATCGTGGCGAATACCGCGGCGCTACCGGTCGAGTCTTGGTTTCAAGTTTCGGACCACGGGGTGGTTCTTTGCTTGGCGAGATTAGTTTAGCTCGTCAGAACCGTTCGGCACATTAGCTAAGTAGCTCGAAGTCACATCAGCCAGCCATTGATCGCCTTGTTATCGTGTCTCTAGTGTGCTATTCTCTCGGATCGAACAGATGACCGGTCTCGGTCTGGCTTTGGTTGGCTGTGTTTGTTCTTTCTTCTCCACTGGCAGCAGTTACAGATTAAAATAAGCGCCACAGGCGAAGAGTCCAAATTCCGGCATCCTTATGAGAGCGTCTTCATCCGCCCCGATAAAACTAAATGTTCAAACCGATACAAAATGACGAGCGGATCCTTTTACAAAGCAGAATAAAGATAAACAATGAAAATTAGAAGGATTATTGTAAACCAGATAGGAGGCATTGCCTGTGGGTGGATTACACCCCTACCTTTCTCGATGCATGTATCAGAAAGGATTGTAAACCAGATTGAATTCGAGAGGCAGCAAGTTTGTTGACGCACTCTTTTCCTTCCAGGGTACCGATAAGGGACTGAAAGGTTTTTAATGAGCCGGGCTTGCTTGCTTAATATATTGGTCGTTATTTCAAAAAAAAAAAGAAGGAGAACCAAAACTTGCCACTAAGGACACATGAATGAGTCCGAGGAGTACCAGAGCTCCACCACGACGCCCCAAAAGGGTAAGGACCTATCGCACCGTCGTCGACGAGACCAAAACGGTGAAGGGTTTGTTAGATGTTTTAGTTATTTACTTTTGGTATACCGTATGAGTTGTATACGGATACTGGTTCCGACCCCACCTCTTGTACGGTATTGTCACCCCATATATTAACACGCAACCCCTGTGGACTCAAGCACGGTTCCTGTCATTATTTCTGACATGGTATCAGAGCACCTTCTCCTAGACCTAGCCGTCGTCGACGCCGCCGCCGCCGTCGCAAGAATCATCAAACAACAACCCGCCACCGAGAGCCTCCCTTCTCCGCGGTGAAGATCAACCACAACCAACACGCCGCCGAGAGCTTCCCTTCTCCGCGGTGAAGAACAATCACAAACCCTAGACAACCACAAATACAAAACCCACACTGCAGCCCCTCTGATCTTGGCTGCCGTGTATACAAACCTAGACACCGAAACCAAAAACCCTAGACACCGAAACCAAAAACCCTAGACACCGATCCTAGACACCGAAACAAAACCATGAGCTCTTCATCTTCAACGTCCGCCCTGGCTGCAGCTCTTGGAAGCCCTCCAACACAGCTGTTGAACCAAAGCAATTTTCTTCTATGGCAAGCACTCATTGTCCCGGCTTTTCGAGGTGCCAACGTGATGGGACTTCTTGATGGCTCAGATCGAGCACCTGCCACCACAGTTGAAGTCGAGGACTCCGAGAAGAAGAAGACTCAGATTGAGAATCCCGCGTATGTTGCCTGGATTGCCCGAGATCAGCAGGTGCTGCGTTTTCTTCTGAATTCACTCTCGCCCGAGATCTTGTCGCATGTTCTAGGCATGGAGACGACTGCTGCTGCATGGGCTGCTGTTAACTCTATGTTTAAGACAGCGTCCCGCACTAAAGCTCAACACCTGCGTGAGAAACTCAATGACACCATGAAACTATCCATGACTGCAGACCAATATTACACCAAGATGAAGGCCTTTGCTGCTGAACTTTCAGCCCTTGGGAAACCAGTTGGAGAGGATGAACTACTGGGGTATCTCTTGCATGGCTTGGATAAGGTGGAATACAACTCTCTCATCACCTCTGTCAATAGAAATTCGAGTAGCACACTTGATGAATTCTATGAGCAGCTTTGTGGTTATGATATGCGCAATGGTGTGGAGGAAAACGGCATCTTTGTCTCCTCTGCAAATCTGGCCCGCCGTGGTTTTGCTCCTCCTCGTGGGCGCACGCCACCGCCACGTGGACGTACCTCACCTCCTCCTCGCGGTTATGTTTCACGGGGCTACTCTCCTCCGCGTGGACGCAGTCCAGATTATGGGGGCTACCGTGGAGGTGGTGGTGGTGACCGCTATCGTGATAGAGATGATGATCGCTGGCGCCGTGATGATCGTAGAGATGATGATCGCCAACAGTGGCGCCGCAATGACCGACAGGATGATGACCGACGTGGTGATAGGAGGGATGAGCGTCATGACAAACGCAATGATGGTGGTGGTCGTCGGCCAGATCGTACCCCCACCAAATATGTTGACATTGATTGCCAGATTTGCAAGAAGCATGGCCACCCTGCTAGTGATTGCTGGTGGCGCTATGCTGATGATAAAAAGAAGCAAGAGGAGGCTGAGAAAGAGGCACATCTTGCTGCTGCTCCATATGGTGTTGATACAAATTGGTACGCTGATTTTGGTGCCACTGATCATATCACTAGTGAACTGAATAAACTCCTCATTGCTCACAAGTATCATGGACAAGACAAGGTTCGCACTGCTGAAGGCATAGGTATGCATATTGATCACATTGGTAATTCAATATTAAGTACCCCTCATGCTTCTTTTGATCTCAAAAATATTCTCCATGTTCCTAATGCATCCAAGAATCTTTTATCCATTCATAAATTCACTCTTGATAATCATGTCTTTATTGAGTTTCATCCTTTCTTCTTTTTAATTAAGGACCAAGCAACCAGAAGAGTTCTGTTTAGAGGCCCTTGCTATGATGGTCTCTATCCCATGGTGCCCATGTTTCATGAGACCTCGAAGCATGCTTTCCTCACAATAAAGCCGTCATCCTCTACATGGCATTGTCGTCTAGGTCATCCTTCCTCGTTTGTGGTTCAACAAGTGCTTAGGAAAAATAAAATAGCTTACACCCCAGAGAGTACTCCATATGTTTGTGATTCTTGTGAGTTAGCTAAGAGTCACTAGTTGCCATATCCTAGTGTATCCTCTAGTGTCTCCACTGCTCCTCTGGAGCAAGTATTCTCGGATGTATGGGGTCCTGCTCCACTCTCTGTGGGAAAACATACATATTATGTAAGCTTTATCGATGATTTCAGTAAATTTACTTGGATATATTTGCTTAAGAAACGTTCTGATGTTTATCAAGCTTTTCTTAATTATCAACAATATGTTGAACGCAAGTTTGATAGGAAAATTATCACTATGCAAACTGATTGGGGAGGTGAGTATGAGAAACTCAATGGGTTCTTTCAAAAAGTTGGCATCACTCATCATGTTTCATGTCCTCATGCCCATCAACAGAACGTTCTGCCGAGAGAAAACACCGTCATATAGTTGAAGTGGGCTTAGCACTACTTGCTAATGCTTCCATACCACTAAAATATTGGGATGAAGCCTTTGTTACTGCCACTTTTCTCATCAATTTACTCCCTAGTAAAACTCTCAACTTTGACACCCCTACAGAACGTCTTCTTCATATCAAACCAAATTATGATGCCCTTAGGATTTTTGGTTGTGCCTGTTGGCCCAATTTACGCCCTTACAATAAGCGTAAACTTGCTTTTCGATCCACAAGGTGTGTTTTCCTTGGATATAGTCCTCTTCATAAGGGTCTCAAATGTCTTGATGTATCTACTGGCAGAATATACATATCTCGTGATGTTGTCTTTGATGAACGTGTTTTTCCTTTTGCCTCCCTACATCCAAACGCCGGTGCCACTCTTAAACAACAAATCTTGCTTCTTCCATCATCTACACATTTATCTAATGAGGGGGTACAAAATATTGATAACCATGTGTTTCCTATTGTGCCAATTGCTGATGTTGAACAGATACAGGAAGTCTCCGAAAAAAATTTGGATGAAAACGGAGCACCAAATAGTCCTGGAAGTGATTTTTCCATACAGCAGGAAAATGACGAAAACTGCACTGATTCTGAGGCGGATTTTTCCGAACATTCCTCTGACGCGCACGATCCCGAGGCGCAGGTTCCCGAGGACGATCCGCTGTCGCTCTGCTCCGGCCAGCGTGCTCCTGACGCAGCCATGTGCGGCTTCCCGCGTGCGCGTGGCGGCCACACGCCCGCAGCCGCTCCGAGCTCGCCACCTGGCTCTGCTCCCGCTGCCGACCGGACGGACCCGCCCCCGTCACCATCAATGTTCCCTGGCGCAAGTCCCGTGGCAGATTCGCCCCTGTCGCATGGTGCATGCTCCCAGCAGGGTTCCCCTGGATCCTCTGTGGGTACCGATGCTGCAGGGGGGCATGCTGCTGCAGAAGATCAATATCTTGAGGAAAATGAATATGAGACTACAGAAGTTTCTGAACATGAACAACCTGAACATGTTGAGTCTATTGGCGTCCGTACACGTCTTCAGAAAGGGATACGGCATCCAAGGAAATTCACTGATGGTACTATTCCATATGGTAAAGGTATACAAAAATCAAGCACTAACAATATTATTCGATACAGTATGCTTTCCTCTACAGGTGAACCATATGAGTTGTAAGTGGGTTTACCATAGGTGAACCATAGGTGAACCATATGAGGTGAACCATATGAGGTGAACCATAGGTGAACCATATACACTTATGGAAGCCCTTGGTGATCCCAAATGGTATGAAGCAATGCAGGAAGAATATAATGCACTGATTGAAAACAAGACATGGCATCTTGTTCCTCCAAGCAGCAATAGGAATTTAATTGATTGCAAGTGGGTTTATCGTATTAAGAAGAAGGCAGATGGTTCCATTGACAGATATAAAGCAAGGTTAGTTGCAAAAGGGTTCAAACAGCGATATGGTATTGATTATGAGGATACGTTTAGCCCTGTGGTAAAAATTGCTACTATCAGAATTGTTCTGGCTCTCTCTGTCTCTCGTGGATGGAACTTACGGCAGCTAGATGTCAAGAACGTGTTTTTACATGGTGTTCTGGAGGAGGAAGTTTACATGAGACAACCCCAAGGTTTTGAAAATCCACACGCTCCGCATTATATTTGTAAACTTGATAAGGCACTTTATGGATTGAAGCAAGCACCACGAGCATGGTATTCTAGATTAAGTTCAAAACTGAGTGAACTTGGTTTTCTTCCCTCCAAGGCTGATACATCATTATTCCTTTATAACAAGGCAGGTATCATTATTTATGTGCTTATCTATGTGGATGATATCATAGTAACAAGTTCATATAATGATGCTATTGACATTCTGCTTCGAGATCTCAATGCTAATTTTGCTATTAAGGATCTGGGTGACTTGCATTATTTTCTTGGTATTGAGGTTAAGAGGATACCAGATGGATTGATTCTTACACATGAGAAATATGCTATGGATTTGATAGCAAAAGTTGGTATGCGAGATTGTAAGGCTACACCCACCCCTCTATCTTCTACAGAACAGTTATCTCTTAGTGATGGAACACCACTAAATGATGAAGATAGTACTCAATATCGCATCATTCTTGGAGGATTGCAATATCTTACACTCACACGTCCTGATATATCTTATTCTATGAACAAAGTGTGTCAGTTCCTTCATGCTCCCACTACATTACATTGGTCAGCTGTAAAGAGGATTCTCAGATATATACAGGACACATCAAAAGTGGGAACTACATTTATTAAATCTTCATCTATGCTTCTCAGTGCCTTCTCTGATGCAGATTGGGCAGGCTCTCTTGATGATAGGAGATCCACTGGTGGATTTGCTATATTTGTTGGATCAAACCTAGTCTCTTGGAGTGCTAGGAAGCAAGCCACAGTGTCAAGGTCAAGTACTGAAGCAGATTACAAAGCATTGGCAAATGCTACAGCTGAGTTAATTTGGGTAGAAGCTCTTCTTGGTGAACTTGGAGTCAAGATGAAAGATAAGCCATGTCTTTGGTGTGACAATCTAGGTGCTACTTATTTGTCTGCAAATCCAGTTTTTCATGCTCATACTAAACATATTAAGATAGATTTTCACTTTGTTAGAGAACGGGTTGCCAATAATCTTTTAGACATTAAGTTTATCTCAAGTAAAGATCAAGTGGCCGATGGATTTACAAAGGCACTTCCTGTAAAACAACTAGATGAGTTTAAGCGTAATCTGTACTTTTCCCAAGGTTCAGATTAAGGGGGAGTGTTAGATGTTTTAGTTATTTACTTTTGGTATACCGTATGAGTTGTATACGGATACTGGTTCCGACCCCACCTCTTGTACGGTATTGTCACCCCATATATGAACACGCAACCCGTGTGGACTCAAGCACGGTACCTGTCATTATTTCTGACAGGGTTTTCACCCCGAAGCCCTAGGCAGAGAAGATACCCACAACGACGCCCCGAGACGGTTACGACGCCCACAGATTTTGTCGCCATTGGCATCGAAACGCTGAGCTTTTGCCAGGAAAAATCTTCAAACCCCGCCTGATACCCCGGATCCCCAATATTCCCCCAACCAGGCATCCGAACGCGAACTGGGTGTTGCCTCTGCCGAAGTGGCGGCAACACCAGGATCCCATGCCGCCTGCTCCTCGCCATCCAAACAGACAAAGAAAAAGACCATCACCACTGCCACGCCGCTGGACGTAGTAAGGCCCGTGCAGTCCTCCTTACGAGGTCGCCGCACCGGCATCCACGAGCTCAGGACCAGGATTCGATAGAAAGCTCACAACGAGACTTATGGGTCAGATGGGGTAAGCTGAGACGGGTCGAACTCGTGTGATCGCCAGAAGTGAACTAGGCAGACGACATCGTGCCATCCGTCGGCCACACTCCGCAGTCATCGACGACCGGATCTCAGCACGCAAGCCCAGATCCAACCTCGGGCCACGCCGCAGCCAGTAGGAGGAGATCCACCGTCCTCCACTGCCATGGGAGATGGCCAAACAGACGCAACAAGTAGGGCCCGTCCGCCTTACTAGCCCCTTCCGCTTCGTTACAGCGCCATGGCCGCCACCGCCAATCACCTGTGAGCACATGCCGTCCCTACCCTGCCATCTCCAGCAGGTGTCCGCAATCAAGCTTCCGCCGTGCGAAAACAGGTCCAAGGAAACACCTAGGCAGGCCAACGGGTAGGATCCTCCCGACCCAGATCGAGCCAGAAGGGTCCAAATCTGGGTTGCAGACCCACGCTACCATGGTTCCTGCACCAACTTCCTCTTCACCATCGGTCGCCCGCTCCTAAACTCCACTAGCATGCATCTCCGTCCATAGGCCAGACCGGTTCTTTGACCTCACCCGATACCATATGTGCACAGCCGCCGGCCGGCTCTTTCTGTGGAGACCTCTGCGCGAGCGGGTAGGGGAAGGCCGCCACCGCTTGCACAACCCGGGATTTTCCCAACGGTCGTCGCCAGCGACTGCAGAGGGTGAGAGCAGGGACGGAGGCTACGAAAGTAGCACATGAGGTCTCCCCTACGTCGCCCGTGGGAGGCGAGCGCGGGAGCATAACGCTTTGTTTCACTGAGGGTTGCTATAGAGCAGCACTTCCAATCAAAGAATCCTCTTAGCGTCCTCCTCCCATTGGATGTATGCCTAAAAGTCGATAATATTTATACATATGTTTATAATTAAGATTCATATTACTGTACTATAACTGACGTGGTTCTTTAATATAAGATTCAAAGGAAAACTCACGCTCACATATAGCAACATGAACACAGAAAACAAAACCTAGTCTTGCCTTTTACGACTAATTTATTGAATATTTGATGACTATGTTTTCCTGGTCATGGACATTATTTCTGTCAACATCAATGAATAGCATATTGTAGGAAGGGAACAATATGGCTTGGTATTCCCTAAGTAGATTGTTATGCTAAGAAATTACACTAAGACATCTTTGTCCTTAGAATCATATCACGGCACGGTTATTTCACAATGCATCCTTTGACCATGAGCTTATCTTGATAATATATTCTAGAGATTTTACTTTGGTGCTATCAAGAGTCACACCGCAAACTGGGTGAATATAAAGGTATTTATTGGGGAATTCTAAAGGAGTATGTTATCTCGATGTCCTCAGATGGGAGTTACTCCTCCGTAAAAAGAGAGATACATACCTAGATCCACTCGGTATTATTGATATCCATAAGTTCTGCAGAAAACGCATGATGATGATACATCATGTGGGATATCATATAATACGGTGACAAGAAAGAGGAAACTTACCGGATAACGAGACAAGACAAAGGTATTAGTGAAGCAGAGATTGTTTCACATGCAATACCGGAATCAATAGTCTCGGGTAAGTTCAGTATCGTGAGTAGTGTGAGATTTGTATAATAGCCAAAAGGTTCAGAAGTTCATCTGTTTAGTATGTGGGAGTCAACATGGGTGTCCACGAACCTGCTATTGATTATTGAAAAGGGAAGAATTTCCAGTTTCTTGTCTACACACTATCGAACTTGTAGAGGAAAACACACTTAAGTGTGGGCTTATTTTTGTGTATATTGGTAGGTTCGGATCAACTAAGAGTATCACCAGAATGTTGTTTCTACGTCATAGATATATTTTTATATATCAGTGAGAATTTATAACGAGGTCATGAGATGTCCCGGAGTGATAGAAACAACTTCTGTTACTACCGAAATTTATTCCGGATTTATTATGAAAGAGAAATAGAGGTTGTACGCTTTAGGGAGAAAATGCAGGGGGTATGAGATATCCCAAGATGCTAGAAATATATTTCTGACATAGTTAGATAATATCGATGATTTTATCTATAGGGGTCATGGGGTTCCGGAAGAGTTCCAGGGGACTTTCCTGAAGCAATGCCGAAAGGGGGCAGATGTCCCCCTATGGAAAAAACCTAATTTTAGGGGTATGCCAGGTGGGGACCATGGTCTCACAAGCACGAGGTTTCCGTAGTGTTTTTCCTGTATTTATTTGAGAAATAAATGAGACGAAAAAAAAGGAGTTTGGATTGGACTCCACTTGGTGTCCAATCCGAAACCTCCTAGGAGGTATGGTGCGGCCAAGCCTAGGAGGGGAACCAACCCCCCCCCCCCCCCCCCGCTCCTATTCAATTTCTACAAATTTTAGTTTCGTGGCGAGATGTCGTATTCGCAACATCCACATTTTACGTTGCTAGAAACAACTGCGACAATTTCAACTTTTCGTGGCTCCATTGTATTTCGACAAATTTTATTTTCGTGGCGAGATGTACTATTCGCAATATCCAAATTTTAGTAGCTAGAAACAACTGCGACAGTTTCAACTATTCGTTGCGCCATTCTATTTCTACAAATTTTAGTTTCGTGGCGAGAAGTATGGGCATTCTCTATTGCAACGAAGTTAGTTTGGTGGCGTGAATTAACTATCGCAACAAAGTTAGTTTGGTGGAGAAAAAATATTGCGACGGTGTCTCCCTCATGGTGGTGAGAGTCTATTTCAACAAAACACTTTGTTGTGGCGACTGAGGCTTCACGCAACACTACATTTATCGTGGTAAATTACCTATTGCCACGTTAAAGAAAAAAATAGGGAAACAAAAAATACGGGAATTGAATTAAAATGTTCAAAACCGTACGTAAAATATTTTTATTTACACAAAATAATAGTTCTCATGGCTATTTATAATATATACAAATGAAATTCTCGTACAATATGGATCAAATCAAGATCAAATCAAACTGAAATATATTGTAGGAACGTGATGTATCATCCAGTGCAGCTATTTTTTTCCATCAGAAGTTTGATTGCCGTCCTGCAATCAATAGTAAAAAAAGAAGTTGTGAGTCCAGTCAGCAATAACACATGCCGAAACATAAGAACCAGCAGACCATAGTGTGTGGATGAAGCAAAAACAGTTGCTGTAACTCAACGAAGCTACAACCCATAGTGAAACATAAACTGCAGCAAGTATATAGGGTGGATGCAGCAACGCTATTGTGTGGGTGAAGCAAAAACAGAATGTACTAGTACCGAACCGTACAAGTTTGTGACTTACAATTGTTTTATACATTCGACTACCCTGTATCGTGCTGTGCGGAGGAATTATTTTCTTAGCAGCGCTGTTTGCAAGTGATGGTTGCTGGTT
The DNA here is from genome assembly GCA_028641055.1 of Alopecurus myosuroides. Lineage (NCBI taxonomy): Eukaryota > Viridiplantae > Streptophyta > Magnoliopsida > Poales > Poaceae > Alopecurus > Alopecurus myosuroides. Next base: position 301,647,893 of record CM054061.1, read on the forward strand.
CGACTTCTTAAACGGCTGCAAAAACAAAGTGCACTGTTAGCAACGCAAGTAAACAACTAAATCTTACGAGTTTGCAATCGTATGACTATCATCACCTGAGGTGTAGTCGTCTTCTGCTTTTCCATCTGTGCGTAGATCTCTTCAAACTTTGCCTGGAACTGTGAGTTAAACTGTGCAACCAAGTTTTTTTCAAATTCTTGTCTTGAGTTTCTCTCCAACTCCATCATTTTTTCCCTTTGAGCAAGCTCTTCCATTAATCTCGTCTCAAGATTTTCTCTCTCAGCTCACTCAAAATTAATCTTCTCTTCCATGCTTGCACGTTCATCTAGTAACTTCTGTTCTAAAGTAGTGACCTTCTGGGTGAGCTGGGAGTTTACTTTTTGGATCTCTGCCGTAGCACGAGCTTGCTCCTCAACCTGCAACTTATACCTCTGAGAACTAGTTTGCACCTTGGCGATGTATCCGAACCCACGAGGCTGCGATGACTTGCAATCAACGATATCTTTATATGCTTTATGGAAAATATTGATTCTTTGTTCAGCTGACACTCGAACATCAGTTTCCTTTGATCTGTTTTCAATCCTTTACATGTTGTGTCCTGATTACGAAAAAACTCTCAAATCAGATGAAGGAACATCCAAGATGGAGAACAGTAAATATGTTTAGAGTAGCTTCTAAGTCAGTTAACTCACGTAAACATCCTTGGACTCTGTGGTAGTCCATGTTTCATTCTTTGAATGGGTCAGTTTCCAGAGAGCAACACAGTCTGGCTCTTCTCCAGTTTCCAAATTCCTCTGCAAGTAGTGCAACAATTATATGCTATAAACATTAAAGCAAAGTGAACACCGACGCATGCATAGTGAGTAGGCCCATACATTCTCAAAACTGAGTTGAGAGTAGGATTTTGATCCTACTCTGTGTTTTGTCTTCAGCCGCGTACGGTTTTCCGTGTTCTTTTGGCTGAGTTCCTGCTCATTCAGTTATAAAAAAAACTTGTCACACAAGTCATTTCATGATAGTACAAAATTCGCAAACAGGGAGTATAGAAATAACCCAGAATTTCGGATCAGTGCCAAAGTACTCGATCAGCCATTCCCACTCTTCTTTTTGTAAATCTTCTGGTTTAACTGCCCTGCTGGCATCATCTGTTTTGTATGTCTTGTAAGTGCTGCTTAGGTTTCCTCGCCAGCCTCTGTATCGCTCTTTTGCAAGTTTAAGAATTTTTTCGGCTGTGTCTGCTGTATCTTCCATTTCATATTTGTCCTGTAATGCGTAGAACAAACAGATAGACTTAGTTTAGTAGTAGTTCATTAATTATGGACGAAAAAAACAGACAACACATGTGAGAAAGGCTGTACTCACCAACATATCTGCGACGATGAGTCGATGGATGTCAGGGTGAATGTCTGACCACCTACTCACTTCAATAATTGGTAACCTTCTTTTCATTATGATTACCACGTCATCCTTGAATGAACGGTTGTTCATTCCTACTGGACCGCCCAATGTATAGAGAAATCAACACCTAGCTTTGCAGATCCATTGGCATGACGCTTCTTACTGGCTTTCAAACCTTTCACTACACCTCGCCCTTTCTTCTTCTGTATGTCATCGCCTACATCCCAAAACACACACAAAGAAACAATTTATTTTGTAGTTGATTGTAAGAAATTAGGACACAGATGTTGAAAAAAAATAGCTAGTACCGTCTTGTAGCTCCGGGCGATAGCGGCGAGCATGGGCAGGCCATTCAGCAAGGGAACACATGTCAGTTTCAGACACAACAATGTTAGGTTCAGTTTCTGTTTCAGAGTTAACATTTGTACTGAATCAGCAATCGTAGTTTTTATGCATTAAAACAAATCTTGGACAAAGCTTAAATGTCAAAAATAAATTACCACATCTACGTTTTCCCTGACTTTTTTTATATTCTTGTAAACTTTCAACCCTTGTCATGTTGACAGATCCTTTCTTTATTTCTGAACATGTTAACAATAAATGGACAAAGCATTAGCATTGTGCACAATTCAGAAACTAGATTAAGAATTAATGAACTTGTGTACCATTGCTAAAGGAGATATCTGTATCTTCTGTTTCGTTTGAAGCTTGTTCCTCATCGGTTGTATCCCTAACTGCATGTTTATCAAAATTGTGGATTAGGTAAGGAATGCATAAAAATGTTACCGGGGAAAATATTTATTAAAGTCTGTATTGAAGGAGTTGCGCGTTGGATATTTGGCATGAAAGTATAACCTGTGATAGTGATCGGTCGCTTCTTTCTGGTGGATCCACTTCCATCATCAAGCAGAGACTCTATTGTTGCAATATCAACTGTGGCCTTCTCCCTAAACACACACAGGATGATCTTCTTATCATTATAGTGCCTGCGTACCAATGGCTCCAAATCACTAACATGGTCTATGGGAACAAGTTTTCCTTTGCCACGGCCATTATTTAGCCTGCAGTACAGGTAATGATGCGCGCCATTGAAGCTAACTTTTTCAATCAAATTGATGAATTCCATATAGCAGATGTCGTCCTGTTCCATGTCTGCTTCCACAACTTTCTTGTTTTTATCATCATCCTCGTAGAAAAGGCTAACTTTCCAAATGACCTCGGTCGTCTACAGTTAGATAGAAGGAAAAAATGAGAACCCAAATAATCAGTGAGTTAGCAGATCTGAAATAAAAGAATAGTTACATGGCATTATTCACATAGATAACGAGTCTCTCATCATCAATACGATTAACCACAGCACGGCAAACTAAAATCACACATGAAATTCAGACCATAGAAGAAACGGCGAGATCACGGAGACGGACGAGAAGCAGATTAGAAAGGAATAACCTGAGAGGTTTCGCGTTCCATGGACTCCGATGGCGACGTCGACATGTCGAGAGCTGTGAACATGATGAGGGCGATTAGATCTAATCGAAACAGGAGGCCCGTAGATTATGCAATCGCGAAACAGGACGGACCTCGTGCACTTATGAATAGACTTTAGCGGGAAATTTAAAGTGGCTGCTTTTCTTATTTGGTGGGAACACAAAATTTCGCAGACACTAGGCGTTTTAGTGGGAGCTTTTAATTTTTTTGGTGGGACATCGTATTGGAGCAACCACAACGCCTTGGTGCAAATACATGCGCTAATTGAACAGTTAAACAATGCATGCAATCGCCGGCTGCCTAGAAGGCATATTTTGCGTTGAGTTTCTAGGCGTCAGGCTCTTAACTATTCAGGGAAAACTGATGGGATTTATTCCCTAGAGCTTACAAAGTAGGATTGAAAACATGTGGAAGTCTCACAAGAGTCATGTAATGTCACTGAACATTTATTTCATGCATCTGATTAGCTGCCGCCGCCTTGTTTATTTCTGCAAACTTCAAATTGCCACTGAAAATATAAAGAAGACAAGTAATCTTCATTGCAGATGCAGACATCAGAGGGTTTTGGTGATCAATACACTCAATCACATCGCTGTTGGCAACATGATAATTACATACATCCATATGTTCATGATCCGATGAGAATGTCCAGGTTGGCAGACTACGTACTAATCTTCATTGCAGATGCAGACATCAAAGGGTTTTGGTGATCAATACACTCAATCACATCGCTGTTGGCAGTACGATAATTACATACATCCATATGTTCATGATCCTATGAGAATGTCCAGGTTGGCAGACTACGTACTACAACCAGGGCGACACCGCCCGCATCACAATCTTCACGTCCAAGTGGCGGTTACGGGTGCTCCTAAGTGTAATGAGAATAGCTCACTTTTCATATAAATGCTTGCCTTCAAGGAACTCCCGCCATGCATTCCTGCCAAACAAAATGCGACCGTCCCTGTCCGTGTTGTATGGAACGGTGGTGAACGCCTCTGATGATCCGAGGCATAGCCCAGCATTGCCTGAAGACGGAATGCCAGCACTGTCCGCTATGGACAGGTAGTTTCTGGATTTTGAACGTGTGGATGAAAGACAAAAAGAAGTAGGTCATAGTAAGGCACACGTTGTAATCATAAATTGTGTTGAAAAACAGAAATAGCATTGGCACCATACGTACCATCTCATATCTGGCGACATTTGTCAACGTCAAACGAGTCACGTATGGCCCTCCAATGTACTCATCTTTTGGGGGTAGAAGCTTACGGACGTGGTCCTTCTCATCGTCATCAAGATCAGCTCTCTGGGAGAAGATGATGGAAGAGTCGAATGGGTCATCCTCATCCATGGACTGCTGATCCGTGGACTCCTCATCAGTCCTGGGATCTGGGTCAGTTTCATTGCTTGTAGTAGCGACGTGGTCGTACAAGTAGTGCCTGCGGCACATGTCCAGCTTGAACACCTTGACGGTGAGCAACGCGTCGCCGTCGTAACTGAAGAGGATGAAACTGCCGCGCTGCAGGAAGTAATATTGGGCGAACTGGTTCCAGCCGCACCCGAGGAAAATGCGGCCAGCTGCATCGAACAGCACATCCATGTCCCAGTTCTTGCTACTCGGATCGTCCGGCTCACGCAGCTTAAGTTCACGTGGTTCACGGTCCTTCAGCAACTCCACAAACTTCTTAGGCAGCATCTGCAGCAATATGAAAGTTAAATAGATAGCAAAGAGTGCTTACAACAAATAAGGTTACTGTTTGATGATGGATGAGTACTATAAAAAATGTAAACAAGTAGTACCGAGTAATCAGTAATACTAAATCTTAGTTGGGCAATGAGGGTGTTTGCCACATTATTTCAAAAAGATGAACTCTCAGTGGGAGCTGAAATTTACTATATCGAGTGAACATATTCACGAAGAGCACTTGAGCTACTACAACCCATCTACTAGACCTTAATTTGATTCACAAATTTAACTAGCTACAGGCTCATAGCTCAGACACTATGTCAGACTAAATAACTGAAGTGGTGGTGTGGGTCGATGAAGCGTACCAGTTTGTCCGATGTAGCATCTTGTACGAGGGAGTAGAACTCAAAGTCTGTCAACTCCATCTTAACAGATCCCTCTGTTCATCATATAATAGAAATGCAACTCAATTTCCGACTACATATATAATCGAGAATTGGCATTTTGGTGATAGAGTCCACGTCTGAATGCCGCGTTGTATTGCATGAGGCAACTCCTCAGGTCGAACATCTTTACTGTGATGACATTGCGGCCGTCGTAACTGCAGATCAGAATAAAGCCTCTCTGCAGTTTGTATGTCCGGGCGAAACACTCCCAGCCGCGCTTGAGGAACATGCGGCCAGTGTTGTCCAACCATACATCAACGTCCCACGTGGTGCTACGCCGATGGCCGACCTCAAGCAGCTTCAGTGCACGGGGTTTACGGTCCCCCAGCAAGTCTGAGAACTTCTTAGGCAGTGACTGCAGCAGAGGATAGTGAAATCCATGAACATCATTACACCTACCTGACTAAAATGACACCTAAACTGAGTACAATACCTGTTTGTCCGATGAAGCATCATCTACGTAAGCGAGGAACTCGCAGTCCATCGTATGCAAACCCACATGTTGATCGTACTAAAAATTCTGACTTCAGTTACATTTAGCAGACGTGCCAAAACAGCAGATGTTAAGAAACATGAAGGTTCGCTAGAAATTTAGGACTAAATGCAATCTAGCAGCATCATGGTTCAGAGACATTCATACAGGTGCAATTTAAATTTGACATGCATTCAAGAATTTCATGGAAGTACGGAACTTCAGAAAAGAAAATCTACTAGTATGACAAGGAAATGGTGTGCCGACAATCAATTGTACTGCTTTAGCAAATTAATTGAAATAGCTTCTGGTCCTAAAAAATGGCTCACATCAATTGTCCTGCTGAAGAGTAAAAATGGACATTACTAAAAAATAACTACTGAACCTAAAAAGGGGTCAAGTCAACTGTACTGCTGAAGAGTAAAAAGGGACATTACTAAAAATAGGTACTGGTCCTAGATAGGCCAGTGTGAGTACCAGAGGTATTACTTTCAACATCACTAATTACCTACCTAGAAAAAGGCACACACAACAACAGCTACCAACATCAATTGGGCACCTGGAACTATCAAAATTACATGAAGGTAGAGTGGAACATCTCAATCAGATGCATGTAAGTACCATCTACTTGAGTAATAAACGTGTAACAGACAAATCAATCATGAATGACATCGAACATAAATACGTGCTACCATCTATATCTAGCACAAGATTTCACATTTCTTTCCTGTCTAGACAAGTAGGACACTGGTAAACTTAAAGAAAATTAGTGTTTGAGCTGAAATCGTTCTGCAATGCATCCAAAAGATAAGAAGTTCTAACCCGAGTGCCACCCGCGATGGACAAGTGGTGAATCGACACGTCGTGGGTCAATCTACAGCGCGATGACGAGACTGGCGACGACGGCGGTCGCGAGAATGCGGTGGCCCAGAGAGGGATGTTGATCGAGGGGCGGCGAGGTTGAGAGATGGATGGCGGCGGCGGCGGCGGTGTCGGTGAACTGCGGAAAAAGGGTTTTCTCGGAGCAAATAACTATAGGTACACAAAGAGGAGAAGTGCGAACTTGACGTGACAATACGAGAGGAAGATGATACTTGGGCCCACCTGTAAGTCTGTTACCACAAAGGTGGGTACATTTCTGCGGGGCAGTTGCCATTTTTATGGTTCCTATCTGAACTGCCACTGAGTCGTCTCCCCTCCCCACCCCTGCTTTCTCCTCTGTTTCTCCACTGCCCTCTTGATCTTCGTCCTACGCCACGCCATGGAGCAGCCAGACAAGTTTTCCACTACTTTTTGTAATTAGTGGCTATCAGACCAATGGTGTGTTCACTTTTAGAAATGTTGGTACTAAAAGTATTCCATGCCCAATTAGTTTGGTAAACAGCCGTATTGAACGCTTGTAATAACCGCGCCCAATCTTATGTCATAGCCGTTTTCGGGCACTTTCGGTCGAGAATATAGTTTCCTTCCACCTAGGATGCCTGTAAAACTGTAGAGATCAGAATGTAAGTCACACTTGGCCATGTGGGCCCAGAAAAAATGTTTGAACCCCATTGGAGGACTTGTATGGTGCCGCCGTTGCGTTGGGTGGCGTCGAACCACCGGACGTTAACCGGGACGATTCTCGCCGCTTCACGCTTGCATGCCAGCCTCGACACAATGGCATACTTCCAACCCACTCCAATTAACTCACTCCACATGCAACATTGCACCTTGTTACCCCTGGCCATGAGTGGGAGATGCGTGATCTGGTATATTGCCTTCGAACGCGGAAGAAACGGCCGAAAACGTGGATTTCCTTGGCCAACTTGTTGTTTCCCATGCCCAAAGTTGAAAACATGATGCATTCCAAAAACCTCACTTCATTTCAACAACATTGCACGTTTGGGATCTCAAAAAGCCGCTTCCATTCTCAAGTTGCCTACCAATCTTATGTCGTAGCCGTTTTCGGGCACTTTCGGTCGAGAATATAGTTTCCTTCCACCTAGGATGTCTGGAAAACTGTAGAGATGAGAATGTAAGTCACACTTGGCCATGTGGGCCCACAAAAAATGTTTGAACCCCATTGCAGGACTTGTATGGTGCCGCCGTTGCGTTGGGTGGCGTCGAACCACCGGACGTTAACCGGGACGATTCTCGCCGCTTCTCGCTTGCATGCCAGCCTCGACACAATGGCATACTTCCAACCCACTCGTAACTCACTCCACATGCAACATTGCACCTTGTTACCCCTGGCCATGAGTGGGAGATGCGTGATCTGGTATATTGCCTTCGAACGCGGAAGAAACGGCCGAAAACGTGGATTTCCTTGGCCAACTTGTTGTTTCCCATGCCCAAAGTTGAAAACATGATGCATTCCAAGAACCTCACTTCATTTCAACAACATTGCACGTTTGGGATCTCAAAAAGCCGCTTCCATTCTCAAGTTGCCAACCAATCTTATGTTGTAGCTGTTTTCGGGCACTTTCGGTCGAGAATATAGTTTCCTTCAACCTCACTTCATTTGGTGTTCAATTTCAGCCATTTATCTGCAAAAAATATGGAAAAACAACTATACAAAAAGAAACCCTAGATTCACACGTGCACCTTGCGTCATAGGGAGAGCAAAAGGGAAACTCCATAAATAGACGGTTTGACGCATATCCACTTCCTTCCTTTCTCTGTCTCTGCAATAACTTTTCCCCAAAAAACGCATCCTCCCTTCCACTTCCACGGCAAAACCCTCGACGGTTCTCCTGCCCTTCCCATCCGGCATGAAGAGATCACGGGAATGCTTCGACGCCGAGGTGGCGTCCGTCGTCGGCGAGCCGTCTTCTGCTGTCGTCCCAGTCGCGGCCAGCTCTGGCACTGGGGCTACTGCTTCCGGCAAGGCCACGCCGGTGGACGTGGCGGTCCGTGATGTCTCTTCGGACATAGATCGGAACAAGACGCTGAGCGGGAACGGAGAAGATGGCCCATCCCACGCCGCCGTGCCATCTGACCTCGAGGCGGCGTACAAGGAGATTGACGACAGGTACGACGAAGCAGCTGAATACGCCATGTGGGGGCACGTCTCCGCTAAGCCGGCCACCGCGCCGACCGCTGCGCCGACTGCCGCGCTGACGGAGGTACATCCCTCTTACAAAACTAGATCTAGTTTTAGTGAACTTGCTATGGTTAGTCTGTGATATCCAGGGTTCGTAGCGGTAGTACAAGCTCGAATCAACCATTGTTTCTATGTTCAACTGCCCTCGAGTTCTCGTGATTTGGGTATGAGCTGAACTGAAGCATTCCTTCAATTGCACATGAATCTACTGTTTTTCTATCTTAAACTGCCGACGAGTTTTAGTACCCAAATTTTTATTTCGAAGATATGGCGGCCTTGTATAGATAGAAATTGTATTTTTGATAATGCCCTTGTATTCACAAACAGTGGGAGTAGATCGGTTTTGCTTTCCAAATTTATTCTTTCATTCCTCAAGTGTTCTTTACATTTTTTTCAAATGCCATTTTATAGCTCTAGATGTAATAATTTTAACTGCAACTTAATATGTCATGTTGTAATAATTGTATCCCAATTTATGGCGTTACAATCTTTTTTGGGTTGCAATGATCTTCACATTATTTCAACTGCAATTTCATATCTCATTTTGTAATAATTGTACACTCTGTACTTTATTTTAATAAAATTCAATGAATATACATTGGGTAATTTGATAGGCAAGATTTTAACTATCTGTTTTTGTTATGAAATATTGGGCTAAGTATAGGTTGTACATTTCATCTCCATTCAACTCTTGGAGTAGCAGATAAACAGGTCTTCGTACATGCCTTCAATTGCATATCAATTCATAGACAACTTCAATTGCATATCAATGTACATATCATGTATCTTTGATGGAACACAGCCCAACTATTGCGCAATTCTCCCAAAAAAAATTGTACTAATGATTATCTGTACTGATCAAACTAGGTGTTTCAGAATTTAGTGATGTAGGTAATTCATGGAGTACTAGCCGATACAGATACTCAAAAGAATATGTAACATGCATTTTTCAAGAATGACCCAATCATCCATCCATGTCGAGGCCAAACTGAGGTCATAAGTGAAAATGACTCAATCATCCATCCATGTAAGTTCTTACTTAATACAAAAAAATTATGTTGTGCACGTAAACATTACTATATTACTTGGTTGCGGCATGTGTACTCCACTAATTTCAGGCGTATTACATTTTTACAGCATACTACCAGATGTCCTCTGAGATGCGTCACATTGTTGACTCACTCTCTAGCACTGATAGGACCATGGTTAACTGGAGGATGATGGAGACGGTGATCGACGCTGTTGAAAACTTGGATTATGTAACACCTGGGGTGTTTTCCCTAAGTTAGAAAGTTGGTTGTTTTTCTTTTTGCTTTGCATCACATGCATCATATGCATTGCACCCTGTTTTCAAAACAACTCAAAAGTTCAAACCAATTTAAACTTTCAAACATGTCCAAAATTTCCAATTAAAAGTTGCAAACTAAACAACTCAAAATGTTTCCAATAGTTTGAATTTGAATCAATTAAAAAAATGCTTGATAATAGAACCCCTTTTATTAACACCCTAATGGTAAATTCAAATTCAAGTCAAAATCTTTCATACTTGGCATGTTCCATATGTGGTTCAAAATTAAAATCTTGCAAACATTTAAATTTAATAAGTTTTCATAATGGGTTGAGCTTATTGAATAAAAATTGGTTATTTCAAAAAAATCAAATCCCTATGTCACCCTATTTGAAATTCAAATAGCAAATTCAAAACAAATTAACATTTCAAATTTCTGAAATTAATGTTAACATACTTTACACTTGCTGTTATGTAAATCAATGAAAATTAATTCATAAAATGAAAACCCCAAAACCTCTCTCTCTTTCTTTCTACAAAAAAATGTGTAAACAAAAAAAAAAGAGAAACCCAGGGGGAGACAGGCCAGCCCAAGTGGGCTAGCCCACCTACCACCCCTCTTTCCCACCTCCTTGCAGCCCACCAGGCTCTCTCCCCCTCCATCTTTCGGGCCCAGCCCTTCTTCCTCTTCCTCCGTACGCTCCCGTGGAAAGACAACAGCGACAGCCACCGCACGCACCCCTCCTACCTCCACCTGCTCCCCTCCCTCCTCCTATTTCTACCCGAGAGCACCAAACCCTAGCCAGAGCCTCCCTGCGCCGCCACCTCCATTCTTTCCCTCTTGTTTCCCCTCCTATCTCTTCCGATTACCTTCTGAATTTTCTGAACTCTACCACTAGCCGCCATGACCGAGGTTTGAGGGGGCTGGGTAATCGCGGTGGTCGTCGTCGAGGGGACCTTCTCGGTGGGAACGAGATCCCGCCACCTCCGTCTACCCCTACGCCTCCAGGGAGGGCCACGAGGCGCTCCACCGCGCCGTCGACGAGCTCGCCTGTCGCCCCCGTTGCCTCTGCTCCGAGCCGCGGCAGTCCCTGCACCCGGTGGTGAGCACCACCCCGGTAACCCCTTCCCCCTTCCTCTCTCCCTCCTGCTTGTATCTGCACATACCGCTGCACATCGTAAACACCCGGAGCGCCGCCAGTCACCGTCGCATCTCCGATCGCCGTTGTCGAGCTGCAGCAGACGCACGCAGACTGAAAACGTTCTTCAGTTTCGACAGTTAACAGGGCGGGTTGCCTCTTATTCAGTCACGCCCTGTTCCCATCACCAAACAGCAGCAGCGCAGTGGCAGCGCACCCCGCGCGCACGCCCTCGATCGCCGGTTCGATCCCTGGGAGAGGCACGCCCCCTTTTTCCTTGTTTTATCGCGCGCAGGGGCCAGGGCCCACCAGTCGGTGACCCTGGGAGCCACCTCATCCACACCCACGCACACGTGGACGCCACTGTGGAGCTGGCCCCGCACGGCAGTGACACAGGGCCAAGGGCGCTGTGTGACAAACCTCCCAGGGGCCTCCCTGTGGTTTCTTTTTCATTATAAGTCCCTGGAAATCACAGATCAGTCCCTGGATTTCCAAACCCTATAAAAATTGCAAAACACATCCAGATTCAAAAGGTAAGACATGTAAACCACTCTAAATAAAATGAACTTTCCAAATATGCAGTTTTTGCACTGTTTTGAACATTTCAAATGGTTTCAAAAATTCAAATTCAAACAACTCTTTTGAATTTGATTAAATTCATAACTAATTCAAATATAATTCAAATGGCCCAAATAAAATATGTTTTCCATCCAAAATCTCGTGCTCTTTCCAAATATAACATTTGTTTTCTGTTTTGGATAAATAAAATTAATGCAATTACTTAATGCTTTAATTAAATCATTTAAATGGTGAAATTCATAACTTGCTCAATTAAAATCCAATTTCAACAAATAAAATATGTTTTCCATCCCATTTTTCATGAACTTTGCAAATATAAACTTTGTTTTCTGTTTTGAATAATTTAAATTGCTGAAAACAACTATTTCTTAATTAATGCATTTAAAATTGTCAATTTAATAACTGGCTCATCAAAAATCCAAATTCAACAAATGAAATATGTATTCCATCTAAAATTTTGTGTTCTTTCCAAATATAAATTTTGTTATCTGTTTTGAACATTTAAAATTGGTGAAAACAACAAATGTTTGTTTAAATCATTTAAATGCCAAAGTTCATAACTTAACAAATAAAATTTCAAACTTGGTAAACAACATATCAAACTGAAGCTATTGTTGTTTTCTTATTGTTTTCATCATCCATGCATCATCCTAATCAACTTTCACATGATGGTTATTTGTAGATCATTTAATTCAACATTAATTCATGGGCTTTCCATATGCAATCCAAATTGCATATGGGCCCATTTAAATATGTTTACCATGTCACCTAGTTTATCTTTGATGCATCCTTAAACTTGTCATGCATCTATATCTTGATCATGCTGGATCTTTTGCCGTAGAAGTAATTTTTGCATCCGGTGTTTGTTCTAGTTCATTGCTTCTTCGCGGATAGGACGTTGAGATGATGTGAGCAACGACAAGTTCTTCGGATGTACCTCTACTTGCTGGATTCCAGGCAAGTATACTCACTTGCTACCTATGGCTGCCTTTCATCACTTGTTACCGATTCTTTCCGTTATTCTTATGCTAGCCTTATGATTCGATGATTGTGTCTCGATCCTATCATATGTTTACCTTGCAGCCATGATATAGCCTTCCTTCCACTTCCTATTAACTGTTGTTTGTTTACCATGTTGGCCTTGTGTCGTAGTTGCATGCTTAGTGTTGTTTGCGCTCAAGTCTCGTTGTCTGTCTTATCACCTGTTTAGTTTGATAGTTGGGTTTCAATTCAATCAACAACATGTTAATGTTTTGGGTAATAATAATTTGATGATAAGGCACCGGCAGGCGGCCCGACGTGGTTTTGAGGCCTGCTAGTGTCGAACTTAATTAGGAAAAGGGTCTTGTCCTCCGATCCATGATGAGCGCACTAACCGCATGTGGGAAGAGAGTATGGGCGCCCCCCGCAATTCTGATTCTATTCGCATCCCGTCCAAATCGCCTCATTTAGTTCGGGTTTTCCATTTGCCGCATGCATATGCAGGTGCAAACCCTTGGCGCCAGGGTGGAACTTTTGTAGTCGGCATTTAGGAAGACACGTTCTTAGAGTGCTATGAGGGTCCCCTTTTCTTCGTGGGGCTTGATTAGCCGTGCGCTCAATTGCACGGGGTTCTTTGGGCTTGATGCGAAGAAGAGTTGGGTTGTGTTGAGTACCTCGCTTGGTGGGTTGATCCCCCGTCTGGCGGGTTATTCTTACGTGTACGGCCAAATTGGTGCATCCCTGCAGGGTTAAATCTTCTCGAGAAGCCGTGTTGTCCGCGGTTATGGATGACTTGGTGAAAGTGCTGGCTAACAAGTACTCAGACAACTTACACTTAACGATGATAACTTGACTAGTAATATAGATTACTTCCACCATCAAAATGAATGTCACCTTAATCAACCGTGTGAGTTTCCTTGGGTTGCTTCCTTAGTAGGGGGTAACATTGGATGGGTATTGTTTGGTGAGTAGTTGTAGTTGGTTCTGATACGCTATCTTATCCCTTTCTTTTAGCCGGATGTTGTAGCGAGTCTCTGTAGTAAGTTAGTGCAGCCCGCTGCCGCTTCTTTGCAATAATCCTTTCCTCTCCGTTGAACCCAAAGTATTTGTATCTTGTGATGATTGTTTACGCTGGTATCTTGTGAGTATGGTTTATCCACTTGCCAGTACTTAACCGTACTGACCCACGAATCCTTTTCGTGGCTGCATATTCCATATTGCAGTCAACAGGTTTGAAGTCTGACGACGTTAGCTTGGGAATCCCTCCGGCTTGGCCTGGGCAGGGATTGGACGCCATCGGTTATCTTCAGGACTCTTAGTCCAATTTGTATCTTGTTCGTAGTCGGACGCTATGTTGTTTCTTCCGCTGTTATTTGGATCTTTGTTATACATCCTCTGTTGTTGTTGTGGAGTATTCGTGAACTGTTGTAATGTTATCACAAGTGGCAACCTGGAATCGGTTATTATGTGGATTTTGGCGGAAATGCTGAAATCTGCATAGTGCCCGATCTCGGGGCGTCACAGATTACACTGTTCTGTTCCACAGAGCTGGAGAGTATGAGGAAGCATAACTGGTTGTCGGAGTGCTGCATACTCTGAATTGGACAAATAGCGAGAACTTCAATAAACACGTGGTAAATCTTTAAGAACACATCTTCTCTTATGCGCAAAGTAATACCTGTACACTTGTTCTATTTTCCTTTCGTTTAACATGATTATTTTCCGATAGCTTTTCTCTTGACTTTAAGTCTTTGCATGCAACAGAAAATCCCAAGCCGTCTGATTCCTGCACATATGGAAAGAAATGGTACCATCACTATTGTTTGCTACCCGAAAACTGAGGTGACATCGACATATTCAATTTCTGAGCTTGATGGTCGCTTGTGCGTCAGCGGGTGGAAAGAGTTCATGGCGAAGGAAAGCCATCTCAAACAGGGTGACAAGATGTTGTTCTTGATATACCAGGGCACTGAAGGGCTCTAGTTGTTTGCTACCCATGTCCCTGAAATTGGTCTGTAATAGGAATGCAGTGATGATGGTTTATGTGTGCAACTATATGCATGCAGCCCCGTTGCTACAATAAAAAACCGTGTTAAGACTCTATATTAGATTGCCGAATTCTCACACAATTTAAAACTTATGTTTTTTTAGTTTTACTATTTTCATGATGTCATTTTGTTTTTTATGCTGAGCTTTACCATTTTTGCTTTATTTTATTGAATTTTATGACTCATATAAATGTAAACAAGGGTGCAAACCACACATGATCAATGGGAAAAATATCCAGTGATACTAGCCCCTTGTTCTCCCATGCTACCATTTTAAAAATCAACTATAGATGTTTCATAAAATTCCGGAAAAAAATATAAATGTTCCCAAAGAATCTGTCTACATCATGTTAAAAAAATTCAGGTCCAAATTCGACCTACACATTGATAAACAAAAAGTACAAATCAGCAAAAATACACTATATATTCACATTTGGATTTGTCTTTTTGGTTAGTCAATATTACTTTCGTATATGGACATAAAATTATTACACATTGTAGAAACTTTTCATGTGAACACTCATGATTTTTCCTAGATTTTTTTGAATCACCCAAACTTCATTTATTCGAAACGGTACCATGGAAGCATGCAAGAGTGCTAGTATCACAGGATATTCTCCCCATACTCTGGAGAAATAGGCTGAATCACCGCTATATTAATATAGCAACCACCCGGTACAACTATTTTGATACAACGCCGGCTGAGGTGACAACCAATAAACGCCAAAGAAGAAAAGAAAAGGAGACAGAAGTGGATCGAAGAAACGACCGTTGCGCCCACCTACAAACTACCACCACGCTTCTAGCACCGGGACGTCAAGTACCAATCAACACCTTCAACAAGGATAGTCGCGCTTCTAGGGTTCCCCCCGGCACATCGGGGCGGCGGATGCAGGGTAGACACGATGCCCTTCATGAAGGGAGGATGCCACCCGATGGCGACACCGCTCTAATATCGATACTCCGACAAGGATTTCTCCCAAACACACCCTCACCACCATCCCTGACGATCCGTCGCCTAGGTGCCCCGCAAAGGCGAGCCTCGCAACCATCGGACGAACCGACCACCAGATTTGCGCCACCACGGTGCAACAACATTTAACCAGGATGAGGGAATCAAATATGGTGGGCACGGTTTATCATTGGCTTCATCATTAAGGATCAATTTATGAAAGATCAAATGTGGAGGCACCGTTCACATGATGAAATTTTGAGGAAAACCATTTATACTCTAATTTAATCGATTGCTACACGCACACCAACTGCTACACACACGAACTCGAATCCTCTCCCTCTCCACCCCCGATCCCCCACCGCCGCCACGGCTAGCCCTCTCCGACCCCGATCCCCCACCGCGGCCTAGCCCTCTCCACGACACCGACGGACGACCGCGACCACGGGGCCGCCTACACCGACACCGACGGAACGACGCCGCGACAAACGCCGCCACAACCGCCACCGTCGTCCTCGTGCCGTCCAGCCGTCGCGCCGCAGGTAAGTTTCCCCGGCCGTCGTACCTTTCATTGTTAGGTTTAGATGTAGATTGAGTTATATGTTAGATGATTATTGTGATTTTAGATGTAGATTGACTTAGAAATTAGATTTTCATTGTTAGATTTACGTTTATTCAGCCACCAAAATTAGATGTACATTGTTAGATTTAAGTTGATTTTTGATTGGTAAATGGTTAGATGTGTATCTGAATTCAGTGTATGCAACGAACCACCGCAGGCAATGGATGTATGTGAACAGTGTGGCTACAAGGAGTGCATGAACAAGAAATTTACCATTGTTCTACTAGAGAGGTTTGAAAACAGATTGGTATATACTTTCGGTCAATCTACTTTTTGAAAACTGACAAAAAAAATTGTACTAAAAATGTGTACTTCTTGTTTTTTTACAGATCATACCTTGCAGATACAGGCGTGACTTTTTGGAGCATATTCACGTTGCAATTTGGGACCACCCTAGAACTCTCGAGGTGAAATTGGTGAGCTTGAGAGTGCCAGACCACCAGCACACAGTTCTTCTCACACATGAGGATGGAAAAACATACTTCAGTGGTCAGCAATGGGGCCAGCTTGTGGAACGCTACGAGATGGATCCAACAGGGAGATTGACATTCTATCTCGATGAAGGTGATGTGTCCACCTACTTCCTCTATGATCGATCTGACGATGCTGAAGACACCAATGATGATGTTCCTATAGCTCCCTACTGAGGATACACATGTTGTCATTATTAAGTTAGATGATGAGTAGGTATCGTGGTTGTAGCTGAGATTTCTATCTTTATGCGAACTTTTAGATTATATGTTAATGCTGAGTACTATCTGGTTGAATCTATGAATGTTTATGCGAATTTTTTGAATGGTTGTTATGTTATCTCATAATTGAATACCATTTGTGTGCTTCTAGTCAATATTACATACCCTTTTTAGTTACCGATTTCTATAGGATAGTGACGTAGCCTATGACATCAACGCCAATGATCATGTAGTAACCTATGTCGAGTCCAGAAACACGCCAGTGGACACCTAGATAGCAGTGGCGTACGAGTTTCACGCCAGAATTGAAGAAAAGCCACACCACTAACAGGGGTTTTCCTACTAGTGTTGAATATTAACACAACAATGCATTTAAAAATGAAGAAATGAATAAATTTAATCATAAAATGAAACTATTAAAACTTAATATACCATTTATAATACTTGAACAGTATTGCCAAGGGAAAAACATATTGTTCACAAGCCAAATGGGTTGTGAAGACAAATTGTACAATTAATAGGCTCATACTCTAGTTGGGCCATTGGGCGAGCGAAAGGGCTACGTATGTCCGCCCGGTCTCCTCCAAACTGCCCTGCCCCCACACGACAATGCCGCCATATCCGCCCTCAGGCGACTTCGCCGCCGTATCAGGCCTGCGCGACAGACCAATCCGCCACTATTACCTCGCCGCCATCCGAATTTGATTAGCGTATATTATTGAACTGCCGCCAACGCTGCCCCGCCGACTTGTACTCAACCGCTGCTCCGCCGCTCGTCAGACGTAATTACAAGGTTTGTACCAATACTGATGAAATCCTTGGTTTCCATCCTGCAGGTTCGATGAAGTTAATGGCGATTGCAATTGCTGTCAGATAGACTAGCTGCTAGTGTTCACATATGCGTGTCTGTTTTATCAGTTTCAGGTGTAAGTGTTAGTTTAATATTCATAGCAATGTCAAGAATTCAGGTACGAACTAGATTTTATATTTTCATAGCCACGTCAGTTTCTGGTGTAAGTGTTAGTTTAAATCGAACGATGTGTTGTGAAGTAATGTCTAATGTAATCCCTTGCAATTCTTACTGACTTGAAAGACCATTATGCCTGTCTCTCTTATGTATGTGTTGTTTCAAATACTTACGTGTGAACTAATGCTGCTCCTTTTTTTTACAAGACCGGCTATACGGAGATAACGCAAAATGTCACAAGACAAGAGCTGGATGGAGAAGGATAGATATTCTATGGAGTGGCAAAGTGGCACCGAGAGTTTCTTGGAATTTAGTTTTGATGGTGCTCACCCAGACGCAAGAATCTTTTTCCCGTGTACGAAATGGATGAATAATGCTCATACAACTAAAAATGAGGTCCATATGCACTTGCTTAAGAATGGGATGGATCCGTTCTACAAAAATTGGGTATACCATGGTGAACCCGAGGAGGACAACATGGCTGAAGATTATGATGATGAAGACACTGCAGATGGTGGTGAAGGGATATGTGACATGCTCCAAACTCTCATAAGGGCCACAAAAGTGGGAAGTAATGCAGGAGACACGAGCGGTGATGAAATGAAACAGGAGCCAAATGCATTTGCAAAGGCGTTCTACAAACTATTGGAAGAGGGAAAAACATCGTTGTACCCAGGTTGTGAGGAGGTCACAAAGATATATTTCATTGTGAAGCTTTACCAAATCAAGTGCGTGTCTTGGATGACCAACAGAGCATGTGACTTAATGCTGCGGATGTTCACGGAGGTGCTGCCAAAGGGTCACTGCATTCCTACTAATCTCGCACAAGTAAGGAAGGTCATTCGAGAGTTTGGACTGGATTACAAGAAGAAACACACGTGCTATAATGATTGTGTCTATTCCGTAATGAGTATGCTGATGCCCAAGAATGCCCTGTCTGTCATACGTCTCGATGGAAATCTAGTCCAACCGTAGATAAAGCTGATTCATCGATCCGTAAATCAAAGAAGCAAGTGCCACGGAAAGTTCTATGGTATTTCCCACTCATTCAAAGACTGCAAAGGTTGTACATGACAGAAGATATGTCAACTGATATGAAATGGCATAAGGAGAAACGTACAGATGATGGCATAATGAGGCATCCTGCAGATTCGAAGGCCTGGAAAAGCCTTGATGATAAATATAGTCAGAAATAATTCGCAAAAGATGCTCGCAGTGTTCGGCTTGGCCTTGCTTCGGATGGATTCAACCCCTTTGGGCTCATGAGTATATCACACACTACATGGCATGTCATTATGATCCCATATAACTTGCCACCATGGATGTGTATGAAACAAGAGAACTGGATAATGTCAATGATTATTCCAGGACTAAAGTTAGCAGGAAATAACATTGATGTGTACTTGCAGCCTTTGATTGATGAACTGTTAGTTCTATGGGAGGATGGTGTTGAAGCATATGATGCTGCAACTAAAGAAAATTTCACGTTGTATGCATGCGTGTTGTGGACCATCAATGACTACCCGGCTTACACAATGCTGAGTGGTTGGAGCACAAAAGGCAAGCTAGCATGCCCTTACTGCCAAAAGCATACAGACTTTTTATGGCTCCAGTTTGGTAGAAAGCATTGTTACATGGGACACCGACGTTTTCTACGAAAAAAACACAAATGGCGTCGAAACAAGGTTATGTTCAACAACAAGGCAAGAAATAGAGAAGCCCCGGTGCCACTTACAGGCAACGAAGTTCTAAAGGAGCTTGATAGCATTCAGCATGAACCATTTGGGCGGTCAAATAAGAGAAAGCAACCGGAAACTAATCCCTGGCACAATTGGCGGAAGAAAAGTGTGTTCTTCCAGCTCCCGTATTCGAAGCACTTGCTCGTGTGGCACAATTTGGATGTTATGCACATCGAGAAGAACATTTGTGACAGCATTCTGGGTACTTTGCTTGAGATGGATGGAAAAACAAAGGATGGTACGAAGGCTCGCCTTGATTCGGAGTTCTTGAAAATTAGGGAGGATCGGCATGCAAAGCCCGCCGGTAAGGATAAGTACACAATGAAGAAATGCGTGTATGCTTTAAAAAAGGAAGAGAAGATATTGCTCCTCAGGTTTCTGCAGAGCATACGGATGCCTGATGGCTATGCTTCACACATTAAGTGATGTGTGGTCCTCGAGCAGTGCAAGTTTAGTGGACTCAAAACTCATGACTGCCATGTTATATTACATAAACTTCTTCCTATTGCATTGCGCAAGCTTCTGCCAGAGAATGTCCTTACCCCATTGCTTCAGCTCAGTAAATTCTTTTCTGATTTATGCTCCAAGGAGTTAAGGGATGAAGATCTGCTGAATTTGGCCGACCAAATTTCAGAAATTCTATGTCAGCTAGAGATGATCTATCCACCCTCTTTCTTTGATATTATGATGCATCTCCCAATTCATCTAGCTCATGAAGCATGGTTGGTAGGGCCTGTACAGTATAGATGGATGTATCCGGTTGAGAGATACCTGCGTACGTTGAAGGGATATGT
Source organism: Alopecurus myosuroides (assembly GCA_028641055.1). Classification (NCBI taxonomy): domain Eukaryota; kingdom Viridiplantae; phylum Streptophyta; class Magnoliopsida; order Poales; family Poaceae; genus Alopecurus; species Alopecurus myosuroides. The sequence goes on from CM054061.1 coordinate 301,668,270, forward strand.
ACGTAACAAGGCTCATCCAGAAGGTTCAATTGCAGAGGGGTACATACTTGAAGAGTGCATGATGTTCTGCAGTCGATTCGTTCAAGGCTCGCCTACAAAAATAAGTCAGTCCGAACGCCATGCAGATGGAGCTATAGATGAAGCACCAACAGGGATTAGCATAATGAGTACATTTGATTACTCCAAGAAAGGTTTTGCCCGTGAATCACTATCTTTGGAAGCTCTTAATCAAATGAGGCACTACATAATAACAAACTGCGAGGAAACCAAGCCATGGATTAAGTAAGGATACTTATGTATTTGTTTCATATCATGATATGCATTAATACTTTGGTTATGAAGTAACCATATATCATTTCTTTTTGAAGGGAACATATTGACGAGCTCAAAAAGAACAATTGTCCTAATCCTAAAAAGAAACACAAGGAAGATTTTGTTGGCGGGTTCGAAAGACGGGTAAGTTACTTTAGCATTTTCAGAAATGTTTCTCGTAATAAAAAACAATGGTGTACAGTACACTCACACATATTCTATTCCATGAAACAGATCACACAACTCCATAAAGATGGGAAGGTCAGCAGTCTGTTGTATACACTAGCTAAAGGGCCTGATCAAATTGCTCGTGTGTTCAACCGTACAGTACTGAATGGATATTACTTTCGTAATACCGAAATAGAGCATGACTTGAGTACCCAAAATAGTGGCATCGTAGTCAATGCGCAAGAAAGCACCGGGAGTACTGATTATTATGGGGTGATAAAGAAAAATCATTTTTCTTGACTTTCCTCCTGATTAGGAGGTTGTTCTATTGCAGTGCGACTGGTTCGACGTGCCTACTGCCAATAGAAATCAGAGTAAGGGGTATAAGAGGGACAAATATGGAATTATTGACCTTGACACTAGTGTACACCGATTCACGGAAGACCATTACATTCTAGGCATCCAAGCTGCACAGGTTTTCTACGTGAGAGATGTGAAGAGCCCTAATTGGGCAAGTGCTATAAAAATGAATCCACGCAATTTGTTTGCTCCTTCGGTTTTAAATGGTGCAAACCTTGATGATCTTGCAGAAGGAGATGAACGTGGTGATGCAGATGTACAGGATGTCGTCGATGCAGGAATTACACTTCCAGAATTTACTGTACCTGACGAGATGACTAGTTGGTGCAGAAATAATGATGAAGGAACCAGCGTTGATGTTTTAGTCATAAATAATTTAAGACCTGCTGAGTTTGACGAAGACCAAGTCGAATATGATGTTGATACAGATGATGATGAGGCTTACATAAATGATGGTCATGTTGCTCCTTTGGTACAAGATGAATTGGATGATGACCATGGATTCTTTGTGTAGGCTATCTCTGCACTGTTTGGCTTAAATGTTTTGCCATGATCATGGATGAAAGATCGTGTAATAATATAATTTTAGTTTAAATTCTCCAAAGTTTCAGTGTTTAGAAATTTTGAATTTTCATGCTAAATGTACTAGGGAAATTGCATCTTATATGAGTTCTTGATTGATTATTAAGTACTGTCACTTGTTGCGACATTAGTAAAATGCTAAGTGCTGCAGAAATTCAGTTGTAAACAATATTTAAAAAAAATAATGTGCTCACCAAACTGAGATACTGGACCAAAAATGAATTGTAGTCCTAAGAAAATTACACTAGTGATCAAGGGCACAACCCATGAAGCCCGTTAAGCTAGTCTATGAATGGTCGTTGCAAAATAACTTGTTTATTTTTGCAACAACACGTTGATTGTTGCTTTTAACCTATTACCATACGACCCAAATTGTCGCAGTAAACAATAGGTATTGCCGCAGGATAAAATTGAGCCGAAAAACATATGATATTGCCACACAAAAAATTTGGTTGCAATAGTTAGCTATTTTTTTGCAACAATATTTGTAACTACCGCAACACAATACAGATGTTGCAATATATGACTGAATATCACCACGAATGCTTATTTCGTTGGAATACCATGTCTCTAAGGCAACAAAATGAGTGCCTCGCGCAACGAAAATACTCTGTCGCAAAAACGCGATAGTATTCCAACAGCAGTACAAATCGTGGCAATAGGAGGCCTCTACCGCAACAAAACGATAATTTATCGCGACCAAAAAGAGTCGTGGAAATATGAGTGCCCTATCACCACAACCTGAGAGTTCGTCGTAATTTGTGATTATATCGCAACGGAAAAAAACCGTAGCTATAGATTTCGTTGCAAGAGACCGGTTTTCTTGTAGTTTATAGGGCGGCGCACCCCCTGGCCGCGCCTCGGGGTGGTCTGGTCCCCCAGGTTGTAGGAAAATGGGGTAGGCTACACTAGCGCAAATCAAAATTTCTACCGCGTAAACCAAGATATGCTGCAAGATATAGATCACGAGATTACCACTAGACGCGCTGTGGCGATCTCGGTGAAGCGGGTCGGGGCAGGGTAGTCGTACGAATCCTCCGGATTCCGTCACTCCCACAAACAGCTCCTCTTGGCAGCTCGTCCAAGTGCTACAGATGCAACACCTCTATCGGTATCCACACGTGCGGCATGGAAGCACCGCTCGCCGGACTGCTAGGTCTGCACGAGCGGCAGGGGCGTGGAGAGACGGTGGCTGCGGTGGAATGTGGTGCGGAATTAGCAACCCTAAAACACACAACCTCCTCTCCTTTATATAGACGTCCCCATAATGGCCTGCCACTAAAACAACCCACTCTGGACTCCATTTCCAGCCCATTTCGGATCAAATCCGAAATTTTGCTTCTTCTGCCATAAGTGTGCGACCCTATAGGTTCACGCACGTTTAGACATGACACGAGTAAAGCTACTCGGTCAATAGTTGGTAGCGGCTTCTAGGAAAACGTGCATAAAGATCACATCGGACGAACCATCACATGTTTATGCTATTCCTTTTGCCTCACGATATTTGATCATGATCTTAGCTGATCACTCTTTTTTGATCTTGTGAATCGGAATCCTTTTCCAGGTCAACTATTAACTTTGTTCAGCATGGCCATGCATTTCTAGATCCGATCACTCGAGGGGCCCAGAGAAATATCTCTCTCTAGTGAAGAGAGAGGCAAATCCCATCTTGACTGACCATGCCTTGCAGCATGCTTCATGACAAACCCGAAAGTTACCTTTATAACTATCCTGTCACGGTGTAGCATTTGATAGCCCCAAAGTAGGTCCATTCATATCTCAAGAACATGCGACAATCTCAGGTCTAAGGACAAAGCAAACACAACGTGTAGAGAGAGAACTATTAGCATTGTTGTAATGTCTCAAGCTAGGTCAGTCCAACACCATGTTCGTAACATGAGTTCACATTATTAGTTTGACATCACCCTGTCTATGACTTGCAAAACATAGCCATCAACCAATACATGTGCTAGTCTAATGTTCAGGTGTGTCCTCGCATGAACTCTGACTAGGGACATATTTAGAATAACCATGTAAGTAAAGAGTTTGACAAACAAGTCACATACTTGCAAATCAATACAAAGATATTATTCAAGGCACATTATTCAAAATCATGGATACATAGATATATCATCATCTCTATGATTGCCTCTCGGGCATATCTCCAATAGTCTCCCAGTTTCACTAGATTCAATGTAGAAGATATCTAATACCCATAGCTCTTATGTGCGCCTCATGCTTAGGCTTCGGGAGAGGTTTTGTCAAAGGATCAGCAACATTCAGATCCGTATGTATTTTGCATAAGCTTACTTCTCCTCGTTCGATGAACTGTCAAATGAGATGATAACGCCGCATAAAGTGTTTGGTTTTCTGGTGACTCCTTGGCTCCTTTGCTATCGCAATGGTCCCACTATTGTCACAGTACAGATCCAATGGATTGGACGCACTATGGACAACACCTAAATCAGAAATGAACTGCTTCATCCAAACACTTTCCATGCCGGCTTCAGCTACCGCGATGTACTCGGCCTCCATTGTATAATGAGAAACCGTGTCCTGCTTGGAACTCTTCCAGCTAACCGCTCCACCGTTCAATGTGAACACATACCCCAATTGCGATTTAGAATCATCCATATCGGTTTGGAAACTAGCATCGGTGTAACCATTTACAACAAGCTCCTCCTCACCTCCGTAAACTAGGAACATATCCTTAGTTCTTCTCAAGTAATTAAGGATATTCTTTACCGCTGGCCAGTGACTCTCACTGGGATCAGCTTGGTACCTTCTCGTAGCACTTAGAGCATATGACACATCTGGGCGAGTACATATCATTTCATACATGATAGACCTAATTGCCGAAGAATATGGAATCCTACTCATGCGCTCACGCTCATCAGTTGTCGAAGGACACTGAGTCTTGCTAAGATTTATGCCGTGTGACATGGGCAAGAACCCTTTCTTTGCCTCTTCCATGCTGAACCGTTTCAGCACTTTGTCAATGTAAATACTCAGGCTTAATCCTATTAGCCTCTTTGATCTATCTCTATAGATCTTAATACCCAGAATGTATGCCATCCACATATAAGATCTTAACGGACTCGAGCATAGGAATGCCATTTCCAATCAGTAGTATGTCATCCACATATAAGATTAGAAATACGAGTGAGCTCCCACTTTCTTTCTTGTAAACACAAGACTCTGTTTCGTTTTTGATAAAGCCAAAACATTTGACTACCTCATCAAACCGAATGTTCCAACTCCGAGATGCTTGCTTCAACCCATAAATGGATTTCTAAAGCTTGCATACCTTTCCAACATTTTTAGGATCGACAAAACCCTCGGGCTGCATCATATACACGTCCTCGGTTAGGTTTCCATTTCGAAAAGCCGTCTTGACATCCGTTTGCCATATCTCATAGTTGAAATATGCAGCAATAGTTAGAATTATCCGAATAGATTTAAGCATCACTACGGGAGAGAAGGTCTCGTCGTAGTTAACTCCTTGAACTTGCCGAAAAACTTTTGCGACAAGTCGAGCTTTATGGACATGGACATTTCCGTCTATATCAATCTTTCTCTTATAGATCCATTTGCACTCTATGGTCTTATGACCATCAGGCAAACCAACCAAGTTCCAAACTTGATTTTCACGCATGGAATCTATTTAGGATCTCATGGCACTTTGCCATTTCTCGGAGTCTGGGTCCATCATTGCTTCCGCATAGGTCGTAGGCTCATCATTGTCTAACAATAATATTTCCCGCGTATCATTGTCTAACAATAATATCTCTCGCGAGTTATGGAGCCTTTCCGGCCTTCGTGGTGGTCGTGCTTCTCTCGCCACGGGTTCTTCAACTCGTTCTGCCATTATAGCATCACTCATTGAGTCCTCCCCGACAGGCTCATCTTGAACTTCATCAAGCTGCACCGTTCTTCCACTTGTCTCCTTTCTGAGAAACTCTTTCTCTAAGAAAACACCATTCCGAGCGACAAACACTTTGCCCTCTTCTCGGTTGTAGAAGTAATACCCAAATGTTTCCTTTGGATATCCCACGAAAATGCATTTATCCGACTTGGGTGTGAGCTTGTCCGACTGAAGTCACTTGACAAACACGTCATAGCGCCAAATCTTTAGAAAAGACAAGTTGGGACTCTTCTCATTCCACATCTCATATGGCGTCTTAACGACGAATTTAGACGGTACCCTATTAAGTGTGGGTGCTGCTATTTCTAGAGCAAAACCCCAAAATGACAATGGAAGATCTGACTGGCTCATCATTGACCGAACCATGTCCAACAAGGTTTGATTACGCCGTTCGGAGACCCCGTTCCTTTGAGGCGTTCCAGGAGGCGTAAGTTGAGGAACAATTCCACAACTCTTAAGATGATCACTAAATTCATGACTCAAATATTCTCCTCCACAATCGGATCGTAGAGCTTTAATTTTCTTGCCACGTGATTCTCTACTTCATTCTGGAACTCTTTGAAATTTTCAAAAGTTTCAGACTTATGCTTCATTAGGTAGACATAACTGTATCTACTAAAATCACCAGTGAAAGTTATGAAGTAGTGAAAACCACCTCTTGCTGTCGTGCTCATTGGTCCGCATACATCAGCATATACGAGTTCCAATAAGTCCGTCGCCCTCTTAGGAGAACCGTTGAAAGGAGACTTGGTCATCTTTCCAAGTAAACAAGCTTCGCATGTCTCGTATGATTCAAAATCAAACGAAGTTAGAAGACCATCATTATGGAGTTTCTTCATACGCTTTTCACTTATATGACCCAACCGACAATGCCAAAAATAGGTGGGATTCAAATCATTAGGCCGTAGCCTTTTAGCGCTTACGTTAACATGCGCATCATCACGAGCATCAGCAGGATTTATAATAAAAAGCCCATTCACAATGGAAGCAAAAGACACAAACATAATATTCCTTGAGATTAAACAACCACTTTCTTTACTCGCAAATGAATAACCATCTCTCATCAAACATGACGGAGAAATAATGTTTCGGTTAAAACTAGGAACGTAATAACAATTATTCAATTCCATAATAAATCCTGAAGGGAGGTGCAGTTGGTAGACGCCAACGGACAACGCATCAACCCTTGCATTATTTCCCACGCGAAGATCAACTTCTCCTTGTCTCACGCTTCTACTCCTTACTAGCCCCTGCATCGATTTGCAAATGTGAGCAACCGAACTGGTATCGAATACCCAAGAGTCAATAATAGATCAGCGAGAAAAATGTCTATAACATTAATTACAAGCGTACCTGAGCTAGAAGTCTTACGTCCACTCTTCTTCACTGAAGCAAGGTACTTGCTGCAATTTCTCTTCCAGTGTCCAGTATCATGACAGTAGAAGCACTCTGTGTTAGGTTTAGGTCCGTCCTTAGGCTTAGGCTTTGGTTTGGAGATCAAATCTTTAGCCTTCCCTTTCCCCTTAGACTTACCCTGCTTCTTGAAGCTAGGCCTGTTCTGCACAGCCAACACTTGGCCATGCCCTGTACTCTTCTTAATGTCATTTTCTGCCGTCTTGAGCATCCCACAAAGTTCATTGAGGTCCTTCTTCGCCCCATGCATATGGTAGTTCGAAATGAAGTTCCCATAGCTAGATGGAAGCGAAGCCAAAATGAAATTTGTGGCCAACTTAGGGTCCAATGGAAAACCAAGCTTGTCCAAAGTCTACACATAACCAAGCATCTTGATCACGTGCGGCCCTACTGCTCCGCCCTCAGCAAGTTTGCATTCACCAAAACCCTTAGCGACATTGAACATTTCAGTCCTGGCTTGAGTCTGGAACATATCTTTAGCGCAATGATCATATCATACGCTTCCTTAACATCAAATTTCTTTTGAAGGTCGGGTTCCATGCATGCAAGCATAAGGCAGCCAACCTCAAGAGACTCATCACATGCTCTCTTAAAGGCAGTTCTAACGGCGCATCTGGGATTGGGGTATCCAGAACACTTTCCTTTCTCTCAGCCCTGAGAACAATTCTCAGGTTTCGGATCCAATCCGAATAGTTTGTTTCATTTAACTTTTCCTTTTCAAGAACGGATCACAACGCAAAAGGGGTGGGTTGGTTGTTACGTGCCATTGATCTACAATAGAAAAACATGCAAAATACTAAGACAAAATCCATGATAGAGTAAAAGACATTAAACAATTTAACGTGGTCTACTCCCACTAAAACCAACATCCCTCTATCGGTACTTAGTGATTCAAGATCCGCAACGAACAATTCGACTAGTGACGTTTGCATCACTGCTAGAAGACAAGATAGATCGGTAAGCAACACTTGCTAATCATATCACATATGACTCTTGTTGTTGGGTGACATCTCCATGTCAAAAACACCAACCTTTATGCCCCCAAGGAGCTTAACCGTTAAGATTGCCTTGATGATTAACCAACCCTTTATGCGCGTAAGAATCAGCAGATGGCACCCTTCTGCAACAGTCGTACCACCTAACCGATACATACCCACCTAGTCAACAAAAACGGATGGCGCCCTGCTGCAACAGACCCACCATAAATCGTAGAAGACATTCAAGTTTTAGTTGGGGGACATGGAAACTTAACATTTGCGAGGGATCGTTCTACTTCTACGAATCTAACAATCATAGGAGTAAAACAATAGGAATAGCAATCACATAGTTGTGACACAGTATGGCATGTTTCACATGGCGATCTCCATCTCCATTGAACCTGTCCACCATGATGATCTCTATCTCCATGGTCCATATGCGCCATCCCTCCGGGTGATGAGTCCTCCAAGAAACTTCTACAAGCTATTACTACTAACAGCTAGAAAAGAAGATTATATGGAAAGAGGGAAACATCATAAGTCGGCACGCATGCCATTAATACAGTAAGTGACAACACAATATGACTCCAGCCGTGTTGACATACTCACGACACGCAGGTCATGAAAATATTACACACATGCATCACATACACATAGGGCAATACCGATCACAAAATCTGCAAAACTGAGTTAGACGTTCTAACGCCAAAACTTGCAGGGCCTAAAAGTCTATTTTAGAACCAGAATGAGCCAAAAGGCTCCGTCTGGTCAGTCTATTCTAGCCAATAGGGTGAAATTTCGATACGCAACTTTTTCAAGTTGAAACTTTTTTGATCCGGGGTCGTATGCAAAAGTTACAGCCGTTTTGAATGGGACTAACCATTTCTGCGAATTCCCCGAAACCGGCGACGGATCCAATCTGTCACCCCGCGCATCTCATGCACATCGTATATGATCTAGACTCCGATTCGACCAATCATATTGATCTTGGCGTGTTGTAATTGGATTTACATGTAGCAGTCTACCCCGATGGCGGAAACCGACCGGTAGGGGTATGTCGTTCCACGACCTCTCGTATCACGATCACGGAATCCAAATCACAGATCGAATCATCTACTCCGAACAATCGATCACATCGATCATACCCCATCTACATATCACATATGCAAACGATCCAAATCTATAACTACGCAGCAGCGGATCTGATACCACTGTAGGAAAACGGGGTAGGCTACACTAGCGCAAATAAAAATTTCTACCGCGTCAACCAAGATCTGCTGCAAGATATAGATCACGAGATTACCACTAGATGCGCTGTGCCGATCTCGGTGAAGCGGATCGGGGCAGGGTAGTCGTACGAATCCTCTGCATCCCGTCGCTCCCACGAACAGCTCTTCTTGGCGGCTCGTCCAAGTGCTACAGATGGAGCACCTCTATCGGTATCCACAAGTGCGGCGTGGAAGCACCGCTCGCCGGACTGCTAGGTCCTCACGGGTGGCAGGGGCGTGGAGAGATGGTGGGATCTGGTGCGGAATTAGCAACCCTAAAACACACAACCTCCTCTCCTTTATATAGACGTCCCCATAATGGGATGCCACTAAAACCGTCCACTCTAGACTCCATTTCCAGCCCATTTCGGATCCAATCCGAAATTCTGCTTCTTCTGCCTTAAGTGTGCGACCCTATAGGTTCACGCACGTTTATACATGACACGAGTACAACTACTCGGTCAATAGTTGGTAGCGGCTTCTAGCAAAACGTGCCAACTCCCAAACGTGCATAAAGATCACATCGGACGAACCATCACATGTTTATGATATTCCTTTTGCCTCACGATATTTGATCATGCTCTTAGTTGATCACTCTTTTTCGATCTTGTGAATTGGAATCCCTTTCCAGGTTAAGTATTAACCTTATTCAGCATGGCCATGCATTTCTGGATCCGATCACTCGAGGAGCGCAGAGAAATATCTCTCTCTAGTGAAGAGAGGGGCCAATCCCATCTTGACTGACCATGCCTTGCAGCATGCTTCATGACAAACCCGAAAGCTACCTTTATAACTACTCTGTCACGGTGTAGCGTTTGATAGCCCCAAAGTAGGTCGATTCACATCTCAAGAACATGCGACAATCTCAGGTCTAAGGACAAAGCAAACACAACATGTAGCGAGAGAACTATTAGCATTGTTGTAATGTCTCAAGCTGGGTCAGTCCAACACCATGTTCGTAACATGAGATCACATTATTAGTTTGACATCACCATGTCTATGACTTGCGAAACATAGCCATCAACCAATACATGTGCTAGTCTAATGTTCAGGTGTGTCTCACATGAACTCTGACCAGGGAAATATTTAGAATAACCATGTAAGTAAAGAGTTTCACAAACAAGTCACATACTTGCCAATCAATACAAAGATTTATTCAAGGCATATTATTAAAAATCATGGATACATAGATATATCATCATCTCTATGATTGCCTCTTGTGCATATCTACAATATAGCTGCCCTCTGACGAAGGGATGGATCCTAGGCCTGTCGGGTGAGCCTACCCGGTCTCAGGCCCACGGCCCAAGCTCTAAAGGAGGCGTCATGGATTACTCTAGAAGGCCCAATTGAAGCCCACCCGCAAATCCTTGCGGGTCAAGTTAGGAAACTTGTAACCGACTCTAGGTTAGGATTCGAGTCCTCCCTGGGTACGGTTTGAGACCTGTCCACCTATATAAGGCCAGGAGAACCACAGGAGAGGGACCAAGAAATACCGCACCACCAAGCCTTGAGATCGAGATCATACTCTCGACTTGAGCAACCCCCCATTGTAACCGATCTACTCGTTAATACAGATCGACAGAAGCAGGAGTAAGGGTTTTACCTCTACGAGGGCCCCGAACCTGGGTAAATCGTGCCCCCTGTCTAGCCGACGATTGTCACCAGCGCCTACAGGTTATCCTAATCGAAACACCATGGGTTCACCCGAGGGACTTGTTGGGATGCAGATTCGACAATTGGCGCCATCTGTGGGAACGGCGGGCGCTGGATCTCCGGCATCTTCAGCTTCATCGACAACCAACTCACGCTGGAACCCCAGGACTTCGACTCCAACCAGTCCGATCTGAATCGGGTCGGTCATCGTCGCCCCTCACTCGCCGGAATCGTGCCCGGTATTCAGCGACTTGGAAAAGAGCATCACGCTGACGTTCGGAAGCTTCCAGTTCTACACCAACAAAGACGAAAAAATCGATCTCGAAGGATCGGAATCTGGGTCAATCTCTAGCCCAGAAGCTGTCGACTCACGACCCCGCTACGCGAATCGCGACTTGGCGAAAAGCGGTGAATCTGTCCACCTCAACACCAGCAACTTCCATATCCTCTCTACAGAGGAACCTTCTCGGGCCAGGAAAGCCTGCCTAATAGCGCCTGGGACTCGCCAGCCATATCTGGCTCAAGTCTGCATGGAAGGGCCAGGAGCCCCACCCGAAGAAACTGAAAACAACGCAGGAGAACGCGCTGCCATCAGCGTCTCACAAGCTGCTTGGGATCGAGCAAAGGAGGCCATCCGCACAAGCATGCCACTTGAACCAGGAGCTCCTCACGAAGACATGATCGCCTACCACTATCATCTAGTGAGAGCGGCTACTGCAATAAAGGAAGCTCAGATAGACCTAGCCGAGCGAAAGAAACTAGCGGATGCGTCAAGCTAGCGCCGAGCCGCACTATCCATGACACCTTCTGTCGGGAACCGCCCTGCAAAGAAAGGATACGTCTCAAAAACCGCGACCATGGACGGCGAGTCCTTGAGCGGAATCAACAAGTCACTCATGCGTGTCGACGAGGATGGAAACATCCATCCGCAAACTCCCGCAGCCGCGGTACTAGCCGTAGCCACCTACATGCAGATAAATCAACTAGGGGAAAACGACCCCCGTGCAGAACAATACAAGCAAGTGCAGAAAGGATTAGGCATGGCAGCCGCGAAACTCGCCTCCTACGATCGCAGGAAAGAAGCCGCACAGAAGGACAAGGAAACACCCCATGGACACAGGGGCACATCACCTGGCAAGGAAAAATCACCTCGTCGCGCACGAGGGAAAGAAGCTCGACGACGTTGAGATAGCCCGAGTGGCAGCGATAGCAGCCCGAGGGATCGAGACCATAGCCGCAGCCCGCGAAGAGGTCGAGATCGCAGCCCGCGGAGAGATCGAGATCACAGCCCACGGAGGGATCGAGATCGCAACCCGTGAAGGGATCGAGACAGCAGCCGCTCGCGACATCGCAGCAAGGAGTCGAGGGGAGACGTCAACCGCGACAAACCCGGGTACAACGCGCGATCAGACATCGCCCAGCGCAAGGTTGATAAAGGTCGAGCGGCCAGGAACCGCGCGCGTTCCCCATCTACATCCTCCGACGACGAAGTCTGCGGAGCCTTATGCTTTGCCCGCAGCATCCGCGAGGCGCCGCTACCCAAGAGATTTAAGCTATCCACGGAAGTGCAGAAATACGATAGTTTGCAAGAGCCACAAGCCTGGTTGTCAGATTACCTCACGGCAGCAAAATGCCAACGTGGGAACAAAAACACAGCTATGCAGTACCTCAACTTACATCTAGTCGGCACTGCGCGCAGCTGGCTCGAAGGAAGGCCGAGGGCATGCTACAGATCTTGCAACGATCTAAACCTCGATTTCTGCAAAAATTTCCAAGCAACATACAAAAGACCAGCGACCATCGAGGAGCTACGAGCTTGCAAGCAGAAAAGTGGCGAGTCTACTCGCGAATATATTCAGCGATGGACCACACTCAGGAACACAGCGGGAAATATATCAGAAGAAGTCGCGGTTGAAGCGTTCGCCAAAGGAGCACGACGAACCTCTTTCAGGGAAGAACTGGGACGACTCGCACCCAAAACCATGGGAGAACTAATGGCCATAGCCGACAGATGGGCAAACGGCGAAGACGCGGTGCGTAATGAGAAAACCTCATTACTAGCACGGGAAGATGATCGCCATAGTCGAAAGAAAAGGAGAAAGCATTACGACCGCGATGATCGAGAAGAACTGGTGGCAGCAGAGTTCACAAGAAACCACGACAGTGGATATCGCGGAAATCGCGAGTGGAAGCCAAAGCCAGAGGACAAAACCCCTGAGGAGGACCTTGACGGTTACTGCACGCTACATCTATTTACAGATAAGCGCACCGACAAAACTAAGGCAACACACCTTTTCAAGGATTGCCGAAATTTCCTTGATATCCACGAGGCCTTCTCGAAGAAAAATAGAGCAGCAGTCAATCAGGGCTACCCGCAGCTCCCTGGAGGAGGAGCTCAAGGATTTCACCAGCCGCAAGCCCTGCCCCCAGCAGGAAATCAAAATACGGTGTTAGCTGCGCTACCAGCGCCACCCGCCCCAAACCAGGGAGCCAATGGATATCCGAACCCAGCAGGACTCTTAGGCATGATACAAAAAGTTTGTCCATCACGCAGGGTTTAGAAGACGAACACACGACAAATATGCATGGCTGTGCAAGCCCCACCTACGAAGACCGAGTACCTGAAGATAGCGGATCAACCGATAACCTTCTCCAAGGAAGACCACCCCCCACAAGTCTATCGACCAGGACACGCCGCACTAGTCATCCAAGCGCAAATTGGCAATTACGAGCTGGCTCGCGTGTTCATGGACGGGGGCAGCGGCATCAACATAATCTACGCAGACACACTCCGTCGCATGAACAAGAATTTGGACAGACTCGCAGAATCGGAGACATCCTTCCACGGGATAGTTCCAGGAAAAGCGATCCACCCACTCGGAACAATCAACCTGGAGGTGGTGCTAGCCAACCGGAGTAATTACCGGCGATAATTTCTTGACTTCGAAGTAGTCGATTGGCCCTCACAGTACCACGCCATTCTTGGCCGAACAACGTTCGCCAGATTCATGGCAGTACCGCACTATGCATACCTGAAGCTTAAGCTGCCCGGGGAACATGGCACAATCACCATCGAGCGGAGATTTCCAAAAATCCAATAAATGCGACATCGAGTTCAACGAGATCTCCAAATCCGTCGGGATGCAGGAAGAATTGGAAGAGATAGCAAAAACCACGGATCACTCCGTGATGCCTCTCACCAAGAAGAACGCTCCAGAGCTTGAGTTCAACACAAATAGCGGTACCCGCAAGCATCAAGTGCACCCGACGGATTCTGTGAAGACGACGATGGTGTCCACCACCCTCTTGCCAGCATAGGAAGGCGCGCTCGTCGAACTCCTCCGTCAGTACCGGGAAATTTTCGCCTGGAAGCCTTCAGATATGCCAGGGATACTCAGGGAGTTCGCCGAGCACTCACTCGAAGTCTTCAAAGACGCCAAGCCTATCAAGCAGACCACCCTAAGGTTCTCAGAGCCCTAACAAAAAGCGCTCGGAGAGGAAGTAAACAGACTACTCGCAGCAAAATTCATTCGCGAGATAAAAATTTCCGCCTGGTTAGCAAACCCGGTGCTGGTCCCGAAGAAGAATACTGACATCCTTCGCGTGTGCATCGACTACACGTCGTTGAATAAGCACTGCCCCAAGGATAACTTTCCCCTGCCACGGATCGACCAGATCGTGGACTCTACAGCAGGCTGCCAACGCCTCTCCTTCTTGGACGCCTACTCAGGTTATAATCAGATCAGGATAAAAAAGGAGAACAAGGAGAAAACAACGTTTATCACACCACACGGTGTTTACTGCTACACGACAATGCCCTTCGGGCTAAAGAACGCAGGCGCAACATATCAGCGCTGCATGCAAAAATGTCTCGCCAAGCTTATTGGCAGGAACGTACAAGTGTACATTGACGACATTGTCATTAAGACTCGAGTAGAGGATACGCTCCTCGATGACATCAGAGAAACATTCGAAGCGCTGAACGCATACCAAATAAAGCTCAACCCTACCAAGTGCGTCTTTGGCGTCCCTGCGGGACAACTTTTCGGGTACCTGGTCTCTGCTCGAGGAATTGAAGTTAACCGTAGAAAATCCAAGCGATCCTGACAACGAAGGAGCCAACTAATCTGCGCGGTGTGCAGCAGCTCGCAGGACGACTAGCCGCCCTGAGCAGATTCATTGCAAGGTTACGCGAGCAGGCATTGCCTTTCTAAAAACTACTGAAGAAAACAGATAAGTTCGAGTGGACGTCCGAAGCACAGAAAGCATTCACAGACCTCAAGCGAGCATTGCAGAGCAGGCGCGTCCTGGCAACACCGCAAGAACGGGAGCCACTGTATCCGTATCTAGCCGCAATAAATCAAGTCATCAGCACAGCGATTGTGGTCGAGCGGCCAGAAGACGGCAAGGCGTATGACATCCAAAGACCAATATATTATATAAGCGAGGTGCTTTCGCCCTGCAAACAGTGATATCCCCATTATCAGAAACTCGCGTACGGTCTGGTGCTCACAGCCCGAAAATCAAGCATTACTTCCAGGAACACACTGTCACGGTGGTAAACGACGCGTCACTGGGTACTATCATGAATAACCCAATGGCATCCGGAAGAATTGCAAAGTGGAGTATCGAGCTCGGCGCCTGGGACATCATATATGCGGGTCGCAAATCTATCAAATCACAAGTACTCGTCAAATTCCTGAGCGAGTGGACAGAACTACAAACGCCAGGTCCTCCAGAGTATACGAGCAACTGGATAATGTATTTCGATGGGTCGAAGAGAAATGAAGGAGCTGGAGCCGGGGTTGTTCTGATATCCCTCAGAGGTGACAAGTTGCAGTACGTCCTGCGATTGGATTTTCCACCCGACGACCCGGCATCAAACAATGACGCAGAATACGAGGGCCTACTACACGGCATGAAGATGGCGATTGCCTGTGGAGCCACCCGACTAATGATCTATGGGGATTCAAACCTCATAGTACAGTAGACAATGAAAGAGTGCGATGCCATTGCAAAGAACATGGTCGCTTATCGAGACATGTACAACCTACTCGAAGGAAGCTTCCAAGGGTGCGAACTAAAGCACATTGCGCGATCTAGCAACGAAGAAGAAGATAAATTTGCAAACATGGGTTCTACCAACACACCCATACCGCCTGGAATATACTTTGAGAGGATGATCAAGCGCTCAGTCAAAGTCAAAAAATCAGCAGAAGCACCCGCAACATTGGAGGCAGAGGTCAGCCCGCAAACTGCTATGATTGAGCTCACCTACAACATTTCGAGACAAGTTTTTCTGGTCGAACCAGTTTGGACGCAGAAATACCTCGACTACTTGTCCAACAAGCAGCTCCCAGCAGATGTTCGCGAGGCTCGACAGATAGTGCGACGTAGTAAAACTTTTCGAGTACTCAATGGAGAGCTATACAAACAGAGCATATCAGGAATATTGCAGAGATGCATAGCGCCCGAGGACGGTAGGGAACTACTGCGAGATATAAACCAAGGAAATTGTGGACACCATGCTAGCAGGAAGGCAATCGTGGGTAAAGGTTTTCGCGCAGGATTCTACTGGCTCACAACGGCCAGGGATACAAAGGACCTAGTCGACAAATGCAACGCATGCCAAAGATTCGCACCCAAGCCGCACGCCCCCGCCGCCGAGCTTCACATGATCCCAATCGCCTGGCCCTTTGCACAATGGGGGCTAGACATTGTAGGACCACTGAGAAAATCAACACCCGGAGGATACACGCACTTGCTCGTTGCAGTCGACAAATTCACAAAATGGATTGAAGCCATGCCAGTCACTTCGGCCAGCGCCCAATGCGCCGTAAAATTCCTCAACTCCATCGTATGTAGATTTGGGATACCACACAACATCATCACCGACAATGGAAGCAATTTCACAGCAAAGGAAATAGAGCATTTCTGCGAGGAAAAAGGAATCACCCTCAGTTTCGCCTCTGTGGCTCACCCGCAAACCAACGGTCAAGTCGAGCGATCCAACGGATTGGTCTCAGCTGGAATAAAGAAACGGCTACTCGATCGTCTGCACCCAGCAGCGGGGCACTGGGCAGAGGAGTTACCTTCCGTACTATGGAGCCTCTGCACAACCCCGAATCGATCAAGAAACTACACGCCATTTTTCATGGTATACGGAGCTGAAGCAGTCCTTCCCGAAGATGTCAAGTTCAGCGCCCCACGAGTCGTCGCTTACAGCAAATAAACCTCTGGCAGGGCACTCGCGGAAGACGTGGATGCACTCGACGAGATACGCGACATTGCACTCGCAAGATCCGGGGTATATCAACAGTCGCTGCGCAACTACCACAGCCGTCGTATACGCCACAGAGCTTTCGTGGTAGGAGATTTGGTGCTGCGGCTCAAGCAGAAGGAAGGACACAAGCTCGAGCCACCGTGGGAAGGACCCTTCATAATACACGAAGTTATCCCTGGTGGCGATTATCGGCTGAAGAACCCCGAGACCGGTGACATCTACTCCAATCCATGGAACGTTGCGCACCTCCGCAAATTCTATCCTTAGGATTATTCCATTCGGGAAAATAAGGCTATAATAGCCATCCTGTAGCTCGAAGAAAATACATGGCTTCTCAGTCATATTAATAAAACACATGGTTTCTCAACCATAGTTTCTCAAGTTATTGATCTTTACACGCTAAATAACAGGTATACACCCCAAACACATGGGGGCTACGCCTAACTTAGCATCATTTACAAATACAAGAGTACAAACAAGGTTGGCACCTTAGAAAGTTTCAAGACGACTATACAAAAACAACAGGATACATACATCCTACAATTACATATGGCGACGAGCAGTTTCCTCAGCTAATACTCGATTAACCTCTTCAGAAGTCGGTCGAATAATCTCTTCTGCTGCAGGATGAACGACTGTATAATGAGAGGTCATATCGACTGGAGCATTTGGGAGCCTAGCCACAGATTTGAAATTGACCTCAGGATGCCATAATCGGACAAAAGCAAGTGCTACTAAGGCCCCGCAGATCAACTGTTGGCGGACGCACTCGCGAATTTCTCCTACTCGACCGAAAGTTCTGAGCAACTGGCTCAAGTCTTCTGGACCTCTCTCCAGCGGATAAAAGGCACGATTCAAAGCTATCAGGGCCTCGTGACAACGATCAAAACGTATCTTCGCCTGGCACACACGATACTTCAAAGTAGCTAGCACAAAGCCTCGACTGTGGTCGGACCAGAAGTTGTTTGCATGTGGTTTTGAACTACCAGCTTCGTGAAGAATATGGTTATCCACCCAATGTTTTTCACACTGTTCGTCAGGCTGAACAACTACAAAGAAAGATGCAGAGAGTTAAAGAAGAAAACAAGATACAGTCAAACAAAATGCTAGGGGGCTGAAGCACTTACAAAGCATATCCTTGGCAACAGCTGCCAACTCTTCCATCACAAACTGCTCACGTTCAGTCGCAAGCTTCTGCTTAGACTTGGCTACATCAGCCACTCCACGCAAAGCTTTTAGCTTGCGCTCACCATCCGCGACACAGTCACGGAGGCCGGCAAAAGTACCAACAGCAGCGACAAGAGGATCTGCTTGTGCGGAAGATCACTGGTAGAAAATAGGCCTTCATTCCGGTTCGCAAAGGCCATTAGTCCCGGACGCGCAACCGGGACTAAATATGCGCGACTAAAGACCCCCCTTATAGTCGCGCCACTTACGGACCGGGACTAAAGGCCCGTCCACGTGGGCGCCAGGAGTCCGTCGGGGCGGAGGACCTTTAGTCCCGGTTCTCGTGGCTAACCGGGACTGAAGGCCTCCTCCGCAGGTTTAGGGTTTTAGCCCCCCTAAACCTGGTTTCTTTTTAATTTGTTTTGTTTTATTTCTTTTATATTTTATTTTGTGTTTTATTTTAATTTTGATGAAGTTTCAGTACACATATATATTGTACGCTACTATATACATGCATATATGAAATTTCAAACAAGAAGAATTCAATAGGAATATATAATATATATTCAATCTCGGGTGACCATATACAACTTCGAACAAGTTTCCATACACAATTACGATGGATATACACAACTTCGAACAAGTTTCAATCTAGGAGATGCATAAGGAAAAATCCTGCTAAGTCGTCTTGAATTGGTCTTCGCCGGACGTATAGTGTTCTCCTTTAGGATCGATGACATGCCTAAGGAAAAATCCTGCTATTTCCTCTTGAATTGGTCGGAAGCGAGATTCTGGACTAAGCGTCCTCCGCAAGTTATTGAGACTCTTCCGCGTGCTCTCCGACTTCTTCTCAGAGGTTTCTTTCCGTATGTTCTCATAAACATAGTATCCACATAGATTGGTCCCCGGTGGCTGCTTATCCACACGAAGTAAAATTTTAAATTCTAGCTGATGTTTGAATTGACTGACAATTTCTTTTGAGAACCGTCTCCAAACTCTATAGTGCAAAGAAAATTAAATGAACAAGGGAGTTATTAGCTACTGCATATTAGGAAATAAACAAAAGAGACTGATCGATATAGAGCGCAAATGATTGAAAATAATTACCTTTGCAGCATTTTTCTCATGTCGATCCAATGCTTTGGATCTGAATCCATAGAGTCCATGATAAAAACTGTGGAGGTGTGAAGTTCAATTTTTAGCAGCATCCAGTGGAACCTGCGGACACGTTACATGCACAGTCATGCATAACTTATCGATTAAACATACCATGCATGGAGTAAACAAAAGAGAATGGGCACAAGAGAGAAACACTCACCCAAAATGGTAAGGAAATAGAATATGACTTTTGAGTTGATGCTTTCTAAGAAAATTGTACAAGTCTTTCTCCACGTATAGGGGGTGATATTGTAACACATGTCCATTAATGATTTGTGGGTCAATGAACCCAACATCATGGATGTGTCTTATTTTGCATTCCCAAATCTTCGATCTGCATAATAGCGTACGCAACAATATAGTTAGGACAATATATATATATATATATATATATATATATATATATATATATATATATATATATATAGTGCAGGCAATGAAGAACGAGATGAGGTAGAAATAAATCACTTACAGAACGTAGCAACTCAGGATAGATTTGTCGAGCTCGCGCAGATTGAACAGCTGGAACAATTCAGTCATCTCAACTGCTACAGAGTACTTTTTGGTGTGATGCTCCTCTGTAACATCCACATGAACATATTCTTTGTCGGACCATGATATGAAATATTTGTACCAACGTAGCAGATTTTGCATTAGTGGTGGTAGACTCTTTTCCTGCGCAGGCTCGACGAGAGGCCCTTTCTTCACATATTATAATGCTACCTCAGCCATTGGCGCATCGTCCAGGCCTAACAAGGCACGAAGAGACATACCCATCTCGGACGCATTTTTCATGGCAGTAGCTACAGTCAATCCCATTGTTGCCGCAGCTGCTCTGACCTCGGGGTCCTGTTCCGGACCGGCTTTCACTATGAGCGGGGGGATCGATTGTTTACTCTGCATCCCGAGCTGGTCAACTTGTTTCCCGCTTTTTTTCCTTTCTTCTTTCTCCGCCATCAATATTTCTGCTTGCCTACGAAGTTCACTTTCATAGTCTTTAGGAAAATTCTTCTCGGCTTGGGACGGTGTCGACAGAAAACCCGTAGCCCACTTCTGTACCGACGGGGGGTATACTTCCTTGGGCTTAGGCTCCCTTAGCGCCTTCCGATCGGCCGACCATTTCTCATACTCAGCCTTCGCGGCCAATTTGGTTTCAGCATCACTAAGTTCCCAAGCCCTTGGGGGGATAGGCTTCAGTGATGGCTCCGGTACCCGTGTGGTCTTAGGTACATAAGCCTCCGGGTTAATAGTGCAAGAGCGGGTTTCCTTGCTGTCCGCATGCTTCTGTTTCTTCGCCGGAGGAGGAATGGGGGGCGACGGCTGCTTATCCGCCGGAGGAGGAATGGGGGGCGACGACTGATTATCCGCCGGAGGAGGAATGGGGGGCGACGGCTGCTTATCCGCCGGAGGAGGATTGGGGGGCGGCGGCTGCTTATCCGCCGGAGATTGTGGATCGGGGGACGGCGTCGAATGGCGTGAAGGAGGCGTAGGTAAACCAGCACCAACACCACCACCACCACCACCTGCACCATCGGAGGGGGGTGGACTTGCTGGCCTTGGCGTCTCGCCTGGAAACACTATGTACTTCTTTTTCCATAGAATGAACTGGCGCTTGACATCTCCAAGTCTTCTCTTCCCTTCGGGTGTAGCTATGTCAATCTTCAGGTCCTCAAACACTTGGACTATGTCTTCCACCGTGACACGAGCATAGCCATATGGAATGGGGTTGTTGTGGTGGAGTGCTCTAGGTGTATAGGGTAAAGCACTGCCGGTAGCTACCTTTGTGGAAATGTTCCCCACGGGATAATGCAGATCACATTCTTTCATCTCCTTTACATCATCCACGGGGTAGTGAGGCTCCGGTGCACGACTCTTGATCATCGGTGCATTAGCACCTGCAGGTGGGGCCTCCATGGAAGCCACGCTGCTTCTCCGCTGATGCTGGCTTCCGAGATCCGCTTCATGATCTTCATGCGGCCCTGCAGCCGTCGATCTTTATTTCTCAAGTATTCCATGCACGGTCTGCTTCAACTCACTAACTTCCGATGCAAGCTTCACCAGAAGATCTGCATCCCGGTCCGTCTTTCTCTTACGGCTTCTGTAATAGTACGGGTCATTTTCCTGGGAAAACCCTACTTTCCACGGCATTCTGCCTTTGCCTCGTATATGTCCTCCATGTTCAGGATTCCCGAGGGCATGGGTCAGTGCGTCTCTCTCTCTGTTGAACGTGATCAAGCCCTGTTGAGCTTTGGCCATTGCGTCAATAAGGTCTTGGGTGGGAGCAAACGTTTTCTGCCGATGAACACACGCCCCTGTCTTCGGGTCTAGCGATCCCCCATGCCCGTACCACCACATTTTTGCTCTTTCGTCCCATCCCTCTGTACCTAGAGGGATTCCTCGCGCCCTCAGGCCGTCCTCCATCTTCTGCCACTTAGGCGCCGAAACGTGGTTATCCTCCTGGCCCCATAACATGATGGTACTGTTTCTTATCCGCATTAACCTTATTTTTTTCGATATTTCCTTGAAATGCTCCGATTTCTTCTGCGTCACAAATTCTGGCCAATCAGCTCTCAGTTTCTCATGTTGTCCAGTGAAAATCGGAGTCTTGCCCTTGCTGACATATTCACGGAACAATTTTTTCTTGAAGTTCTGGAATGCTTCGGCCATCTTCTGAAGAGCGAACTCTTTGACTAGCCTCCTCCTCCACCCGGAACCTCGTTATCGAATTCATCTTTTTTGTTGTATTCCGGAGGTAGAATGAAATGTACCATAAGCTTTCTCCACAGATCCTTTTTCGTTCTCTTGTCGACATAACTGAAACCAAGACGTGTTTTCTTTGGCTCCTTCCATTCCTGGACGGTGATCGGGACGTTGTCTCTAACAATGACTCTGCATTGGTTGATAAACTTTGTGGTGTGCTGTAGGGGCTTGCCGGTTTCACCGACTGATTCGATGGTATATGTTTCTCCTTCTTTCATCGCCCTGGATTTGCCACGCTTTGTCGTACTCGATCCGGCCGAGGGCTAAAATAAGAAAGAGAGTCGCGCGCGTTAATGCATATGTATTCACATTTCAGTAAGTTTGTATCACGAGAGGCTCAATGTATATATATATATATACCTCGCCGGAGGTGGTTGGTCTTTGCAATTGGAGATCGTCGTTTGTCGAAGGTTCACCTCCGTCGACAATGTCCGTTCCTTCACCCTCTTGATCATCGACAATGTCCGTTTCTCTACCTTCTTGATCATCAAGGTTCAGATAAGAAGGGACTACATCCTCTTCTTGCTCATCTTCTGGGCCCGGCACATAAGGGATCTCGTTGTTTATGATGCCGAATATATAACCTTCAGCCTCCTGATCCGTAAGCGGCAAGGCTCTATTGTCCGCCATATGTCACTCCTGTAGACATGCATGTAGTAAAAATTAATTAAGTATATAGGAGACTTAGCAAATATTGTTGTAGAAGGAGGGAAAACAGATTGCTAAGGTTTTGGGTGGAAGAACGATGACCACCGGAGGGGGAAAACCATACTTTAGAGGTGTGTCCAAGATTAGTTGCTCAAATGACTTGGAGAACCCCATAGCTAGGTTGCATTTGCTTTCCTGGTCATTTTGTTATATTACACTTAATATTCTGAATTTATTGAATTAAAACTTATTTTCATTATTTTAATGAATTTAATTCAAATTCAAATATGGTCTCATTTTGAACTTTGTCAAACATGATTGAAAATGATATAAACAGATAGCTTACATTTTTGTGAACATTTTGCATATTTTTCCATAATTTTTGGAATTATAAATTAAAAGTTATTTAATTTAGAAGATTTAATTATTTTCTGTAATTCCATATACAGTGGGCCCCACGTGTCACGATGACGTCATTTTAAAAAAAAAACTCGCCAACATGTGGCCAGGTGACGTCATCATCATGACGTCACCCTGGCGTCACACGGTGGCCGGCGGTGGCAGATTCGGTCGCCGGTGGCGATTCTGGCCACCACAGGACACGTGGTTAGTGTCCTTGGAACCGTCTCGACGAAATCTACTTCTACTTGGCGGCGCCACCCTCGGAAGGTCGACGACGGCGAGCCGCCGTGAAGTAAACGCGGCGGGCGGATGTCGCGTGGCGGCGGCGGTGGGAGGACGGTCACGGAGGGCACGGCCGAGGAGCGGCGACGGGAACGGACGAGCAACGGGATGACGGGCGCAGGGGCGGCGGGCACCTACCGGAGATGACGGCGGCGCGTTCTCTGTGTCTCTGCGGGCGGAATCGGCGACGGCGGCGCGGAGAAGACGAGCAGTGCAGCGCGGAGAAGATGATGCGGTTGGTCCTTAGAAAAATTTCGGGGGGGCGGGAATATATAGGGCGAGCCTTTAGTCCCGGTTGGGGACACCAACCGCGACTAAAGGCCTACCCTCCGCGGGCCTTTAGTCGCGTTGGTGTCCCCAACCGGGACTAAAGGGGTACCTTTAGTCGCGGTTGGTGTCACGAACCGCGACTAAAGGTTTTTTCGCGGCGTTTTCGTTCCCGCGCGGAGAGAGCCTTTAGTCGCGGTTCGTGTCACGAACCACGACTAAAGGTGCTTTTTCAAAATACTTTTCGTTTTAAAATCTTAAAAATGCAAATAATATGTCAAACAATTCAGAAAAATAAAACTAATACATTTTAAAATCTAAAAAATACAAATAATATATCAAAAAAATCAGAAAAATAAAACTACTTCATTTTAAAATCTTACAAATACAAATAATATATCAGAAAATTCAGAAAAATAAAACTACTTCATTTTAAAATCTTAAAAGTACAAATAATATATCAGAAAATTCAGATTTTTTTAACTAATTCATTTTAAAATCTTACAAATACAAATAATATATCAGAAAATTCAGAAAAATAAAACTACTTCATTTTAAAATCTTAAAAATACAAATAATATATCAGAAAATTCAGAAAAATAAAACCCCTTTAGTCCCGGCATGTTTTACCAACCGAGACGAAATGGTTAGGGTTTTGTTCCCTCCAATCAGAAAGATTCACACACATCTTGGATATATATATATAGATAAAAAAGGCAGTACATAATGGCAAGAGTGGATCTTAATGGCAAGACACTGTGGATCTGATATCTGCTAGTCATACTCCTGCCTAGGCCTATAGTACTCCTACTCGTAGTCGTCGTGGTCGCCGCCGTCGTCGTCACTATCGTCTGACGGTGCTCTGCACTCCCTCGGAGGATCACGACTCCAGGACTGGGCGTGAGGGTAGCGCAGGCGGGGGATATCGCCGGCCCTAATGTAGTCCATGATGCTCTGTAGAGTCCGGCCGTACCACCATAGCCGACGACCGGCCTCGTGAAAGTTCCCAGGAGGCAGACCGTCCTCCTCATACCTGGCGAGCGCCCTCTCACGCCGATTGATGAAGAAGGCATCCCAAGTATGTTGGTTATCGGGATGCCAACTGGGATTCCTCGGCTGCTCCGGCGTGAGCTCGTGGTAGTAGTGGTTCATGATGGCCGCCCGACGCGCCACACCTTGAGGAAGAGGAGGGACCGGCACTCCTCCGGCGCTCAGCATCCAACCGGCGGGAACGTTTTAGCCACACGGGCAGGGGTAGTTCGAGGCGGAAAGTGCCTCCGCCTGGATGAATGTTAGAGTGGGTACGGTAGAAGCCATGAGAGAGTAGTGAGTTTGTATGTGCTTATGCCAATGGTGTGGCAATGCATATATATATATAGCGAGAAGAAAACATATATCCCTTTAGTCCCGGCCCGTTTAACGAACCGGAACTAAATGGTACGGGTTTCATTGGGAAACGGATCATCCCTTTAGTCCCGGTTGTGGACACCAACCGGGACTAAATGGGTTAGGGTTTCGTTTGGACCAATCAGATAGAATCACACGGATCGTGTGTTTCTTTCAAGTACTTGTGAGTCGTTGGATCCGGGGTGTGTTTCTTTCAAGCGCTTGTGAGCCGTTCGATCAGGGCTACGGTGTGTTTCTTTCGAGCTGTTCCGTTGGATGAGGGTGTTTCTTAACCGTTGGATCAAAACCCTAGCACAACACTTTGTGAGACGGAGGACCCTATATATAGCCCACCTTCATACACCGGTCAGTTCATCGAGCAAATACAAAACATCCGGATTCACCATCATACGTCTTGCCGTGCATTTGGTATGCATATTGCACCCAGTAGCCACGGTGGGGCTGTATGATGGCGATACCGATTGTTTTGTTCTACATCCCCCTTTAAGGTTTGATACATCATATATTCAGTTCATCGAGCAAATACAAAACATCCGGATTCGCCATCATACGTCCTGCCGTGCATTTGGTATGCATATTGCACCGAGTAGCCACGGTAGGGCTGTATGATGGTGATACCGATTGTTTTGTTCTACACCCCCCTTTAACACATCCATCCATGCTTGGGTCAGTGTTCACTTTGAGCTCGGGTAGTAATGTGCAACTATTTTCTTGGTTGTGTTAGGGTGGCGCGTGGCGCGGGAGTTGTGACGCGTGGCCAGGAGGGCGCGGTATAAACTGTCGCGCCTCGAGCGCGTCTTCTCCTCTCCACGCGCCCACTCCTCTCCACGCACTGTCACGCTTCCACCATGCCTCCGAGGAGGAACAGCACCACCGGCTTCCGTGGCGTCCGAGCACGGCAGAACGGAATGTTCAGCGCAGATATCCGCTAGGGGGACGACCGCATCCCCCTCGGCTCCTTTGCGACAGCGGCGGAGGCCGCCCGCGCCTGGGACGCGGCGGCCTGGCGCCTCAACCGCCAGCGGTCGCTGATGAACTTCAACGACTGCCACACCGTTTGGGAAGCGGAGGCCAGGGCGCCGAAGCCGCAGATCGTCACTGCCGCCGACCACCTCCACCTCCATCACCGCGCGTTTCAGGGCCTAGTCGACGCCAGGGAAGACCGCGTCGTCCGCGAGTATTACCGGAACAACCCGGTGGAGAAGAGCGCCGACGAGGAGCTCTGGCAGACCCGCGCGGCTGAGCGGGAGGAGCGCCGCCTCGAACGCCACCTCGCTTTAGATGCCGCTCGGGAGGCGAGGACGAAGGCGCTGCAAGAGCTTCATCGGGCCGACCACGCCGGCGAAGTCTGGGCCTCCGACGATCTGAGGTGGGGGCCTATCTCGGACATACCATCATGCACCTCCGACGACGACGAGGAGGTCACCGACGAGTTCGACGACGACGATGACCCGGAGGAGGTCACCGACGAGTTCCCCGACGACGACGACAAGGAGTAGTGTTCGTCTGTTTTCTCTTTTTAATAAAAGAACTTGTATTCCGGCGACACTGCGGCGCGCTAGCGCATCTGTTTTCTGTTTTTAATAAAAGTTATGAAATTAGATATTTTATCTCACAAGGTTTTGAGACATTTAAGTAACCTTCTGTTTTCCATGTTTTCCACTCGTTTTCTCAAATATTTTGCAAAGGAGTTAGTCTTAAACACATCAGAGATAATATAATTCACATGATCCATTCAAAAAAGTTTGGTACAATAAATTATTACACATCAATTCTTCCCTTGTGTCCCCGCTATCTTACGATTTGGCCGTATCCATGGAGCATCCTCATCATTTAACTTAATGCTTGGATCAATGTTGACTTTGAAGGGCGGAATTTCACCAAACATATTATAATCTTCTGACATGTCTGTCTTGTCCTCCACTCCCACGATGTTTCTTTTCCCTGAAAGAACAATGTGGTGCTTTGGATCATCGCATGATGTACTGATCGTTTTCTTATCTTTCTGTTTCCTCGGTTTGCTACTCATGTCCTTCAAATAGAAAACATGAGCGACATCTTTGGCTAGGACGAATGGTTCGTCAAGGTAACCAAGATTGTTGAAATCCACCATTGTCATTCCGTATTGCTCGTCCACCTTTACCCCACCTCCTGTTAGCTTGAACCATTTGCACCGAAACAAAGGGACCTTAAAGGAGGGTCCATAGTCAAGTTCCCATATCTCCTCTATGTAACCATAATATGTGACCTTTTGCCCAATCTCGGTTGCTGCATCAAAGCGGACACCACTGTTTTGGTTGGTGCTCTTTTTATCTTGGGAGATCGTGTAAAATGTATTCCCATTAATCTCGTACCCTTGGAAAGTCGTTATAGACGAAGATGGTGTCTTGGCCAACATGTACAGCTGATCTCCAACATCATTGTCATTCATTAAATGTTTTCGCAACCAACTGCCGAAAGTCTCCATGTGGGCCTTTCTAATCCATGATTCAGGCTTCCCCGGGTTGTCCGAGCGTAAAATATTCTTGTGTTGCTCGAAGTACGGAGCCACCAAGCTCGAATTTTGCAGAACTGTGTGGTGTGCTTCAGTCATAGAATGACCGTCCATACATATCGTTGATTTCCTTCCGATCGTGCCTTTTCCACTTAGTCTCCCCTCGTGCCGCGATTGAGGAATACCAATCGGCTTAAGGTCAGGAACATAGTCAATACAGAACTCAATTACCTCCTCATTTCCATAGTCCTTTACGATGCTTCCTTCTGTCCTAGCACGGTTACGAACATATTTCCTTAATACTCCCATAAACCTCTCGAAGGGGAACATATTGTGTAGAAATACAGGACCGAGAATGGAAATCTCTTCGACTAGGTGCACCAGGAGGTGCGTTATAATATTGAAGAAGGATGGTGGAAATACCAACTCGAAACTGACAAGGCATTGGACCATATCGTTCTGTAACCGTGGTAGATCTTCTGGACTGATTACCTTCTGAGAGATTGCATTGAGGAATGCACATAGCTTCACAATGGCTACTCGAACATTTTCCGGTAGGAGCCCCCTCAAAGCAATCGGAAGCAATTGCGTCATAATCACGTGGCAGTCGTGAGACTTCAGGTTTTGGAACTTTTTGTCCGCCATGTTTATTATTCCCTTTATATTCGACGAGAAGCCAGACGGGACCTTCATACTGCTCAGGCATTAAAAAAATGACATTCTCTTCTTTCGTAAGAGCGTAGCTGGCACGACCTTGAAACCATTCCGGATGCCGGTCATCCGGGTCTTTCAAAAGTTGCTGGTCCTGCCGTGCTTCCTTTGTATCATTTGTCTTCCCATACACGCCCAAGAAGCTTAGCAGGTTCACGCAAATATTCTTCGTAACATGCATCACGTCGATTGCAGAGCGGACATCTAGGACTTTCCAATACTGTAACTCCCAAAATATTGATTTCTTCTTCCACATGGGTACGTGCCCGTCAACTCCCAGCGGAACTGATTGTCCGCCAGGACCCTTTCCAAAGATGACTTTCAAATCCTTGACCATATCAAATATCTCAGCTCTAGTACGTTCCGCAGGCTTCGGCCGGTGATCTGCCTTGCCGTTGAAATGCTTGCCTTTCTTTCTTACGTTATGATTTCGGGGAAGAAATCGACGATGACCCAGGTACACGTTCTTCCTACAATTATCCAAAAATACACTTTCAGTCTCATGTAAGCAGTGTGTACATGTCGGGGGGTTACCCCCGAGTAGGGTAAAGGCAAGTGGTAAAGGCAACAGTCAGAAGGGAAGTTTGGTCGAGTAGCCGCCTACCCGGTACTTGCTACCCGGTCGACTGCTACTCGGTCTTACGAAAAGATGACCAGAAGGAGATATCAAGATAGTTATGTCCGTTCGAGTAGAAGAGCTGGTCCGAGTAAGATTGGCGGGAATCTACTCGGGCCAGAAGTCAAAGGAGCCGTTCTGACACAGGATCCCGCGTATCCTGGGTCCGTACTTGGCACTATTCAAACTACTGTTCATCTGGGACTGGCCTGCCTGACAGTGACAGTGTGGAAGCAGGCGGTCGCAGGATAAGGGGGCCCTACTCTGTGTTTGGCACAGTGATACCAGACTGTCCCCTTGGTTTTGCCCAACGACTTTCCGGATGCAGCCAAGATTAGGAACCAAAGCTGTCAGCGGGAACTCGGAAGAAGGACGATGTACACACTATGTCGACACTTGTCCGTGTTTGGACGTACTTGGCTGGGCACCGTGTAAATAAGGTGCCCCGCCGCCTCCTGCGTGAGGGATCGCATGCTGGGACACAAGGAAACCCTAGATTCTTGACCTAGTTCATCACAAAGAGAGAAGAGTGGCTACTCGGTAGCAAGAACATTGTACTGTGGCTACTCGGTGAGACACCTGAATACACAAAGAAAGGCAGGAGTAGGGGTTTTACCTCCTCACGAGGGCCCTGAACCTGGGTAGATCGTGGTGTTTGCATTGCTTAGTTCTTACCTCGCGCGGCTACTCGTCGCGTGATCCCTCCCCGAGCACCTCCAGCGTCCATCGTTCCCACATCTTTAGCCATCCTATGGCATCTGCCGCGACACCACCACGACAGTTGGCGCCCACCGTGGGGCAACCAGCGGCGCTGGCTGGAGTTTCTGTTCGGACGGGATCTTCTTCAGCGGAGCGCGTAGTCTGTGGCCTTGTTCACAGATTCGGCTCCTTCGACTTCGTCACCGACAACGCCGGCGACTTCAGCGGCAGGGCCATGCCGGAGGGCGGCTCGGTGATCTCCTTCGGCTCTCACCTCGTCTACGTCGCCACCGTCGCCAACCGCGCGTACCCCGAGCTGGTGCATGACGCGGAGGACCCTCCTGCGGTGATCGCTGCTCGCGGAAGGCCCGCGTGCCGCTCTGCGGACCGCGCTGAGGTGATGGTGACCGGCTTGGCGGCAAACGCTGGCGCAGCTGCTACTGGCGCCACGGCCGTCGTCGAGGATCTTGCTGCCACGAGCGCTGGTGGCAGGACTCACCGGCCTTACGAGAAGGAGTGTAACCTTCCTCCCTCCACCACTCCGACTATTCCCGCGTCGGCTGGACGGAATGGTATGCCAACCCCCACCGACCTCGAGCTCCTGAGCATGAAGGAGCAGCTCGAGCGGCAACGCCAGGAGCTGCTCGCCGAGCAGGCGGAGTTGGACAAGGTCAGGCTTGAGTTGAGTCTAGACTAGCTTGAGTACAACAGGGCTCACGGCTTCACCCCAGTCACTAGGAGAGCTAGCAGAGTAGGCGCCACGCGGCGCAACCTTGGTGCCGAGATGGCGACAGTGGTAGAGGTTCCTGCTCAGTCCGCCACTTCAAACACTAGGCCTAGGTATAGCACACCTGCCAAGACACTTAGAGCTGCAGAGGCTGTAGCTGCCGAGTTGCCTCGTCTAGACGGCGACGCGCGCGTTAGGCAGCAGGAAAGGCTCAACGAGTTGGTGTTGGAGGCTGCTAGGCAGAATGAGGAGTTCCGTAAGGCCAACCCGGGTGCTGGGGCTTCGCAGGTGGTGCACTCGCACGCGGCTAGATCTAACGATCAGGCCTCGTCTCCGCACCCCAGCCGAGAGAAGAGCCGCAGCGGACGCTCCGCCAGAGATAGGCAAATGCAGGTGTATGACTTGGCTGCTGCCGCGAGACAGCCTGCTGTGCCGCAGCAGCCCGGGCAGGAACACAACACTGCAAGAGCAGGCTCTCAAGCCCATCAAGCTCAAAGCCAGGCCCGAGATGGAGCGCGCCCAGGTCCTTCTCAGCGTCCCGCTGCTCCGCCTACTCGGCAGAGGCAGCAGCCGCGCGCAGTGGCGCCAGTCGCCAACCCGGTGGAGCAGCCTGCAGCTGTGCAGGTGGACAGATATGATGACGGCTACTCGGCCATGGAGATGGCTGGCTATGATATTCAGGACCGTGTTGGCGAGCGCGTGTTGGCGCCTGGAGATGCGAGGCATCAGCTGGACCGGATCAACTTGTCAGCTCGGTTGGAGAACACGGGTCCTCCTGCCCCGAGTGCTTTGGCCCGCGCATCATGAACGAGCCGTCCGTGAAGAACTTCCAGCTCGCAAGGGGCACCAAGAGCTACAATGGCAGCACCAAGCCGGAAGATTGGCTCAATGACTATGTCACAGCGGTCCATATCGCGAACGGCAACAGAAGATGGGCGGTGCGCTATGTTCCGCAGATGCTAGAGGGTCCAGCTCGCACTTGGGTCAACAACTTGCCCAAGAACAGCATCAATTGCTGGCTGGACTTC
The DNA here is from genome assembly GCA_028641055.1 of Alopecurus myosuroides. Lineage (NCBI taxonomy): Eukaryota > Viridiplantae > Streptophyta > Magnoliopsida > Poales > Poaceae > Alopecurus > Alopecurus myosuroides. The sequence continues at coordinate 301,699,580 of CM054061.1, forward strand.
TCGGACGCCTTCATCAGCAACTTCACCAGCACCTACAAGAGGCCGAATAGGCCACAGCAGCTGTCCGCTTGCAGGCAGCGAGAAGACGAGACGGACCGCGAGTACCTTACTCGGTGGAGCACGTTGAGGAACACCTGTGAGGGTGTGAATGAAGCTCAGGCCATCACTTGGTTTGCGCAGGGATGCAGGCATGGCAGCATGTTGTGGCAGAGATTGCAGAGGGAGATGCCAAACACTCTGGCGGAGACCATCAAGATTGCGGATCAGTACACACTCGGTGATCCTACTCAGCCCCTGATGGACTCATCTGAGCCGAGAAGAAACTTCAGCAACAGCAAGCGCAACGAGTTCCGCAACAAGCCCAGGGGTGACCGAATAGATACTCGGTATGACCCTGAAGAGGTGAATGCAGTGACTGTTGGAGCTGGTGGTAGCCAAAGGCAGAAACCTGCTGGAGCCTACGGGCAGAACCAGAACCAGGGCCAAGGCAACAAGAAACCATTCCGTACTCCTCAGTCGAGTAGCGGCAACTCCGAGCAGCCGAGGAAGTTCGTCTTTGACGACATGAAGGATGGCCCATGCAGTTTTCACACTCACCACCCCTCGAGGCCTGCTAACCACACTACTCGGCAGTGCGAGTGGTGGGATGTGATCAAGAATGATGGCTTGCCTCCTCCTCCTCCTCTGCCAGCGGCCAATGCCAATGTGCAGCCTACTCGCGCACCCGCAGCTCGGCCGCCAGTGTACCCGAGAAGAGAAAATGTGAACCAAGTGGCTTTAGGAGACAACCGGCACTTCAACAATGAGAGCTACCGCAACAACAACAACAACTACAACCGCAACAACAACAACAGAGGCAACAACAACTACCAGGGCAACAACAACAACGGCAACAATGGGGGCGGAGGCTCCAACCAGTACCAAGAGCACCATGAGAGCTACATGATCTTCACCTCTGAGCCAGTTGACAAGCAATCACAGCACAGGCGTGCCATGGAGGTCAATGCGGTGATTCCTGCTGTCCCCCACTACATGTATTGGTGTGACCAGGAGATCAGGTGGTCCCGAGTAGATCATCCCAAGGTAATGCCCAATCCGGGTAGCTATGCCTTGGTGCTGGATCCTACCTTCCTGGGTCCCGAGAAGAATGTGAGGTTCAGCAAGGTGCTAATCGACAATGGCAGCAGCATCAACATCGTGTACAAAGACACACTCGAGAAGCTTGGCCTGGCCGAGAACATGATGCTGCCCCGCAAGACCACTTTCCATGGCATTGTGCCCGGGATCTCGTGCAACCCGATTGGCCGAGTGTGGATAGATGTGCTATTCGGCACCAGGGAGAACTGCCGCACAGAGCGCCTGCAGTTCGAGGTGGTTGATCATCAGAGTCCTTACCATGCTCTACTCGGCAGGCCTGCTCTGAGCAAGTTCATGGCCTCTACTCATGTTGCATATCTGAAGATGAAGATCCCTGGTCCCAATGGCATAATTACCATCTCTGGTGATTACAAGAAGTCCATGGAGTGTGCCTCTGCTGGTTCCCAGTTGGCGGAGTCGATGGTGATTGCTGCCGAGAAGAAGAAGATGTATGAGGTGGTGGCTATGGCGCAATCCGCGCAAGCTGCCGCGCAAGGCGTGCCGAGTACCCAACACGGGACCGCATTCCAGGCATCCCAGGAGACCAAGAAGGTCCAGGTCGATCCCGAGTTCCCCGACCGCGTAGCCATCATTGGCTCCGGGTTGGCGGAGAAATAGGAAAGCGAGCTCATCCACTTCCTCCGTGAGAATCGGGATGTATTCGCCTGGTGCAATGAAGATCTACCAGGAGTCCCGAGGGAGTTGGTTGAGCACTCATTACATGTGCGTCCTGACGCCAAGCCAGTGAAGCAGGCTATGCGCCGCTTCGGAGATGAGAGAAGGAAGGCCATTGGTGACCAGATCACCAAGTTACTGATAAGCAATTTCATCATGGAGGTGCTGCATCCGGATTGGCTAGCCAACCCGGTCATGGTCGAGAAGAAGAAGGAGGATCCCAAGGCTGCCACTGCATGGCGCATGTGTGTCGACTACACCGACTTGAACAAGCCATGCCCCAAGGATCCCTTCCCGCTACCTCGCATCGATCAGGTGATCGATTCCACTGCTGGTTGTGAACTGTTGTCTTTCATAGATGCCTACTCTGGTTTCCACCAGATTGCACTCAATCCTGCTGATCAAATAAAGACTGCTTTCATTACCCCGTACAGGGCTTATTATTATCGTGTCATGTGTTTTGGCTTGAGGAATGCGGGTGCAACCTATCAGAGATGCATGCAGAAATGCTGGCACGACCAGCTCGGCAAGAATGTGCAGGTGTACGTAGATGACATTGTCATCAAAACGAATAAAACACATACTCTGCTTGCCGACCTGGAGGAAACCTTTGCTAACCTACGCAAGTACAAAATGAAGCTGAATCCGAGTAAATGCACCTTTGGTGTCCCGGCTGGCAAGCTACTCGGCTTCTGGTGTCTAGTCGGGGCATTGAAGCCAATCCTTCAAAGATAAAAGCTATTGAGAGCATGTCTTTGCCGAGATCCTTGAAGGACGTGCAGAAATTCACCGGTTGCTTGGCATCTCTGAGCCGATTCCTGGGCCGAATGGGCGAGAAGGCCCTGCCTCTGTACCAATTGATGAAGAAAAGTGACAAGTTTGTCTGGACTCCGCAAGCGGACGTGGCATTCAACGAGCTGAAAGCAATGCTGGCTAGCGCTCCCATCTTGGCTAGTCCGCTACCCAAGGAGCCAATGCTGCTGTACATTGCTGCGACTAACCGAGTAGTCAGTGTGGTGATTGTGGTGGAACGAGAAGAAGAAGGCAAGAGTGTGCAGCGCCCAGTGTACTATCTCAGTGAAGTGTTGTCCAGCTCCAAGCAAAACTACCCGCACTACCAGAAGATGACCTACGGCGTGTACCTGGGCGCCAAGAAGCTAAAGCATTACTTCCAAGAGGATCCTATCACGGTTGTGAGCTCTGCTCCCATCTCGGATATCATGGGTAACAAGGAGGCGAGTGGCAGAGTAGCCAAGTGGGCAATCGAGCTGGCCGCGTCTGCACCCGCGTATGCAAGAAGAGAAGCCATCAAGTCTCAGATTCTGCCAGAATTTTTGGTGGATTGGGCCGAGGTGCAGTATGAACCTCCTGCTCCAGTTTCTAATTACTGGAAGATGCACTTTGATGGCTCGAAGGTGAAGGAAGGCCTTGGTGCTGGCGTAGTGTTTACGTCACCCAAGCGAGATCAACTCAAGTATGTGCTGCAGATCCACTTCAAGGCGTCCAACAACGTAGCAGAGTACGAGGCAGTGGTGCATGGCTTGCGAGTAGCCAAGGAGGTTGGCGTGCAGCGCATTATATGCTATGGCGATTCAGATATGGTGGTGCAGCAAGTCTCTGGTACATGGGATGCTCTAGATGCCAACATGGCATCATATCGCTTCCTGGTGCAGTCTATGACTGGATTCTTCGAGGGCTGCGAGTTCCAGCACATCCACCAAGCAGAGAACGAAGCAGCAGATGAGCTATCCAAGTTGGGATCTTCTCGGAAATCCATCCCGGCGGGGGTTGCCTTGGAGCACTTAAGGAAGCCATCCATCAAGCCCTCTCCCAAC
>CM054061.1:302351825-302597232 GCA_028641055.1 Alopecurus myosuroides
TTATTCTTGAAAGAAAGTTTGTTGAAAACTTCCATGTTTATGGTTTCGGCGGTTTGCTGGAACACGGAAATGAAACAGTCAGGATATTGAAAAGCATCAAGTGAAAAGTAGACATTTTACTTATTGCTTGGGGGCTAGAGATAATACCTGGCTCTACCGCTGTAACCCTGCTAAGTTTTCAGTGAACTCTTTTGCGTACTCCGCAAAAAGAATCCCGGCCGCGCTAAGGCCATCGCTGATATTCTTGAAATCCTTGTCAAAGGTGGGGATCTCCTCCTTAGTTATCCGAGAAGGACCTCCCACCTCAGGAACCGCCCTTTCCCTCGTGTCCGTTTCCGGCACAATGGGCTGGCTGGTCTCCAAAGACTCGGTGGTGGGGGCTGCAGCATGCTCTTCTGTTGCCGTTATCGGCGTACTCGGAGCGGTAGCAGGAGAAGGATGAGGGCCTCTGCTGGCCGCAGCCTTATGCCTCTTCAGCTTTTTTGGCTTCAGAGTAGAGGGAGGCAGGCTAAAAACAAAGCAAAATGCCGGAAAAGTTTAAACTCCAAATGTAAAAGAAAAAACTCCGACAAAGGAAAGTAATCCGGATGATTAAACCTGGAGGTGGCGACGGGGATCCCGTCAAGATCAATAACTTCCTGGGAAGTGGAGATCTTCTTGCGCTTCCACCCACCAGCAAAGGTGGCACGCAATGCCTCCAGCTCAGCGTCGGAAGCAAGTTCTGACTCAGGAAGTTCGGCAATCTGTTAAAAAGAAAAAGCTAAGTTAAAAACACAAAAACCGAGTAAACGAGAAAGAATTTAAACCCTAAAAGGCGAAGAATTATACCTTGGGAGCCGGATTCTCGGCCGTGTACATTGGCCGGCTTTCTTCATATTGGTCGAGTGATGCGACCAACTGATTCACGCGCCGCCGCAAATCTTTTGCGGACCAGTCCTTGCTGGTTGTCCGCATTCCGTCGCTGGCTCCCGTGTACTCGCAGAGAAGGCGAGCACCATGATTAGCCAAGGGATGGATCCGCCTATCCAACCAGCAAAGGACTGTGTCCATGCCGGTTAGAGGCGGATCAGAAGTGACGAGTTTTGCGATGCGCCGCTTGATCCTGAAAAGATCCGGCGGTAGGGTTTGAACTGCCTTAGTTCCCCAATTTTCTTGGGGAACAGCGGCGGTGTTCGAGAAAGGTGGAACCCCAAACGTTTTCCCAGGAAAGGAAACGTCGGGATGATAAAAGAAGGAACCCGTCCAAAACTTGACGGATTCCGATGTTTTAATCTTGGGGAACCAATCCTCTCGGAATCTCCGAAGAGTGAAGAAAATGGTTCCGCAAGTTGGGAGTGCGCCCTCCGAAGAGTTCCGCTTAACCCCGAAACAATAAAGCCAAAAATCTAATCTAGGCGCTATACCTAGATATCCCTCGAAAAGGGCCTGAAACCCGGCTAAGTAAAGGATCGAATTTGGCGGCAGATTATGTGGTTGGATGTTGGAGTGGGACAAGATTTGGAGGAAGAAGGCGGATGGCGGAAGACCCATACCTCTGAGAATGTGGGAGGAGAGGAGGACTCGTTCTCCGTCATTCGGCAGGGGCTCGGTCTCGTCTTCTAGGAGCCGCCATTTTCCTTTCAACACGAGCCCCTCCTTCTCCATTGTCGGAAGGAGGGATGGCGGAATACTGTTGGCACTCCAATTGCCGGCAGTTTCCGCCTCTTCCTCGGCTCCGGCGGCGGCGGACGCTGCGGCCGCGAGCTCGTCTCTGACGAGCGCGATTTTCTCCTCCACCGTCTCGGGAGCGAACGGTGGAGTGGGCGCGGATGAAGATCCCGCAAGATCCACGGAGGTGAGAGAGGTTTCCCCGCCCTCCGCGCCGCCCGTGGCCTTCGCCAGCACGTCGCCGGAGACCCGGGCCGGAGAATCCAGTTGCGGGTCCATTGTATCAATTATGTCGTCGATATCTTTCGCGACGGTGCGGGCCGGGGAGGACGGCGGTGATGCCATCGAGTAGCGGCAATTTGGTCGTTCCGATGATGCTTGGGCGCTGAGAATGGCGAGCGGAGTGAGAGCGGAAGGTTTTCACGGTGGACGAAGACGGCTATTTATAGCCGGAATTCCGTCACGATGCGTGCTAACGGCTCTTTTGACCGTTGGATGTCCAACGCGTGTCACTCACCGGAAAATCCGGGAAATGAAACGACGGGTTATTATTGCTATCTCCTCGTTTCCCTTGAGAATCTGTCAGAGATATGTTTCTGGGTTTTCCGCCTGAAACCCAAACGTCCCTTACGTCAGCAGGATTAAACCGCTGACGTAAGAAGTTTGTTCTCCACGAAGGATCGTGTGAGAAAAGCCGGATTTCCTGGATTCCGAGTTTTGCATTATAATATCCTTTAAGGAGAAAAAGAAGAATCAAGACTGCAGGCCGATATTTCTCGGAAAAGATGTATTTAGCGAAAGACGGCGAATCGGAGTCTTAATCCTTCTTGGGGGCTACTGTCGGATATGTACTGAATAGGGGTGTATCAGATGGTAGTCTAAAGTGCCGGATTACCTGGGTGGCCCAGATGGTAGTGGGCTACAGTCCATTGGGCGGCCCAGTAAGCTGACGCACAGAAGCCGGATTCTAGAACAACCCGGATCACGGCCCACGTGATCTGGCTTGGAGTAGAAGGCGGATTCCTTACTTTCCAAGTTAGTAGTTACCATAGTCTTCTAGGTTTCCTACTATGTATGCCCTAACCCGGCTATCATATAAATCCGGACGGGAGATATGATAGAAAAGAGGGAGTTTGGCGACTAGCTAACTCGCCGAGAGGTTGATCCTCGACGAATAGCTAACAGAACCTCACATTGTACTTTGTATACACAGGCTTTAGACCTGAATAGTGAGATTGCAGGAGTAGGAACGTCGTATTACTGTGACGTACCGAACCTGGGTAAAACCTGTGTCTTTGTCCTTAACACAATCACGTCCCCCCACGTCTCTACCCGTAGTCTCATGGCACCCCCGTCTATGAATTCTACTACAATGTCTCGACAAATACAACGCCGATGCAAAGGATACACGGTAATCAACGATTGCCTGTATAAACGCAGTACTACCGGAATTTTTCTGCGATGTATTTCGCCAGAAGAAGGACGAGAAATCCTGCAAGAAATCCATGCTGGAGATTACGGACATCATGCTCAATCAAAAAGCATAGTCAAAAAAGCATTCCGCGCAGGGTTTTTCTGGCTAACAGCCAAGACAGATGCTGAGCACATAGTGAATACATGTGCTGAATGTCAGTATTACATCAAGCAGACAAATATGCCAGCCCAAGGACTTAAAACTATCCCTATTACATGGCCGTTTGTGGTCTGGGGGCTAGATATGATGGGACCATTCAAAACTGCAAGAGGCGGACTTACACATTTACTCGTTGCAGTGGATAAATATACCAAGTGGGTGGAGGCTAAACCCATCAAAAAACTTGACGGTGTAACTGCCAGAAATTTCATTGTTGATGTAGTCATGAGATATGGCGTTCCACACAGCATAATAACTAATAACGGGACAAATTTCTCCATTGGAGAGTTGGCAAAATATTGCCGACAAACGGGAATTCGCCTAGATCTCGCATCTGTGGTACACCCGCAATCCAATGGACAGGTTGCAGGAAGGAATTTGTTGACGAGCAACATCCCCGTAGCCTTGAGCGCGGTGAAGACCTTCCCGAAAGCTAGGATTTTTTCAATCCGAGTAAGAGCTGGGGCGTCTCCGGTTTTTCAGATAAATAACCAAAGGGTTATCGAAAAAGCAGAGAAAGATTATAAAACATCGAAAATATGGTAATAACATAATACTTACCGAGGATCTTATCCATCTCAGAGCCTTCCTCCAGGCGAAGGGTCAAAGCATTCTCCAGGTCTCGGATAGTTGCTTTGTCCTTCTCAGCTTGGTTGGAGGCATTGGATTGAGCAATGCCAACAGCCAGCTGGCTGGCCTCCAGTTCTTTCTGAACCCTCATAAGTTCCTTATGAAGGTCCAGATTCTCCCGGCGGAGGTTCTTAGCATTGCCGGCATCTTCAGCAATTTGCTTGGTTTTCGCCAAAGCAGCTGAAAAGCAAGTAAAAATACCGAGTTAGAAAAACTCGGAAAAATACTTAGAAAAAAGGCATAAAAATGAAATCACGGAGAAATCAAATACCTGTCGTTTCCTCCAGCTGATGCTGAGATGATACCAGCTCCGCTTCCTTAACGTCAAGAATAGAAAGAAGGTTTCTAACCTCCTTATTCTTGACGGTAAGTTTGCCAAAAACTTCAAGGTTTATACTCTCAGCGGTTTGCTGAAACACATAAATGAAACAAAAAGCTTAAGTTAGCAACAAGCTTAATAAGGATGAAAGCATTAAGTTAAAAGCATGCATTTGACTTATTGCTTGGGGGCTAGAGATATTACCTGGCTCATCCACAGTAAACCTGACAAGTTATCATTGAATTCTTGTGCGTACTCAGCAAAAAGAATTCCAACATGGTGCAGGACGTCTTGAATGACCTGACGAGGCGAAAATACGAAGTTATTTCGGACAATTAGTCCGCCTTGTGGCCAAGGACGGATCAGGGGAGCAGGAGCGAAGAACTTCTTAGCTGTCGGACGAATGTATCCGAGATCGTCAAAAGGTTCTTCCTTTATCTTGAAGTCCTTGTCAAAAGTAGGGATGGGCTCTTCTTCTTCAGATGTCCGAGAAGGACCGCCCATCTCCGGCTCCGCCCTTTCCCTCGCATCCACGTTGGATGCAATAGGCTGGCTGGTTGGCCAGAGTTGTTCCTCCGGGTTCGCGGTCTTATCCTCCCCACCAAGAGTTAGTGGAGTGGGAGGAGCTGCAGATGGAGACGGTATTCCCTTGCCAACGGTAGCTTTATGCTTTTTCAGTTTCTTTGATTTCAAAGAAGCTGGTGCAAGGCTGAAAAAAGGAAAGGATGAAGGAAAAATCCGAGAAGTAAATGCCTCGAGGAGCCAAAATGGAGTGGGAGATTGAAAACCCCAGAAAAATACCTGGACGTGGCGATGGGAATTCCGTCTAGATCTTTCACTTCTTCCGTGATCACTTGCCTCTTGCGCTTCCGACCGCCATAAAAATTGGCGTGCAATTCGTCAAGTTCGGCGTCGGACGCAAGATCTATTTCCGTAAGAGCATTGAACTATGGAAATGATAAAAGATCCGACTAAGTTAGAGAAATCCGGGAAAGATAAAAATCCGAGAGAATACCAAATCAGGGAAAAGTAAAGTACCTTAGGGACCGGGTTTTCCTCGTGATACATCCCCAAACTCTCCTCATACTGGTCGCGAGTAGCAACCAATTGGTTGACTCTCTTCTTGAAATCCCTTTTTGTAAAGGCTTTGTCCGTCCCTCTCATTTCGTCTTCCGTACCTTCGTATTCACAAAGAAGCCGGGGGCGGAGGGCAAGAGGTTGAATACGACGACCGAACCAACACAAAATTGTGTCTGTTCCGGTCAGAGGAGGTTGTGAGGAGGTAAGTTTGGCGATGCGCCGTTTGATCTTCAACAAATCATCCGGAAAGGTTTGCACTGCTTCGACCGCCCAACTGTCTTGGGGAACGGCAGCGGAATTGACGAATGGAGGAACCCCATTGTCTTTTCCGGGGAATGGGATGTCGTGATGGTAAAAGAAAGAACCCGTCCAAAACTTGACTGATTCTGATGTTTTTATCTTTGGGTACCAATCTTCCCTAAATCTCCGAAGAGTGAAAGAAATGGTCCCGCAGATGGGAATAACTCCCTCTGTAGGGTTCCGCTTCACTCCGAAGCAGTATTGCCAAAAGTCTAATCTAGGTGCTATTCCTAAATACCCCTCGAAAAGGGCTTGGAAGCCAGCTAGATATAGAATGGAGTTTGGTGGAATATTGTGGGGCTGAACACCATAGTGGTCGAGAACTTCAAGGAAAAAGGCCGAAGGCAGGAGTACCATACCTCTGGCAATATGGGAGGTAAGGAGAATGCATTCCCCGTCTTTGGGCAACGGCTCGGACTCGTCTTTCGGGCTCCGCCATTTTCCCTTCACCAGTAACCCCTCGTTCTCCATTGTCGGAAGAAGGAAAGGAGGAATGCTGCTCTGGCTCCAGTTGCCGGCATTTTCCCCTTCGTCTTCCGCCCCGGCGGCGGCAGACGCAGCGGCAGACGCGGCCGCGAGCTCTTCTCCGACGAGAAGTATCTTCTCCTCCGCTATCTCAAGCGCGAACCGCGGAGACGGCGCAGAGGAGGACACGGCCAGATTCGTGGTAGCGAGAGGCGGATCCTCGCTGACCTGGCCGCTGGTGGTTTTCTCCGGCTCGTCGCCGGTGGCCCGGAGTGGCGACCATGGGGTCCATGGTGTTGATGATGTCGTCTATCTCCGCCACGACTGAGCAAGCTGGGGAAGCGTTCGGGGATGACATTCCTGGGCGGCGCGGGGAAGAATCCGTGCACTCCGGCGAGGTTGTGAACGGCGCTGGTGCGAGCGCGCGTTGAGGTCTTGCTCTGCTCACAGTGCTTGGGCGCTAAGTGCGTGAGGCGATGAGAACTGTGAAGCGGAAGGTTTGCCGGAGGGGATGGAGACGGCTATTTATAGCCGGAAATCCTTCGCGATACGTGCTAACGTCTCATTTGACCGTTGGATGATCAACGTGTGTCACTCGCCAGAAATTCCGAGAAATGAAACGACGGGTGATTATTGCTATTTCCTCGTTTCCCGTGAGAATCTGTCAGAGATACGTTTCAGGGCTTCCCGCTCGAAACCCAAACGTCCCTGACGTCAACATGATTGAAGCGCTAACGTAGGAAGCTCCTTCTCCACGAAGGTTTGTGGAAGAGAAGCCGGATTTTCTGAAATCCAAGTTTTGCGTTACAACATTGCTTAAAGGAAAATAAGAATCAAGACAAAAAGCCAGTATTTCTCGGAAAGAATGCACATTTTACGAAAGACGGCGAATCAAAGTCTTAATCCTTCTTGGGGGCTACTGTCGGATATATACCAATTAGGGGTATATCAGATGGTGGTCTAAAGTGCCGGATTACCAGGGTGGCCTAAATGGTAATGGGCTACGGTCCATTGGGCGGCCCAGTAAGCTGATGCACAGAAGCCGGATTCTAGAAGAACCCGGATCACGACCCACGTGATACGGCTTGGAGTAGAAGGCGAATTCCTTACTTTCCAAGATAGCACATACCGTAGTCTTCTAGGTTTCCTTTTCTATAAGCCCTAACCCGGCTATTATATAAAGATGGACAGGAGATAAGAAAGATAGACTAGAAGCTAAAGGCTAATTCGCTGAGAGGTGGATCCTTGACGAGTAGCTAATCTAACCTCACATTGTACTCTGTATACTCCAGGCTTTAGTCCTAAATATTGAGATTGCAGGAGTAGGAACGCTGCATTACTGTGTCGTACCGAACCTGGGTAAAACCCTGTGTCATTGTTCATCATACGATCACGTCCCCCCACTTCTCTATCGGTAGTCTCATGGAACCCCCGTCTATGAAATCTACTACGATGTCTCGACAGGGCGCTTGTAGGTTCCCCGAAAATGCTGAGTAACACTCTAGCCATATCATCCCAGTTGTCGACAGTTCTTGATGGTAACCCATTGATCCAATCTTTGGCTCCATCCAGTAACATAAGGGGGAGGAATTTTACTGCCTCTAGGTCTGTCCCATTGTTAATCTGGACGGCTGTATAATAGTCTGTGAGCCAGGTATCCGGGTTTGTGCTACCGGTGTATTTTTGATACGTTGGACCAACTTTGGCGAAGCCAGAATGCAGAGTTATCCTTCGGATCCTGTCAGTGAAACACTTAGGCCGGAAGTATAATTCATCTCTTTCCGATGTATCAATGTGTGCGGAGTATCTACCGGCTGAATGGGCAGAAGGGGATCTGCTCCTTTCTTTTCCATTGTGGCGCGAACGCGCTTTTCCGGGATTGTCTCTATTTCCTCCGTTATCGTGCCCTTTGGGATATGGTGGAGTTCTGCTCCTGTGTCTTTCCTTATTCCTAGGTGGCGTACGGGATCTCTCACGCCTGTGAGGTATATCGTGTCTTTCGGCTTTTTCAGCGGGGCGTCTCGGAGGCGGCATTGCTTTTCTGTCCTTCCGGTTTTGCTCTTCCCGATCTCGGGGATTAGTTCCATGTTTCGGCAGATGGGATCCGGTTCTGGATGTTGCATCCTTGTTGTCGGGCTTTTTCTTGTCCTTTCTCAGATCTGATTTCTTTTCTTTCAAATTATTTGAATCTCCAGGTTCTTCAGATCCAGGTGCTCCAGCGGTGCATGTAGCTATTTTGCATAGGGCTGAGTCATCGTGCAACTTCCCTGATCGTGCGTGCGCTCGCTGTTGTTGTTGCAATTCCTTTCCTAGGGAAGCATACACCCCTTGAATTTTTTCGCCATTGGAGTACATATCGTTGTTGAGGATGGCGAACGCGGCTTCCGCATTTTCCGCTGCGGTTTTGTATATTGGTTCACCCCTGGCATCTTTGACGTTTAATTGCTTTTGCCAAGATGGGTTTTGGAACCGGTCCTTTGGCGGAAGTACTTCCGGTCTTGCGATTCCGGGTAACCTTGTAGGTTTAATGCCAGATCTATTCCTTCTCTCGTATTCCTCGATTTCTTCCTGCTTTAATTTAATGTCAGCCTGGGTTTTTTGGAGGTGTTCTCGAGTTCGGAATAGATGTTGTTGTTGCCTTTGGAGAGCTTGTCTCCTAGCTTCCAGCACTTCAGGGGGCTCGTGTGGTCCCACTGGTGTTTGAAGTGAATCTTGTTCGTCTTGCTCTGTCATTGGGGGAACAGAGATTTCCTTCGTTTTCTTTTCCGCAAGCTTAACTCCACTTCCTCCTCCTACTTCCAGGTTGTCATTGGCTGGATCGGCCAATTTTTTTCTTCCGGAGCTTGTACTGGAGTTTCTTGGAAGCTTTGTGCTTTTTCTTGGAAGAGGGAGGTTTCTTACCAGGTTCGTCCTCTGTCAATTCTTTGACATCGGGATAAGTTGGAGTGGTTTCTCCTTCTTCTCTCTCTTCCTCTGGCGGAGGCGTCCTAGGGCTTTCCTGACTGTCGGCATCCGTGTTTTCAACCGGTTTTGCCATTAGTACTTCGTGGAATCCCTCTTGAAGAGACTTAACCTTTCTTTCGAAAGCATCCTCATCTTCATCTTTCGAATCAAAATCATCTGATCTGGGTTCCGATTCTAATCTCGCCTCTATGGCGGCTAATACGGAGTCAGCTTCCGAGTCCGTCGTCAAGTTGACGGATGTCGGATCTTCCACCTCTATTGTGGGATTATTGTTTTCTGTCTCTTGCACAGGATTGCTTTCATCCGTGTTTTCATCGATCTCGGATTGCACCATACCGATAAAGTGCGATTCAGCATTATATCGGCGATGTGAGCAAAATCCAGCGTCATTGTCGTCTTCGACTGGGTATAGGACGGGTGGGATAAATTTGCTTCCACCATAGAATCCCATTGCTTTTGCAGTTAATCCGATAAAGATGTTTGCAGATCCAATCGGTAAAACGCAGGCACTTACCAGATGATTCCGTGCTGGCATGTACGATCCGTTGTCGAGGAAGCGCCCGACGTTGTTGTCGAATTCCAAGCTTTCGACAGTTATGGTACTGCCGATTCCGTCGAGTATCCCCGATCGAAACATAACGCCTGGCGTCGCTGGCCCCACGATGGGAGCCAACTGTCGAGACATCGTAGTAGAATTCATAGCCGGGGGTCCCATGAGACTACCAATAGAGAAGTGGGGGGACGTGATCGTATGATGAACAATGACACAGGGTTTTACCCAGGTTCTGTACGTTGCAAATAGGCGACGTTCTTACTCCTGCAATCTCACTATTTCAGAACTAAAGCCTGAGGTATACAGAGTACAATGTGAGATTAGTTTTAGCTACTCGACAAAGATCAACCTCTCAGCGAGTTAGCCTCTAGCTTCTTGTCTATCTTTCTTATCTCCCGTCCGGCTTTATATAATAGCCGGATTAGGGCTTACAGAAAAGGAAACATAGAAGACTACGGTATGATCTAACTTGGAAAGCAAGGAATCCACCTTCTACTCCAAACCGTACCACGTGGGCCGTGGTCCGGGTTCTTCTAGAATCCGTCCTCCGCGCGTCAGCTTACTGGGCCGCCTAATGATCATGATCCATTACCATTTAGGCCACCCGGGTAATCCGGCACTTTAGAGTACCATCTGATATACCCCTAATAAGTATATATCCGACAGTGAACAAATTACAGCTGGGAAATTGACATAAATGAAAACTACCCCGTAGTGCATATGCAAGACATAAAGATTACTATGTGATTCATGCGGGCATTACAAAAAGATACATAGACCGTCATCCAACTGCATCTATGACTAATAATCCACCCTCCAAATAGCACCCGAACAAACGTTGGTTATTAAGTTGCAAGTAGCAGATAATTGCAGTAAGCAAAGTGTGTAATGTATACAATGTGAACAAACTAAACATCGTTGTTTTCTCCCTAATGGCAACAACACATCCTCCATCCGTCACGTTTCTGTCACTCGAGCACATATACAAAGGAGGCATGAATCCACTATCGAGCATAAATACTCCCTCTTGGAGTTACTAGAATCTACTTGGCCAGAGCATCTACTAATAACGGAGAGCATGCAAGATTATAAATAACATATGCATGAAGATAACATGATAGATTAATAATATAAAGACATATCATTCAACATTCATCAGATCTCAGCAAACATAACATGTAGCATTACATAAAGTTGATCTCGATCATGTAGGCAGCTCGCGAGATCTAAACATGAGACATAAAGTGGAGGAGACAACCATCTAGCTACTTCTATGGACCCGTAGTCCAGGGATGAACTACTCACACATCACTTCGGAGGAGGGCATGGTGGTGTAGACCCCTCCGGTGATGAATTTCCCTCCCATCATGGTGCCGGGGAGAGCTCTAGAACCCTCCCGATCTCGGGATGACGATGATGGCGGCCTCGGGTGTTTCTCGAAAAAAAGTGGTATATTTATAGGGTTGATATGTCAGGGGGAATAAATAGGTGAAAGAGCGATGCTAGTGGGCGCCCGAGGGGCCCACACCACCCCTAGGCGTGGCCAGGGGGCGCGCCGCCCTATGGTGTGCCCCCCTGTAGCCCCCTATGGGCCACTTTGGGACTCCGTGGAACCTTCGGAAATTCTAAGACTTCCCGGATTCGAATTTTCCAATTCCGAGAATATTTCCAAAACAACTTTTCTGAAACTAAAAACTGCAGAAAACAGAGAACTGGCTCTGTGGCATCTTGTTAATAGGTTAGTCCCGGAAATTGATTAAAATGACATAAAGTGTATATCAAACATGTAGGAAATAACAAGAAAAGAACATGGAACATAAAAAGTTAAGGATACATTTATGACATATCAATGCCCATACTATCCGTTTAATCGGCATCAGAGCCCCGACTCTTATTTTTGGGCTTAATCGCCTAAGATGTATAGTATGGTCGTCAAAGAGGAAGCCATGGCACCGGCCACCATGGACAATATCCAGGAATAGAAATGTTCTTTAAAATTCTCTATGGTGGCCCAAATGAAGGAGTTGCGTGATTTGATGACGCAACTCTTGAAAGGCAAGGGTCCGGAAACTTCTTCTTCTATTCCTTCGGTAGAAATATCGGAGAATAAGGAAGATGAGGATAAGGGTGGAGAAACTAAAAATGAATCTTAACCCTCTAAGGACAACACTTCTAAGGGAAAGGATGGTAGGGAACAATACCACAATATTGACGGAAGGTATTCTCCCAATCCTCTTATCCCACACCCGCATATTAACCCAAGAGGAGAACCTCCTAAAATTGATGCACATACTTTTAGTCAATGGAAATATTATATGAAAAATCACTTGAACTCTTCTTGTATTGAGCTTTGGGGGTCTTTCAAGATGGATGCAAGACTCATGACCCCAAGATCTTGACAAGAAGAGAAGTGGTAGATTGCCAACTCAACTACACCGCCTTGTCGATGATTCAACAAGCCATGGGTCCAAACCACATGCCTCTCGTTCAAGAATTCTCCACCGCCATAGAAACATGGGATGCTCTTATCATCATGTTTGAGGGCAATGAAAGCATGAAGAGGAATATGTATGATACCTTGAGCAATGAGGCCAAAGGGTTCTATATGCATGATGGTGAGAACCATGATGACATGTACGGAGACTCAAGACCCTTGACACCGCCTTTCATTGTGTTGGTGCCACTCATATAGATGATGCTTGGATCAAGAGAAAGTACGTGTGTGCTCTCATGCCTTTTGAGCCGTGGACTTGAATATCCTTAAAGGAAGACACAACTTTCACCTCATGACCTCAACGGAGGTGATGCAAGAGATGTGATCTTTCCAAGTTCGAACCAAGAATGCTCCTGTCACTCGTGCTCATGCTATTTGGATGCACAAAGGTGCCTTCGTTGCTTCTAAGGCCAAGGCCATGACCAAAGTGGTGGACCATTAAGAAGAGTTTGTATCTATTGAATACTTGGCCCCATTGAAAGATCAAGAGTATGATCTCATGTTTAAGGATTTCGCTGCTCTTGCCATGCAAAGATTTTGTAAGAATCCTCTCAAGGACAAAGCATATGTTGAGGAGAAGACCAAGTCAAGTTATGGAAATGAAGGGACTCAAAAAGTGAGGGATTGTTAAAATTGTCAAGACAAGCATCATTTTTTTGCCGAGTTCCCGTATGAGAATAGAGAAAGTCAAGGAGGGAGACTTATCCCCAAGGATAGGTCAAATATCCCTTACAAGAAACCTCTCTTCAAGAAGAAACCTCCTACAAATTTTGTGCTAGTGACTCAAGAAGAGTATGATTCCGGTGATGATGAAGAATAAGAAACCACAAGTGAAGTGGACGCTATTGCTATTGCATCATCATCATCAACGCCATCTTCTTTCAATCCCCAATGAGAATATTCCTTACCCCCCCCCCCCGCCAAGTTCTTCATGGCTAAGGCCTCGGAGGTATCATCTTCTATCATCTCTAAGACTCAAAATGAAATGAACAACCTTGCTAGTCTTAGCGTAGAAGATGAAATTGCTTACTTGGGTCGTTAACAACTTCAAACTCAACTTGATCAATTCAATGTTCCTAGTAGTCTAGTACCTCTACTTCTTCTTGTGATCATGAAAATGTTATTGAGGAGAATGCAGGCTAAAGCAAGAGCTAGCAAGAATTAAGGACAAGGGACCTAGTGTTGAGAAGGTTGTGGCTCCTAGGACACAAGTGGCTCGAAATCCACAAGTGGTTGCTCCTAGACCACAAAATGGCAAGCAAGGTGTTGGCTATATTGCCAAGATCAAGAACAATAAGAACAAGAACAAGGCCAAGCCCGCACAAGCAAAGAAGAATGTTGGTGCGAGTGGTATTGTCATTAGGGACAACACTACACGTAGCAATTCCGCGGGAACTAAGAATCCTCACCATTTCTTATTTGTTGATTATTATGGTGTTGTGCAAGCTAAATATGTTGGTCCTAGTGAAGTGTTCATTGATTACTCTACTTGGGTTCCAAATACCCTTGTTGCTGACGTGAGAGGACCCTCCTTGGGTCCTAACTCAATTCAATGGTTTCTTGTAGGACTATGCTTCCGGTGGGTCTAAATGGATAATCGATAGTGGATGTACGAGTCATATGACCGGAAGCAAAGAGCTTGTGATGGAGTTGCGTCCAAATATAAATCAAGCAACCGTCACTTATGGAGATAAGTCCAAGTCTAAGGTAACCAAGTTTGGCAAGGGTTTTGTTGCTCATGACATCACTATTGTTGATGGCATGCTTGTCGAATCCCTTGGTTTCAATTTACTTTCAGTTCATGCTTTAGGGAAGATAGGTTTCTCCGTCTTCTTTGAACCTGACATCGTGGTCCTTTTGTGGAGCAAGACTGTCACATCCCAATTTTGGAATACATGTTAACATAGTTGTTTTGCTAATTGCTTGATTAATAAACCTTGGTTGTGTTTGTTTGTGTTTGTTTAAGTGCAACTAAACAAACTTACAAAGGATAGCAAAGCAGTAAACTAAAAATATTCAACATATTGTTCCAATGACTTTGGCAATATTTTCTAAAGTAAATATTGATCAAAGAGTTTTACAAAACTATCTTATGAATCCAATACTTGTTGAATATTATTACAAGGCCTAAATTGAGAAAGAGGAAAACACTTAATAAATTTCCATAAAGGATTATCAGAAAAAGAGGCATTCTTAAATGCTTCACCAAAATATTATCAAATGTTTTTCCAACCTTGCAAGATTAAAAACAATAGTATGAGAGAGCATTTACTTGCTATCTCTAGTCATATAAATATTTTGGCAAAGCATTGCTAAAGAAAAGCCAAGTGCTTTATTAAATAGAAATTCCAATATTTCCAGAAACAGAAAACTCAAACAAGTTACTATTGGAAACTTTCTTAAAATGATTTGAAATTCATACCATTGCTTCCTTATATCAAATAAGGAACACACACAAGAGGAGACCATAAATTGATTCCATTAAAGCCCTGAAAACATGAATTTTCTCCACAGCAACATTTGGGATTTTGAACAAGTTTGTTCTACAAACTTTTCCCAAATGCCATGAAATAAATACCACATGCTCTATATCATAAATGAGGATGAAAACCAAAAGGGCACAAGTTTTTGAATAATTTAAATTGCCAAAAACCCCTGTTTTCTTGACAGCACCTTTTTGAAATTTGAACAAGTTTGTTCTATGAAGTAACTCTAAATGACTTGAATTTTCTACCACATAAGTAACACATCAAATAAGGATTGTGTGCCAAAAATTATCATTTTTGGAAGCTCCTAAGTAGATTAATAAATTCAATGTCCATTTATGTCAGAATTCAAATTTGAACAACTTTGAATTATGAAGTTTATCTAATTGAGCCAATTTTCATATATGTTGTGCATCTCAACTAATTAGAATTTTGGGCAAAAGGAAATTAAATTTTAACTTTGTTTGCCTAGGGAAAACATCCATTTTCTGAGAGTACAGGGACCTACTTGTAATTCTCCAGGGACCAAAATGTAATCCTAGTCACACCTTCTTCTTCCTCCTGTAGATGACGCAGCAGAGGGCATGGAGGCCCATGCTCCATTGCCTTCGAGTAGAAGACTCCTAGATAGATAAAACCCCCCCGAGTGGCTGCTACCTGCCCCCTCTCTCTCTCCCCCTCGGAAAAACTCTCTCTCTTAGATATTTTTGCCACAACCGAAACCCTAGTTTTTGGGTCGCCGTCGATTCGGCCAAATGGGAGCTCACCGGCGGCTGCCGTGGTGCCTAATGTCTCCGCCTCGTCGTCCTAGTCCTCCCTGCCGAAGAGATCGAGCCGAAACGCAGCGTGGTGCCCGCGCCGTCCGTGTTCTTCCCCGAGCCCGACGCGACTCCGGCGAGCCATTCCCGCGCCCTCGCGTCCTCTCCGACCTCACCGACTCCTCCTCTACGTTCGTGGTGAGCAGGGGAATCCCCCCGACCATTTTCCCCCTTCCCTAACCCCCTAAATCGCCGTCGTTCCGTGCGTGTTGTCCGGCCGCCGCATGCCCTCGTCGCCGGCCGCTCTCCGGCCACTCCCGGGAAACGAGACAGACCCCACCTGGTTCCCCTCGTCGTAAGCATCGTGTAGGTACCTTTTATTCGCGAATAGGTGGACGGATGCGACGGATTCGAGCTCGCCGGAGACGCTCCCGCCGGCGAGTGACGCAACGCTGACGCAGCTGCCTTGACCCGCGCGCATTTGAGTCAAACTGGCCAGTGGGGCCCGGCTGTGCCCGCGTGGATGCCACTGTGGCGCTCTGGCCCGCGAGTCAGCGACTCGGGCTGGATCCGCGCGCGGTGAGGAAGATCCAGGACGGCCCAGCAGTTGGATCTGGCCCAACAACACTTTATTTTCCATTTATTTTTCACAGATTGTTGCATGGTTACTTTTGGCTCAAAAAGGCAACTTAAAATATGAATTTGACCAAACTAAAATTTACAGTGGTACCTCAACTAATTCTAAACCATCTCCAAGTTGTAGATCTACATTTGGATGGATACATTTGAAATGAAAAATGTTTTGGTAACAGCTACCAGAAACACCAAAATGAGCACCATTTTTATTTTACAACTCTAAATGAAGTGAGGCCAATTGCATTGGAAAGCCCTTGAAATTTCCTAACTGAAGAAGTTAACCTTGCTTCCAAATTCATTGTATTTTTGAAATGGCATGCAATTTGGTAAAACACCAGTGAGCACTTTGGTGATTTTTATAAATTAATTAAAGATGAATTTTGATGCAAAACAAATTGGATGGTCTTGTATATGTTTAGGACTATCTAAAACTAGAAGGGTTTAATTTTTAGAGCATCCTATAAAATTTGGTGGACAGATCCTTGTTTTGCTTATTTCTGCCATTTTGGCATTTTTAGATAATTAAATTGTGTGAGTTATTTTTGTGTTTCCATATTGTTTTCTAGCATGTACAAGTTGTGTGAACTTGTTTTCTAAGTGTTACTTAGCTATTTTAGCATGTTAGATTGTGTGGACTTGAGTGGAGAAGGAATATGATATTTGTTAGTAGCATATGTTTATCTCTAGTTAATATTTTGCATAGGGATTTTGGGTGATGAAGTGGTGTGCAAATACTTGGATTTGTTGATTGTATCCAGTACCATATTGGTACTGATTTTGTGTTGTTATCACCTCTGCTATGTTGCATTTGAGTTGGTAGAAAAGCATGAGTAGCTTAATCATTACTATGAGGATGTTTGGAAAAATTCCCTCATGTGGGGAATTTTTGGTATTAATATTTGTGGTTTTGTGACCACATATTTTTGGGTTGTATCCATAGGTCCAGTAGCATTTTGATAAGTTTGTTATGAGTACTTGACCCCTAAAGTTTTCACTTGTGTGAAAACAATAACATGAGTAGCAGTGCCTTGCTTATTTAAGCACCCTATTATTTTCTGCTAGTATTGTTATTGCACTAGAAGCTTGTTTAGTCTTTTGTTAAATTTTTAGCAAGTGGACCAGAGGCATTGTGACCTCTTAATGCTTTGATATGCTAGTGGAACACCCACTGGTTTCATTGCATTTTTGGTGGAAACATTATTTCCCCCCACACTAGATGTGTTTCTTTTGTATATGTTTTGAGTAGATCTTTAAATGCTTTTTAGGCTTATTGCTAGATTAATTCTCATGAAACCAGTACCATTTAGGTACTGTTATGTTGGTTATAGAACCTCTAGATACTTGGTGCTTGTGTTTGAAATAGATTTAAATAGAAATGCTTAAAGTCTAAATTTCATACTAGGATATTCATGTATGCTTTTTGTCTTGTTTTCCCCTAGGGAAAAATATGAATCTTTGGTATGGAAACCAGAGGATGGAATGTCCTTGTGGTATTATTATCTTAGGGTTTTCACCTCTGATAGGTTTCCTCTTAAGTAGCATAAAAGCATGAGTAACACTTGGATGACTAGGAATTAACCTCCTCACAGGTGTAGCATTTTAAGCATAGTTTTTCCTTGTTTCCTAGCTATGCTTTTTATGTTATTTTGTGGAATCCAGTAGCATTTATGGTACTGGTTAGAGGAGTATTTTTCCTCTGCTAGCTTGCACACTTGTGCATAAAATTAACTAGTGTAGCCTAAACTAGTCTAGTATTTTTCCTAAATTTTCTACTAGTAATGAGTAGGAGTTTTTGGATGCTTGTTTGTTTGTTTTGAGCACTTTTATAAAAGTGACCAGAGGCTTATTAACCTCTTGGTGAGCATATTTGCTAGTGGAACACCCACTGGTATGTTTGCCTCATGGTGGAAAAATAGGTTTGACTTGTTGTCATGAGCTTATTTCACCACTTGAGTAATTTAGCAAATTATGTGTGCTAGCCATAGAGATTGTTGGGGAAGTTTTTAGACATAAAAATGTGTTTTATGTGACACCCTACTGTCTAGTAACATGTGCTTTACCCCACTGGTCCATGGTGTTCTTAACTAAAAATCATTGAATTGGCCACACATAAACACTAGGAAAAAAAGCAGACTTTTCAACTATAGTTTTTATGCCAATTTTTCTTAAGGGAAAAATTGAGAACTTAGGTGGTACTTCTTGATTGCTTGCTGTATGTATTACTTGTAGCCTTGTTTGTCTTGTTTGGTTCTGAATGTGTGTCCTTTATTCTCTTTCTACGACGTTAGAAAAACGAAGAGGAAGGAAGTGTCGGGAAGCTCTGTTTCAAGCTCCAGTCACTCCAACAACCAGGGACACAAAGAGATACCAGGCAAGCCATCCTGATTGCTTGCTGATACAATACTTACCATTAAATATCATGCATGTTTTACTTCTGAAGTTTTACCAAAAACTTGGTTGTCAAAACTATTTTTGAGGTGGAATTTACTACTATACTATATTATAGGTTATTATTATGCCAGTAGTTAAACTTGGTAATACCAAGCCCATAGGCCACCATATGGTATTTATTACCATCAAATATACTAGTCCCTAAGTGGACACCCTAAAATTGTGATTCTACAAAACAAAGGCTTTACGGAAAACCCCGGAGAAAAGGCGGATCCTTGTTCTCCGGAGGAATGTGGAAGTGGTCATTTTTGAGAAGGTGGTGTTTTCAAAAATGACACATAACCTAGTCTTCGCCGGACAACCTTTACCGTACTGCCACCCTACCCTAACATGGGCACGGGGCTTAACTTGAAGTTTGTTCTTATTAGTGTGTGCTATCTCACTTGCTATAAGGGGCGTCGTACCCTCGAACCGAATGTCGTCAAAACTCCCAATGTTGAGGCATATAAAGTGTGGGATTAATTTTCCCTCCGGATGCATTCATTGAGGCTCCTGGCTAGGCAGGGTGGGACTTGATGCCGGGGAGAACAACCTCAATCGAGAGATAGGCATATACTAGCTTGAACATAGTGGATGGTTATGATCAGATACCTGATGTTTACATACTGTTGTTACAGTCCGTGGTGTTTCACGGGAGGTGTACTGGATCTGGTGGATGTGTACACCTCTGCAGAGTATAACTTTTTCGAAGAAGCCGCGTCCTCGGATATGGACAGTTGAATGGCCATGTAGCTAGCATTGTGTCAATGTTTTCAAAAGGAAGTTTTTGAAAGGGAATCTTTGGAAAGGAAGTGTTGAACTTGTGAAGTTCGGAAAAGAATGGAAACTTATACCGTGGAGGTATCGTCGATGATGAAAAGCCAGATGATGTTATACAAAACAAAATGTTTTGCAAACAAAACCTTTTCTACTCTACGCAAGAATTCTGGAAACTGATTCCAAGAAGTTTTGCAAAGAGAAAATATTCTTTAAACAAAACTTTACCAAACCTCTTGTACATATGATATCTACAAGAGAAATAAAACTATATTATTTTATTCTGAAGTATCTTCTTCAACGAAGATACAGATTAACCTGACTGCAACTGTGGTGTCATCATATATGAACACCATTGATAGTGAACCCTATTTATAGCCTACCTATTCCACCATATAAGCATATTTGCATGTTGGTAAGTGACATGATGGATGTCTTGCTGAGTACATTCAAATGTACTCATTATGGTTTCGCCCCTGGTATCTACTTATCAGATTTTGAGAAGGAACCTCCGAAGGAGATATATGAAGAGAAGTACGGAGTTGACGGCTTTGCGAACTAGGATCGTCTCCGGGTCAGCAGCCTGTAGGTTAAGGCGTGACTTGGGCTCAACTACGTTGTGTTTTATTTGTCTTCCGCTGTGTTTGTTAAGTTGCCTGCCCTTTGTGGCAGTTGCTTAAACTTGATCATGTGATCATTTGTGTAATACCTTTATGTATTCGTGTAATGGATGATGTATTTCTGTGTGCCAACTGTGTATGTTGTTCACGACTGATCTTTCTGGGATCGTGAATGTATGCATACGTAGGGTTTCAGACTGTCGGTCTGGGGTCCTTACAGAGTTGGTATCAGAGCCATCCTGACCTTAGGAGACCTTAGTTAGCATGGACGTCAGATAGGAAAGAAAATTATTTTTGAGTAAAAACCTATTTGCTATCTACATTATTTTTATCCAAGGGAATTTTAGTATATTTTCCCCTCCTTCTGATCTTTTCAAAAGACTCTAAATGCATATCAAGGGCGTCCTTGAACAGTGGTTCGAAGGGCGGGCCTTATAGAGTTGGTATCTCTCTCGGTTAAGAGTTTATTTCTTACTTGTTTGCAACTGCTCCGCTCTGTTTTTGAAACATCTCTCGTCTTTGAAGTTTTCTGTCCAGAAAATAGTTGGAGTTTCAAAAACAGATTGTTGCATAAAGTTTTATCAAAACTTTAATTCTATTTATCTTGTTTTCATACAAAAACTTGTATACTTGCCGATGTACCGAGAAGACCAAAATAATTGCCTAGCTCTACAGTGATGATGGTCAGAAGTAGATATAGTTCTTCAGCCACTTCTAGGATTTCGGATCATCCCCGACGTAGCTCCAATGGAGCCTTGCTTGTGTGTTTTGGCTTGCTTATGTGTGTCCGTAGGACTTTGTGCTATAGTGTGGTGTAGAATTTGGTTCATCTAGGCTTCTATATGTTTGTGGGGTGCTCAAAATTTACAGATTTGTGCTTGCCCCGCTCTTGTTTTTGAATCGCCTCGTGTTAAATTTTTGCAAGCAAAAATGTTAGTATAGCATTCAAAACCAAGAATTTGTTGCTTAGACTTATGCTTGTTTTCGCTTCATAATGCGACCCGTCGTGAACCACCACCATTAATGAAAGCACCATTGGACCTAATAATAGAGGACCCTCAAGCCACACGAGCTGATAGCGTTGCTACCAGTGATGCACTCCAACAAATAAAGCTCCAACAACGACAACCCTCAAAGAAGAAAAGGCGTGAAGAAAACCAACCAATACTGACCAAAACCTCTATGTTTGTCTATTTGCAAAAGACTCTTTTTGCCCTGTTGGCTAAACGTTGCACTTTTTATGTCCCCTTTTAAAAGACCAAACTAGGGAGATCCCCTTTTAAAAATTATATACCTCCCTCCTATGGAGAAAGGTGAACAAGAAGTATTCACATGCCATGATGCGCAAACCCCTCGTAAGCCAATCCAAAGAGCACAATTCAATATTCGACGTATGACGCTAGTCGTATCTTGTCGGACAAACATGATTTAATAGAAAGCTAACAAGACTAACATGCTTTGCCTAATATTAGGTTGACACCTAACCAAAGCATGCGAACTACTGACAACTCTTTCTAAACCAAGAAATTAAGTGATTTAAGACACCTTTTAATCTAGTTGGTAAAAAGGAGAAGTCACGAGAAAATAAGATGTTGACTTATTCGTTTACTAGTCAATAGGATATCGTGTGTATCTACTTTGGAAATCAAAACTTGGTAGACATTGTAGGTACTATGAAATTCGGGGTTTAGAAATTAAGTGAACGATGAAATGATTATGATAGATCTAGAGAACAGCAGTTTTCCTGTTTTTGTTTCTTTGTGTGCTCTTGATTGAAATAAATTTGTATTTTATTCAATCTTGCTTCCTAACTTATATGGAGTTATTAGGACTTGTTATTATGTTGTTATCTTCATTAACTTGCATGTGATCTTATAGCAAAGCAGGAGTAACATTTGTTATTTTTCCAGTTTTTATTATTTGGAATTATTGTGAGAGCTAGATCTGTGTATACTTTCGTAGTAGATTTTTGTGCTATGTTTTCTTTGAGTCAAGTAACATTTAGGTACTGATATTTTGATGCTTGTACCTATGTTAGCTTGCATGTCTCTTAATAGTAAAGCATGTGTAAGCATTACTATCAGTATGCACTAGTATTGTTTCACTAGATTAAATAGCCTTATATTTTTATCTTGTGTGCAAAGTTTTTCATGAGTAACCAGAGGTTTAGTGCCTATTTTTACTTGGTATTAGTAGGCCATAGCCCACTGGTCCCATTGCATTTTGGCTTGAGGATGAAAATCCCCAACCATACACATGTGTGAAAATAGCATGTTTCACTATGTGATTGATTTCTATTTCCCACCATGGAAAATGTAATTGTTTGTTTTCACTTATGAAAGTGAGAAGTTTATTTCTTATTAGTAAATACTAATATGTTTAGGTGTGATCCTTTTTTTTAGCATAATATTCCTTAGGGGTATCATGTTAAGAAATGTTTCACTATCGTGTGCTGAAATTAAATTGTTCGCAAATAAAATAAATTCCTCTTGATTGGTAGATTGTTTGTGAATGATTTTAAATTGAGTGTATGGATTTTTGAAAAGGTTTAGATAACTTTTCACTAATTGCATAGCTACTGGTTGTGTGAGTTATACCTTGCTTGTTTGCTAGCAATTGGTTAAAGAAAAACATAAATTGCTAGAATTAATTTATGCATGTTTAATAGTTGTTTCATGGAATTGTTTTGATGTTTGTGCTTACTAACATGAGTAAGTTTTGTGTACTATTATTAGGTACATTTATATTCATGACTTGCTTGTTTAAGTTTAAACATCATGATAGCATTGTTTGCTTCTCTAGAGTGAAACTAGTCTCACCACTAGAAAATGGTGATTTTTGCTCTAGTATTACCCTCTTGTTATTTTATAAGTATATATGTTGATATAACATGTTTAGGAAGTTATTACTTCTGTTATCATGCCATGAATTATTTAGTTTCATGTTCTATGGTTATAGGATATGATTATCTCTTATAGCATGCTGGTGTAGATTTTTCATACTAGTATGTTATTTGTGCAGTCCTGTTTTTATGCCTGTGAAATAGGAGTTTCATCTTGTGTAAAGATGGTGTTTTAGAGTATCTTTATGATTGAATTAATTGGTTTTTAGCTACTGGTTGTTTGCTAATTGTTCATGATTGATGGATTCCAAAACCTCTAATAAACAATAACCTAGTGAATAAATAGTCTATTCATCTGTGGTGTTGTTTGCTTGCTTATTGGATTTTGTTTAAATGTTTTACCTTAGCATGAGTTTATACTTGTGTTATGATTGTGCTTAAGAGTACTTTATGAAACTAATATCCAACTAAAATCATGAACATATTTAAGTGATAGTTGCTTGTGGTGAGTAATATCCACTGCCATGGGTATTATTCTGTCTGTTTGTTTTACCTTAGCAACCTAACCTCTTGCACCCACAAGCTATATGGTTAGTTTCTTATATACCTTGTTATGAGAGTGGTAGACCACTCCATATGTGGTATGTAATATGTGGGATTTAGCTAGAAACTCATGAATTAATTGACGGTACATTTCCAGGTAGTTCTGCACTAACCTTAATTTTTGTTCAAACTAGGAAACAAAAGTTTTGGACCTAACACAGTGCTGATGTAATTTTTAAAAAGAATTTGATAATTTAAGGGATGTACCCCACCTCCCAAGAAAAGTCAAAGGGGGGAAGCACCTGCACTCCAACACTAACATTGTGTTTGTTGGCCCTCCCTTAGTCCTCGCTTGTGAATCTCGGGGACGAGATTCTTTTTAAGGGGGGAAGACCTGTCACATCCCAATTTTGGAATACATGTTAACATAGTTGTTTTGCTAATTGCTTGATTAATAAACCTTGGTTGTGTTTGTTTGTGTTTGTTTAAGTGCAACTAAACAAACTTACAAAGGATAGCAAAGCAGTAAACTAAAAATATTCAACATATTGTTCCAATGACTTTGGCAATATTTTCTAAAGTAAATATTGATCAAAGAGTTTTACAAAACTATCTTATGAATCCAATACTTGTTGAATATTATTACAAGGCCTAAATTGAGAAAGAGGAAAACACTTAATAAATTTCCATAAAGGATTATCAGAAAAAGAGGCATTCTTAAATGCTTCACCAAAATATTATCAAATGTTTTTCCAACCTTGCAAGATTAAAAACAATAGTATGAGA
The DNA here is from genome assembly GCA_028641055.1 of Alopecurus myosuroides. Classification (NCBI taxonomy): domain Eukaryota; kingdom Viridiplantae; phylum Streptophyta; class Magnoliopsida; order Poales; family Poaceae; genus Alopecurus; species Alopecurus myosuroides. The sequence goes on from CM054061.1 coordinate 302,375,789, forward strand.
GAGCATTTACTTGCTATCTCTAGTCATATAAATATTTTGGCAAAGCATTGCTAAAGAAAAGCCAAGTGCTTTATTAAATAGAAATTCCAATATTTCCAGAAACAGAAAACTCAAACAAGTTACTATTGGAAACTTTCTTAAAATGATTTGAAATTCATACCATTGCTTCCTTATATCAAATAAGGAACACACACAAGAGGAGACCATAAATTGATTCCATTAAAGCCCTGAAAACATGAATTTTCTCCACAGCAACATTTGGGATTTTGAACAAGTTTGTTCTACAAACTTTTCCCAAATGCCATGAAATAAATACCACATGCTCTATATCATAAATGAGGATGAAAACCAAAAGGGCACAAGTTTTTGAATAATTTAAATTGCCAAAAACCCCTGTTTTCTTGACAGCACCTTTTTGAAATTTGAACAAGTTTGTTCTATGAAGTAACTCTAAATGACTTGAATTTTCTACCACATAAGTAACACATCAAATAAGGATTGTGTGCCAAAAATTATCATTTTTGGAAGCTCCTAAGTAGATTAATAAATTCAATGTCCATTTATGTCAGAATTCAAATTTGAACAACTTTGAATTATGAAGTTTATCTAATTGAGCCAATTTTCATATATGTTGTGCATCTCAACTAATTAGAATTTTGGGCAAAAGGAAATTAAATTTTAACTTTGTTTGCCTAGGGAAAACATCCATTTTCTGAGAGTACAGGGACCTACTTGTAATTCTCCAGGGACCAAAATGTAATCCTAGTCACACCTTCTTCTTCCTCCTGTAGATGACGCAGCAGAGGGCATGGAGGCCCATGCTCCATTGCCTTCGAGTAGAAGACTCCTAGATAGATAAAACCCCCCCGAGTGGCTGCTACCTGCCCCCTCTCTCTCTCCCCCTCGGAAAAACTCTCTCTCTTAGATATTTTTGCCACAACCGAAACCCTAGTTTTTGGGTCGCCGTCGATTCGGCCAAATGGGAGCTCACCGGCGGCTGCCGTGGTGCCTAATGTCTCCGCCTCGTCGTCCTAGTCCTCCCTGCCGAAGAGATCGAGCCGAAACGCAGCGTGGTGCCCGCGCCGTCCGTGTTCTTCCCCGAGCCCGACGCGACTCCGGCGAGCCATTCCCGCGCCCTCGCGTCCTCTCCGACCTCACCGACTCCTCCTCTACGTTCGTGGTGAGCAGGGGAATCCCCCCGACCATTTTCCCCCTTCCCTAACCCCCTAAATCGCCGTCGTTCCGTGCGTGTTGTCCGGCCGCCGCATGCCCTCGTCGCCGGCCGCTCTCCGGCCACTCCCGGGAAACGAGACAGACCCCACCTGGTTCCCCTCGTCGTAAGCATCGTGTAGGTACCTTTTATTCGCGAATAGGTGGACGGATGCGACGGATTCGAGCTCGCCGGAGACGCTCCCGCCGGCGAGTGACGCAACGCTGACGCAGCTGCCTTGACCCGCGCGCATTTGAGTCAAACTGGCCAGTGGGGCCCGGCTGTGCCCGCGTGGATGCCACTGTGGCGCTCTGGCCCGCGAGTCAGCGACTCGGGCTGGATCCGCGCGCGGTGAGGAAGATCCAGGACGGCCCAGCAGTTGGATCTGGCCCAACAACACTTTATTTTCCATTTATTTTTCACAGATTGTTGCATGGTTACTTTTGGCTCAAAAAGGCAACTTAAAATATGAATTTGACCAAACTAAAATTTACAGTGGTACCTCAACTAATTCTAAACCATCTCCAAGTTGTAGATCTACATTTGGATGGATACATTTGAAATGAAAAATGTTTTGGTAACAGCTACCAGAAACACCAAAATGAGCACCATTTTTATTTTACAACTCTAAATGAAGTGAGGCCAATTGCATTGGAAAGCCCTTGAAATTTCCTAACTGAAGAAGTTAACCTTGCTTCCAAATTCATTGTATTTTTGAAATGGCATGCAATTTGGTAAAACACCAGTGAGCACTTTGGTGATTTTTATAAATTAATTAAAGATGAATTTTGATGCAAAACAAATTGGATGGTCTTGTATATGTTTAGGACTATCTAAAACTAGAAGGGTTTAATTTTTAGAGCATCCTATAAAATTTGGTGGACAGATCCTTGTTTTGCTTATTTCTGCCATTTTGGCATTTTTAGATAATTAAATTGTGTGAGTTATTTTTGTGTTTCCATATTGTTTTCTAGCATGTACAAGTTGTGTGAACTTGTTTTCTAAGTGTTACTTAGCTATTTTAGCATGTTAGATTGTGTGGACTTGAGTGGAGAAGGAATATGATATTTGTTAGTAGCATATGTTTATCTCTAGTTAATATTTTGCATAGGGATTTTGGGTGATGAAGTGGTGTGCAAATACTTGGATTTGTTGATTGTATCCAGTACCATATTGGTACTGATTTTGTGTTGTTATCACCTCTGCTATGTTGCATTTGAGTTGGTAGAAAAGCATGAGTAGCTTAATCATTACTATGAGGATGTTTGGAAAAATTCCCTCATGTGGGGAATTTTTGGTATTAATATTTGTGGTTTTGTGACCACATATTTTTGGGTTGTATCCATAGGTCCAGTAGCATTTTGATAAGTTTGTTATGAGTACTTGACCCCTAAAGTTTTCACTTGTGTGAAAACAATAACATGAGTAGCAGTGCCTTGCTTATTTAAGCACCCTATTATTTTCTGCTAGTATTGTTATTGCACTAGAAGCTTGTTTAGTCTTTTGTTAAATTTTTAGCAAGTGGACCAGAGGCATTGTGACCTCTTAATGCTTTGATATGCTAGTGGAACACCCACTGGTTTCATTGCATTTTTGGTGGAAACATTATTTCCCCCCACACTAGATGTGTTTCTTTTGTATATGTTTTGAGTAGATCTTTAAATGCTTTTTAGGCTTATTGCTAGATTAATTCTCATGAAACCAGTACCATTTAGGTACTGTTATGTTGGTTATAGAACCTCTAGATACTTGGTGCTTGTGTTTGAAATAGATTTAAATAGAAATGCTTAAAGTCTAAATTTCATACTAGGATATTCATGTATGCTTTTTGTCTTGTTTTCCCCTAGGGAAAAATATGAATCTTTGGTATGGAAACCAGAGGATGGAATGTCCTTGTGGTATTATTATCTTAGGGTTTTCACCTCTGATAGGTTTCCTCTTAAGTAGCATAAAAGCATGAGTAACACTTGGATGACTAGGAATTAACCTCCTCACAGGTGTAGCATTTTAAGCATAGTTTTTCCTTGTTTCCTAGCTATGCTTTTTATGTTATTTTGTGGAATCCAGTAGCATTTATGGTACTGGTTAGAGGAGTATTTTTCCTCTGCTAGCTTGCACACTTGTGCATAAAATTAACTAGTGTAGCCTAAACTAGTCTAGTATTTTTCCTAAATTTTCTACTAGTAATGAGTAGGAGTTTTTGGATGCTTGTTTGTTTGTTTTGAGCACTTTTATAAAAGTGACCAGAGGCTTATTAACCTCTTGGTGAGCATATTTGCTAGTGGAACACCCACTGGTATGTTTGCCTCATGGTGGAAAAATAGGTTTGACTTGTTGTCATGAGCTTATTTCACCACTTGAGTAATTTAGCAAATTATGTGTGCTAGCCATAGAGATTGTTGGGGAAGTTTTTAGACATAAAAATGTGTTTTATGTGACACCCTACTGTCTAGTAACATGTGCTTTACCCCACTGGTCCATGGTGTTCTTAACTAAAAATCATTGAATTGGCCACACATAAACACTAGGAAAAAAAGCAGACTTTTCAACTATAGTTTTTATGCCAATTTTTCTTAAGGGAAAAATTGAGAACTTAGGTGGTACTTCTTGATTGCTTGCTGTATGTATTACTTGTAGCCTTGTTTGTCTTGTTTGGTTCTGAATGTGTGTCCTTTATTCTCTTTCTACGACGTTAGAAAAACGAAGAGGAAGGAAGTGTCGGGAAGCTCTGTTTCAAGCTCCAGTCACTCCAACAACCAGGGACACAAAGAGATACCAGGCAAGCCATCCTGATTGCTTGCTGATACAATACTTACCATTAAATATCATGCATGTTTTACTTCTGAAGTTTTACCAAAAACTTGGTTGTCAAAACTATTTTTGAGGTGGAATTTACTACTATACTATATTATAGGTTATTATTATGCCAGTAGTTAAACTTGGTAATACCAAGCCCATAGGCCACCATATGGTATTTATTACCATCAAATATACTAGTCCCTAAGTGGACACCCTAAAATTGTGATTCTACAAAACAAAGGCTTTACGGAAAACCCCGGAGAAAAGGCGGATCCTTGTTCTCCGGAGGAATGTGGAAGTGGTCATTTTTGAGAAGGTGGTGTTTTCAAAAATGACACATAACCTAGTCTTCGCCGGACAACCTTTACCGTACTGCCACCCTACCCTAACATGGGCACGGGGCTTAACTTGAAGTTTGTTCTTATTAGTGTGTGCTATCTCACTTGCTATAAGGGGCGTCGTACCCTCGAACCGAATGTCGTCAAAACTCCCAATGTTGAGGCATATAAAGTGTGGGATTAATTTTCCCTCCGGATGCATTCATTGAGGCTCCTGGCTAGGCAGGGTGGGACTTGATGCCGGGGAGAACAACCTCAATCGAGAGATAGGCATATACTAGCTTGAACATAGTGGATGGTTATGATCAGATACCTGATGTTTACATACTGTTGTTACAGTCCGTGGTGTTTCACGGGAGGTGTACTGGATCTGGTGGATGTGTACACCTCTGCAGAGTATAACTTTTTCGAAGAAGCCGCGTCCTCGGATATGGACAGTTGAATGGCCATGTAGCTAGCATTGTGTCAATGTTTTCAAAAGGAAGTTTTTGAAAGGGAATCTTTGGAAAGGAAGTGTTGAACTTGTGAAGTTCGGAAAAGAATGGAAACTTATACCGTGGAGGTATCGTCGATGATGAAAAGCCAGATGATGTTATACAAAACAAAATGTTTTGCAAACAAAACCTTTTCTACTCTACGCAAGAATTCTGGAAACTGATTCCAAGAAGTTTTGCAAAGAGAAAATATTCTTTAAACAAAACTTTACCAAACCTCTTGTACATATGATATCTACAAGAGAAATAAAACTATATTATTTTATTCTGAAGTATCTTCTTCAACGAAGATACAGATTAACCTGACTGCAACTGTGGTGTCATCATATATGAACACCATTGATAGTGAACCCTATTTATAGCCTACCTATTCCACCATATAAGCATATTTGCATGTTGGTAAGTGACATGATGGATGTCTTGCTGAGTACATTCAAATGTACTCATTATGGTTTCGCCCCTGGTATCTACTTATCAGATTTTGAGAAGGAACCTCCGAAGGAGATATATGAAGAGAAGTACGGAGTTGACGGCTTTGCGAACTAGGATCGTCTCCGGGTCAGCAGCCTGTAGGTTAAGGCGTGACTTGGGCTCAACTACGTTGTGTTTTATTTGTCTTCCGCTGTGTTTGTTAAGTTGCCTGCCCTTTGTGGCAGTTGCTTAAACTTGATCATGTGATCATTTGTGTAATACCTTTATGTATTCGTGTAATGGATGATGTATTTCTGTGTGCCAACTGTGTATGTTGTTCACGACTGATCTTTCTGGGATCGTGAATGTATGCATACGTAGGGTTTCAGACTGTCGGTCTGGGGTCCTTACAAAGACTCTAGACGTCGCATATGTGGGGCATGTCGAAAATGAGTTGTATGTGGTTGACTTTTTGAAGTCTACCAACTCTCAAGAGATGTGTATTTTTGGGAAGGCGGATGTGGGATGGTTGTGGCATCGCCGCCTATCCCATCTTAACATGAGAACTTTGCAAAGTCTTCACAAAGGTGGCCTCATCCTCGGACTAAAATAAAATGTTTCCTTTGCCAAAGATCGTGTTTTTAGGGCTTGTGTTGAAGGAAAGATGCATGATGCCTCCCATAAATGCAAAACCATTATCTCATCAAAGAGGATCTTGGAGCTTCTCCATGTTGATATCTTTGGTGGCGTACCCGAGGCAAGTCTTGGAGGCAAGAAGTATTGTTTGGTTATTTTCAATGATTATTCAAGATATACTTGGGTTTATTTCTTCAATTTGAAGAGTGAGACCCAACAAGCCATCATCAACTTCTCCAACCAAGTGCAACGTCAACAAATTGTTCCCATCATGGCTATTAGGAGTGACAATGGCTCCAAATTCAAGAGCTACATCCTAAATAAATTTCTAAGTGAAGAGGGTATTCGTCATCAATATTCTTTTGCATATACCCCTCAACAAAATGGTGTAGCCAAAAGGAAGAATCAGACTCTATTGGATATGACTAGGACCATGTTGGCGGAATATTATTCTCCCCAATATCTTTGGGCCGAAGCCATATCTACGACATGACAATCCTCTAGCTGGCTACATTCGCAAGGAGCCACAGGAAGAATGGGTGTGGGATTTTTCCGCCCCATTGAGGTACACCTTGTGGCGGATCGAGAAGAACTATGCTCTACTCAAGTGGAGCCCTCGTCTATAATATAAGAACATGCCAAAGGAGCAAGTGATGCACTTAACCAAGAATAAGTTCAAGACCCTTTTCTTGTTGACCAAGTTGCTATGAAAGAACCAAACATTCCTATAATTCAAGCTAGCCAAGGTCAAGTCCAAGATCAACCTTCTTCATCTTCTTCATCTATTGTTGAAGAAAATCAAGTTCATGATCAAGGCCAACATTCCGGTCAGGACGAGGACCTAAACGATCAAGATGATCAAGTGATTCCTCCTTGCAATAATTTGGAAATCGAAGCCCGTCGTGTCACAAGAATTAGAATATCCTTGAAGCAAATTTATGCATTTTATGATAATGTGTTGAGTGATATTCAAGAAAGAAGATACACAAGAGCACAATTGGCAAGCTTTAGTAAGCATCAAGCTCACATATCCATGGTGGAACCAAAGAAAGTGTTTGAAGCTCTTGAGGACTCAGATTGGTTGGAAGCTATGAATGATGAACTCAGTAACTTCGAGTGCAATAAAGTTTGGAAGCTAGTTGAGAAGCCAAAATATTTCCACAATGTTATTGGCACTAAGTGGATTTTCAAGAACAAGCGATAAGAGCATGCTATTTTTGTAAGGAATAAAGCAACATTGGTGGTTCAAGGCTACACTCAAGTGGAAGGCATTGACTTTGATGAAAACTATGCTCTGGTGGCTCGCCTTGAGTCCATTTGTATCCTTATTGCATATGCATCTTTTCATAACTTTAAATTGCAACAAATGGATGTCAAAAGTGCTTTTCTAAATGGTCCATTGGAAGAGGAGGTATATATGTTAAGCAACCACCGAGGTTCGAGAACCTCAACTTCCCTAACCATGTCTACAAACTTAATAAGGCGCTCTATGGACTCAAACAAGCACCACATGTGTGGTATGAGCACCTTAGAGAGTTGTCGTATGACCGTGGATTTGAAGTTGGGAAGATCGACCCCACCCTTTTCACAAATAGGGTAAAAGGAGAGCTCTTCATATGAAAAATCTACGTGGATGATATTATATTTGGGTCAACTAACCAAGATTTTAATAATGAATTCTCATATCTTATGACTGACAGGTTTGAGATGTCTATGATGGGAGAGTTGAGATTTTTTCTTGGCTTTGAAATCAAGAAATTGGCTCGTGGGACTGATGGCTCGCGTTGGTAAACCCCAAGAGAAAGGTCGTGAAGAGTGAAGCGGTAAGTTTTCCCTCAGAAATAAACCCAGGTTGAATCGACCAGTAAGACATAAAAATCACTTCTGAAGGTTGATGCAGCTGATGTTGGCAGGGCGCACTACCGGTTCAGCAGCAACGTGGAACCTACATAGCACAATCAAATCACATTGCCCCAACGAAGCAGTGAGGTTGTCTATCTCACCGGTTTTGCTGAAAACAAAGAGGTTAAACGTATGGTGTGGAAAACAGTAGGAAAACAATACGAAACAGTAGTAGCAGTGTGAAAACGGTGATTGCATTGGTTGTATTATCAATATGAGTAAAATGGACTGGGTCCACAGTTCACTAGTGGTGTCTCTCCATAGAAGATAGATAAAATGTGTGGTAAACAAATTACAACTGTTCAATTGACAACTATTAAAACATGCATGACATGGTGATTACTATGTGATTCATGCGGGCATTACAACCAGACACGTAAACCCTTATCCAACTGCATCTATGACTAATAATCCACCCTTAGAATGTCATCCAAGCAAACCTTGGGTATCAAGTTGCAAGTAACAGATAATCGCATTAAGAAAAGTGTGTAATGTAAACAATGTAAACATCGTTGTTTTCTCCCTAATGGCAACAACACATCCCCCATTCGTCACGTTTCTGTCACTCAAGCAGAAATGAAATGGAGGCATGAATCCACTATCGAGCATAAATACTCCCTCTTGGAGTCACTAGCATCTACTTGGCCAGAGCATCTACTAACAACGGAGAGCATGCAAGATCATAAATAACATACACATGAATAAAACTTGATAGATTGATAATCAAGAGACATAGCATTCAATATTCATCGAATCCCAGCAAACACAACATGTAGCATTAAAATAATATGATCTTGATCATGTAGGGCAGCTCACAAGATCTAAACATGAGGTATCAAGAGGACAGAACAACCATCTAGCTACTGCTATGGACCCGTAGTCCAAGGATGAACTACTCACGCATCATTCTCGAGGCGGGCATGGTGGTGTAGAGCCCTCCGATGATGATTTCCCCTCCCGGTAGGGTGCTGGGGAGAGCTAAAGAACCCTCCCGAACTAGGGTTGACGATGACGACGGCCCCAGGTGTTTTTCATGGGAAAATCTTCTATTTTTAGGGTTAACCTCTCGAGAGGTATAAATAGGCGAGAGGGCAACGTTGGTGGATGGCTAGGGGGCCCACACCACCCCTGGGTGCGGCCAAGGGGGGAGGCGCCGCCCTATGGTGTGGGGCCCCTGTGGCCCCTCTCCAGGTCCCCTCCGGACTCCATGTGCGCGACAGATTTCTAAGACCTCCGGGCTTCGAATCGTCCAATTCCGAGTATATTTCTAGAACAAATTTTCTGAAACTAAAAAAAAAGTAGAAAACATGAACTGCTCTGTGACATCTTTTCAATAGGTTAGCCCTAGAAAATCGATAAAAATGGCATAAAGTGTATAGCAAACATGTAGCACATAGCATGAAAACAACATGGAACATCAGAAATTATGGATATGTTTATGACGTATCAACATCCCCAAGCATAGTTCCTACTCGTCCTCGAGTAGGTAAACGATAAAAACAAATAATTTCTTAGATGACATGCTACCAACATAAACTTGATAATCATAGTAATGTAAAGCACGTAAACTATGATCAAATGAATAAAGGTTGTGGTTTAAAGTTGATATCAAATAGAATAATGTATAAACCATTAATAATAACAAAGTAAATTTTTTGAATGAATCAATACTGAAAGATAATCAACCTTGCAATGGTTTATTAAATATGGTTTAAGATTCAAGAACAACAATATAATCATCCAAGACATCAAACTCCCACAACAACTCATGTTAGGGTCAAGTCAAGCGATAACAATATGCACGTAGGAAAATCATTAAGATATTTGTGCACTCAAAACAAGAAAGCGTTATGTATTGGTTCCCGACACCAGGATGTTATGGCTAAAATAACATTATGGGAGGTTTGGAAGGTCAATGGAAGAAAGTCTCACACAACTGAAAGTGATCATTAGAGAATAGGAAGTATTATAATCGAAGTTATGCAAGGAGTAGTGATTGCTACACAACGGATGCACATAGAGCTATAAGTGTACGAAAGCTCTCCAATGGAACTAGTGGGGGTGCATCCAACTTGCTTGCGCATGAAGGCCTAGAGCTCTTTTTGGGGAGGCTCGTGATTGGAATATACAAGCCAGGTTCTATAACGTAAAATTCCCCACATAGTTATACAAGTCATAATATGAAAACTCTATCCAAACTGAAGCATTGGTGCTAACAAAATCACAAGTGTGGAATAAATGATAGTAATTTTGCCCCTCACTCTTTGATATCTCTATTTTTCCCTCTATTTTTTTTGGCTTTTCTCCTTTTTTTTTATTTATAACCCCACTGGTAGGGGAAACACTCTATTTTTAATGAATCGTCACACTTTTAGTACTCATAACTCAAACTGAGATATCTCTGATGTATATAAAACTAAATGCTCCTGCCAGTGTAGCAGTATGCAAAATAACAATGAAGCATGACATCAAGTAACATAATGAGGATGGATGTTGTATGGCAATATATGTCGGAATGACTATGGAAATGACATGGTAGGCAGATAAGGTTGCTGTTTTGAGGAAGATAATTTTTGGCTTATGTTTAGAAGAACAAAGTTCTCCCATGCGGTTTTGGAAGCACTAGCAAAGTTTCCACCAACTCTCAATGTGAGAATGGGCAATGCACAATACCGAAGAGGCTGGCAAATATGGATGTTGGAAGTGCCAGAAAACCGCAACATAGAACTCACAAATCAAAAGATTATAATTAAAATTATGATCTTACAAGGCATAATGAAAATCACTCCAAGAGAGTCCGTGGCAGTGTCAAGTCACTATTGGCTACCCCGACTGTAGCGCGTAAAAAAAAGCCATCACGATTGCTATCAGCAAAACAAGTCATATACCATTATCCCATCAACTGGTTATTTGAGTGTGGCATAGTTTCAAGATTTTAGACCAACCATTAATTGTTTTTACTCTACTAAACCAGTAAGTTTACCATTAATCATATTTATATCTCAAAACAACAACAAATAATCAAGTGAAAACAGTTTAGTGATCTACAAGAATATGAAAGTTTTTTCGTTATACCATATACCACATGTAGCATTTTCTATTTCCATTAAGCACCATTCAATATATATTTTTAACACAAACTCTCCAAATGATATATAATTTAAACAAGAGAGTACTAATACTACTGTACTAAAACTAACAGCTCTGAATAAGAGATGCATGAAAAACAAGAGCTAAAAGGATTGCAGCAGGAAGAAGAAAAAACTAAGAATACGAGCATAACGTGTATTCATATGAAAAAGCGGAGCGTGTCTCTTTCCCACACAAGAATGATAGGTTTGAACTTTATTAATTGAAGCAAGGAAAACAAAAGAGAACGAAAGGAAACAAAACAAAAAATAAAAGATGCTCCAAGTAAAATTCATATGATGTGACCGAATAAAAATATAGTTTCACTAGCAGTGACATGATAAATTGTTGATGAAGAAGGGGATGCCTTGGTGATGCATGTAAAATGCATAGATGAATTTTGCATATTTTCACATGGTTTTATATTACATATTGCATCATATAAGGGTATAATTCAATGTTTTATAGTATTTTGGGGTTAAATTACAAAGTCCCCCAACTTTTATGGAATTAACCCTGCCTGTCAGAAACCCCGTTTTCTATATTTTTGACGTTTCAGGGGGCAAACTTCCGCGAAATCACCTGAAAATCTGCGGGGGTCATTTTCTTGGAAGGAGAAGACTTGCGGGCGAAGGATCCACGAGAATTGGGCAAGGAGGCCCAAAAGAGGACCCTCCACGCGGCCAGATTCCTTGGCCGCGTGAGAGGCCCCCTTTTGGCCCCTGTGGCCCCAATTCCTTCCATCTTCGACTTACCGACTCCGTCTTGACCTAAAACCGACTATAAAAAGGGTCCCCCGTACCCTTACGGAGAGGAGCGCCGCCGAAACACCGAAACAGAGACCAGAAGTTCCAGATTGGAGGGGGAAAACTCCGGCAGGGCGCCGCCGGTGTGATCTCCTACCCCTCCAACGTCATCACCATCGACATCTCCATGAAGAGGGAGTAGTCCACCCCAGGGCTATGGGTTTGTGGAAGTAGCACTTGTATCTCTCTCTCTATATGCTTCACTAATTAGATCCGTATGAGCTGCCTCACATGATTACGTGCACGGTTGTAATTCCTATGTGGTGGATCTTTTCTATGAGTTATTGAATCTGAGATTGCAATTGTTTCTCTTGAGTTATTTGAGTAGATGTATCTTATGTACCTCGTTATTATTTGCTAGCTTTGATCAATCTAGTTCTTGAGAGCCTGTGTGGGTGATGGGTGCATTAGTTGGAGTAACGGGGGGTGGCTAGTGCTGTGGAAGTGACAGAAGTTCAGCGATCCACTTAGGTTTTGTTAAACCTTTCTTAGTTACCTCACTAGGGATAAAAAGAAGTACCTTGTTACCGGGGATTTTAAGTGACACTAATCAATCTCCATGACTAGATCTAGCAAGTTCTTACTTCAACTTCATGTCACATTGCTTAAAGCTATACTCTGGTTTTTCCTTAATTATCGAGGTGTTATGATTTATTTCGCATCTTGGTGGAGTATAAGAGGGATCAATATGACCGTAGAGATCTCTATGCTAGGACATGATGCCCATATGAAAGTACTCAATGTTAAACATGTTATTGTAATCTCACATGTAATTTTTTATGTCCACCGTCTACCACTTTATTTGAGAGAATGCAAGTGTGAAACCATGAACCCCGGTCCTATTTTAATTATAAGAAAACACTCTAGTTACTTTGCTGCAATTTACTTTACTTGCACTTTACTTTACTTGCATCTTCAATTCGAATTTAGATTATCTCCATCACCACTTGCATCACAAAAATACAAAAACAATCCATTGCATATTTATTTTCTCATTTGCATTTAGTAGTAGATTTAATTATTGCACATTTACTTTCAGTTTTGCATTGCAATTTAGAAGTCTCACACCTTGTGCTTGACAACCACTTGGTGAGGTTGAGGGCACAAAATTCTCTACTTGTTTGCAGGATCCTGGAGGAAGCTTGGAAGACAACTGCTGAAATACCGGCTCCCCAAGAGTTTGATATAAACCCTCGAGTCACCCTCGTGGGAAAGAAGGCTTGCCACTAGCTACACACTCTGCACTTGGAGTCTCAACCTAGCCATCAAGCGTTTTTCTGGCGCCGTTGCCGGAGAGCCATAGGTGAAGGAGTTGTCCAAGGGAGCTCACAAGAAGTCTTCATCACCAACAAGGTGTGCAAACACCTAAGCTTGGGGAGGTTGCACCTACGTGAGTACCGTCCTTTCTATCTCCACCTTCTTTCAAGTAGATTGTTTCGTTTCTTGTCTTTTTTTTTTGTTTTGTTTTTGTTCTTGTTTTTGTTTTGTCTTGCATATTTTATTTTAGTTTGCATTTTAGTTTTGCATTTAGTTATCTAGTTTATTTTAGTATTTCGAATTTGCCTAGTTACTTTACTTTACAGTTTTGCATAAAAAATTAAAAACTACATAAAAACTGTTAAAATGGGTGATAGAACTAAATTAAGTGACTACACAAATACACCCAATGACCAATTCATTGCTAGACCAATTATTACACCTGAAATACAAGCTTAAAGCTATGAAGTAAGTCCTAGTTTATTGAATTTAATTACTAGAGAGCAATTTGGTGGTAGTGCTATGGAGGATGCCTCTATGCATCTTCATGATTTCATGGAAATATGTGATACGCAAAAATTTAAAAATGTGGAAAGTAGTGTTTTAAAACTGAATTTTTTTCCTTTTTACTTATAGGAAAGGCTAAAGAATGGTTACTTTCAGTACCTACAGCTAGTATAAAGTCTTGGGATGATTTAAAAGAAGCTTTCATTAAGAAATATTATCCTCCCGTTAAAATTTTGCAAAATAGGAATAATATCCTATCATTTAGACAAAATGATAATGAACATGTAGCCATGGCATGGGATAGAATTAAATTAATGCTTAGAACATGCCCATCACATGGAGTAAATGAATGGACCATACTACACTCTTTTTATAATGGTCTAAACTACATGTCTAGAAATATACTTGATTCTGCTGCTGGAGGTGCCTTTATGAGTAAAACTGTAGGTGAGGCTAAGAGCATATTAGAAAGCATATTGCAAAATTATAGTCAATGGAATACTGAAAGAGCACCCAATCCCACTAAGAAAATAAACTCAATTGAAGAAACCAATGATTTGTCTTCTAAAATGGACACTATTCTTGCTTTTATTAATAAACAAAATATGGAGAATGTGCCTTTGCAGGAGCTAGTTGGTAGTAATTCTGAAAGTGTGGATGTTAATTTTGTTAGGAATTATGGTAGCAATGGTTTTGGTAATGCTTACAATTCATATAGTAAACCTCCTTATGTGCCAAATAAACCTTTTGTTCCATATCCTAATGCTAATGAAAATAAGTGGAAGCCTTCTAGTGAAATTTCTGAATCTAATAAATTGCTTATGGAACAAGTTGCTAGTCACAATGCGATGATACATGAGTTAAATAAGTCTATTGCATCCATTAGTAGTGATATTAAAGGATTGCAACTTCAATCTTCGAATTTAGATAAAGCATTGTCAAAATTAGCTGATAATCAAGCAACTCTATTAAGCATGTCAGCAGGAAAGCCACACGCACAACCTAGTGTAGGAATGAATTCTATTACTATTGCTGCTCCTATTATTGAAAATATTGATCATATTTCTGAGAATACAAGTGAGCATGTCCCTACTAGCTTAGAAGAAACTTTGAATGAAATAGTGAAGTACCCTGAATATTTACTTCCATATATGTCTTATCTTGCTAGCAAAGATGAAATTAGTCCTCATGAATCAAGCATGATATATAAATTAGAGAGTAAAGTAGAGGAAATTATGATGCTTACTGAAATTAAGGATCCATTGCTTGATTTAGAAAAAAGTAGCTTGCAAGAACTTATTGCTACTCTACAAAAATTTGCTAGTGATCCCACTATAAATGTTAATCAACCTGGCTTTGGATCTTATATTGCTAATCATGTCTTGCAAGAAAAAATTGCTAGGTACAAGAATGAGGCCATTATACCTCCTAAGCTTGGGGATGCATGGATCCCCAAGGTGCTAGTTTCAACTGGAAAATAAATTCACCATGCTATGTTAGATCTAGGTTCTAGTATATCGGTACTCTCTAAAGAATTATATGAATTGCTAGAACTAGAAAATTTAGAAAAGTGCTCAAGTGAATTTTTCCTTGATGATAACTCTACTAAACATGCTGTAGGACAAGTAAAAGATGTTATGATTGAATTGCACATGACTTTCGTACCCGTTGATTTCATTATTATGGATATGGGGGATAAATCCCCTAGTCCTATTATTTTGGGTAGACCTTTTCTTCGTACTACAGGTGCAATCATAGACTCCAAGGAAGGGAATGTCAAGTTTCAGTTCCCTCAGAAGAAAAGCATGGAGCAATTCCCAAGGAAGAGGGGCACGCTGAAGAACAAGCTACCTCATGATCTTTATCCCTCTTGATTATCAAGTAAGTAAAGCCTAACTATATGGCTATAAAGAAAGCGCTTTACAGGAGGCAACCCGGTTGTTTTTGTTTGGATTTTCCTAGTGTCCTCTTTCTGTCTCAAAAGATTAGTTTTTTTGTTTTAATTCTGGATTTTTCAATAAAGAGTCAATTCAAACCCATTTGGACTTATAAGTTGCTATCCTAGTGCATGAAATTTCTGTTTCAGCACGAGTCTGCTCACCGTATGATTTTACGTTTTTATTGGTATGTCGGATTGAGCTAATGTTTTAGTATGTTCTGCAACTTTTCGTCCTCTGTAAGCAGAAAAAGTGGCTTAATTTTTGGACGAGTCTAGCTTAGGGAAAAACGTTCGTTTTGATGCTGTTGCTTTTCTGGACAGATTCTGCCTTCTTTTGTTTTATACACTCTTTGGGCTTGGGAATCGAATTTCCATGATTCTTTCAAGCAAGAGAGTGAACATACAACATAATGAACCTTATTGTCTATCTACTGGAGCATTTGATTTGGAATTTTTCACAGCAAGCATGTGATTTGTTTGTCCTTGCTAATCTCACCCCACAGAAAAAGAATGGGAGAAACATATTTTGTGAAGTTTTTTTTCACAAGGAATAGAGGAGCTGCGCCTCAAGACATCCAAGAATGGTGAAAGCCATAAGCTTGGGGATGTGATGAACACCCCACTGGAGCTACACTCTTTTGGTTAGCACACGTCTACTTTCTGTTTTTTCTAAGCAAAGCATTTATCGTAGAGACTTGAAGCGTCTAGTTTTTGTTTTTATTTTTGTTTTGATAAGACCACCACCATCATTTTATATGAGATTGAGCTACTGGAGTTTGGGGTTGGAATGTATTGGATGCTATTATTATGACTTGGAATAGGGATGACATGGTTGATTTGAATAGCTACATATGTTTGCATGATTTATAGGCTTTTTATGTGTAGAAATTTGCAATAATGTTGTCTTGAGCTATCTCTTATTCATGTCCTTGATGTTAATTGCTGGTTTATTTAGTTTGTCATGAAATGAGTAGTTCTATGGACATATGCATGCATAGTAGCTGGTCAACTATCTCCCTCTTGCTAGCCCAAAAATTTAAAAATTCCAACAAGTAAAAACTTGTTTCCAACACTCCTTAGCCAAGTATTTCCAGTGAGTCCACCATATCTTCCCATTAGCTTCATTGCTATTCCGAGTATGTTCACCATGTTATTGTGTTATTTATGTTCTAAATTAAGATATTCACTTTATTAATTGTCATGGGTTGAACTTGGGATAGGACTCTCACGAACTTTTGAAGGCACACTTTACTTTTTATGCATCTAATAAACATGACCCAATAATGGGAGCCACAAGTTTTGCGTTTGACAAGTGTGTGGTTGGGAGCTAGCTATAAACGTGTATCACCGGAAAGCTTTCAACATTGCACAAAAAATTTACATTTGGTTGATATCATCTACTTTTGTTTTTGGACTCCTGCCATGCCGAAATGAAATAGAGGAATAGTAAGTTTTGATGAGTAAGTATCTATATGACTAGAGAAATGCATTGGGCCGCTAACCCAAGCCATGCTTTATCATGGTGGAAATTTACTTACAGCTTGAGTGACTCTACAACACATCCTATAATAAAATAAGAAGCTATGCATAATAGTGAATGAAAATAAAAAGGATGATGAGTCTACTCCGTTTGTTCATCTTGTCATTGTAACATGGGCTTGTTTCCATGTCATGGGGAAAGAGGTACCTCTTTGCGGTTCTCTATGATGTCATTAATACTTATTATGATTGTGCAAAGCTTATTAGGAATCTTAAGTTGAGTAATCATGGAGTAGGTTTTCACACTCATGGGGCATGAGGCTTTCAACCACCTTGTCATTCTCATTACTTCAATACTCATAATTTTAAGATGCTAGTGATAAAGGGGCAATGAGAGTCCTAGATCAATGGATACCACATTTCAATTAGTAATTTTATTTGAATAATTTAGAGGCTAAATAAGACTTGATCATGTTTTACCTCTACTCAATTTTCTCCAAAGTGTCCACCATATTTTCTATACTCCATTATGCTATTCTTTGACCAATATAGGATTTTATTTTTCATTTTGTGTATGCATTTGGTCCATAGTGCTTTTATTTCATTATACACTTTGTGAACTTTCATGAAGCATCTTTGCTTGCATATTTGATATTTCTTCCAACATGAATTGTATATTGCTACTCATTTCCAGTATTAATCATTTGATTATATGTAGCATGAATAATCCTCCTTGATATCCCATGATTGTTTCAATATGCAAAACCCATCTTAGTTTTATCACCTTCATACTCGAGGACGAGCATGGGTTAAGCTTGGGGATGTTGATGCATGTAAAATGCATAGATGAATTTTGCATATTTTCACATGGTTTTCTATTACATATTGCATCATATAAGGGTATAATCCAATGTTTTATAGTATTTTGGGGTTAAATTACAAAGTCCCCCAACTTTTATGGAATTAACGCTGCCTGTCAGAAACCCCGTTTTCTATATTTTTGACGTTTCAGGGGGCAAACTTCTGCGAAATCACCTGAAAATCTGCGGGGGTCATTTTCTTGGAAGGAGAAGACTTGCGGGCGAAGGATCCACGAGAATTGGGAAAGGAGGCCCAAAAGAGGACCCTCCACGCGGCCAGATTCCTTGGCCGCGTGAGAGGCCCCCTTTTGGCCCCTGTGGCCCCAATTCCTTCCCTCTTCGACTTACCGACTCCGTCTTGACCTAAATTCGACTATAAAAAGGGTCCCCCGTACCCTTACGGAGAGGAGCGCCGCCGAAACACCGAAACACCGAAACAGAGACCAGAAGTTCCAGATTGGAGGGGGAAAACTCCGGCGAGGCGCCGCCGGTGTGATCTCCTACCCCTCCAACGTCATCACCATCGACATCTCCATGAAGAGGGAGTAGTCCACCCCAGGGCTATGGGTTTGTGGAAGTAGCACTTGTATCTCTCTCTCTATGTGCTTCACTAATTAGATCCGTATGAGCTGCCTCACATGATTACGGGCACCGTTGTAATTCCTATGTGGTGGATCTTTTCTATGAGTTATTGAATCTGAGATTGCAATTGTTTCTCTTGAGTTATTTGAGTAGATGTATCTTATGTACCCCGTTCTTATTTGCTAGCTTTGATCAATCTAGTTCTTGAGAGCGTGTGTGGGGTGATGGGTGCATTAGTTGGAGTAACGGGGGGTGGCTAGTGCTGTGAAAGTGACAGAAGTTCAGCGGTCCACTTAGGTTTTGTTAAACCTTTCTTAGTTACCTCACTAGGGATAAAAAGGAGTACCTTGTTACCGGGGATTTGAAGTGACACTAATCAATCTCCATGACTAGATCTAGCAAGTTCTTACTTCAACTTCATGTCACATTGCTGAAAGCTATACTCTGGTTTTTCCTTAATTATCGAGGTGTTATGATTTATTTCGCATCTTGGTGGAGTATAAGAGGGATCAATATGACCGTAGAGATCTCTATGCTAGGACGTGATGCCCATATGAAAGTACTCAATGTTAAACATGTTATTGTAATCTCACATGTAATTGTTTATGTCCACCGTCTACCACTTTATTTGAGAGAATGCAAGTGTGAAACCATGAACCCCGGTCCTATTTTAATTACAAGAAAACACTCTAGTTACTTTGCTGCAATTTACTTTACTTGCAATTTACTTTACTTGCATCTCGAATTCGAATTTACATTATCTCCATCACTACTTTCATCACAAAAATACAAAAACAATCCATTACATATTTATTTTCTCATTTGCATTTAGTAGTAGATTTAATTATTGCACATTTACTTTCAGTTTTGCATTGCAATTTAGAAGTCTCACACCTTGTGCTTGACAACCACTTGGTGAGGTTGAGGGCACAAAATTCTCTACTTGTTTGCAGGATCCTGGAGGAAGCTTGGAAGACAACTGCTGAAATACTGGCTCCCCAAGAGTTCGATATAAACCCTCGAGTCACCCTCGTGGGGAAGAAGGCTTGCCACTAGCTACATACTCTGCACTTGGAGTCTCAACCTAGCCATCACTTGGGCATCCCCAAGCTTAGATGCTTGAGTCTTCTTAGAATTTTCTGGGATGAACCACGGGGGCATCCCCGAACATTGGCTTTACACTCTTCTTGATCACATTATATCACCCTCTTCTCTTGACCCTTGAAAAGTTCCTTCACATCACACTCAAAGTAATTCTCATTAGAGGGTTAGTGCATGATACGTCCATTTTGCATCACTGTTTTATATTGTTATTTTCTGTTATTCATCGATATATTTCATGTTATGATGCATTACTTATGTTATTTTTATGTTATTTTGCATGTTTCATAATTTTTGGAGAATAAACACCGGGACCAGAAATCTGATGGAAAGAGCACCGTCGAGATACTATATTTCAGAAGATCAGAAGAAGAGAGGAACACCGGAGGTGTCTTAAAAGTTAATATGAAGACTCCTGCCAGAAGGGGAGCCAGAGGGGGGCCACCAGGGGCCCACACCATGAGGTGGCGCGCCCCCTGGTAGCGCCGCATGGTGGTTTGGCCACCCTGGTCCATCACTGGTCTAGATCTTTCGCGTACTTGACCCCCACGGAATTCTAAGCCCGAGAACATCATCAAAGAATTATTCCGCCGCTGCCTCGGGGCGGAAAACACCCGAGAGAGAAAAGCTCTCTGTCTAGGAGAAATGTAAGGACCCCAGACCAGCCGTCTGAAACCCTCCGTATGCATACATTCACGATCCCAGAAAGATCAGTCGTGAACAACATACAAAGTTGGCACACAGAAATACATCATCCATTACACGAATACATAAATGTATTACATGAAAGATCACATGATAAAGTTTAACGCAACTGCCACAAGGGCAGGCAACTTAACAAACACAGCGGAAGACAATTAAAACACAACGCAGTTGAGCCCAAGTCACGCCTTAACCTACAGGCTGCTGACCCGGAGACGATCCTAGTTCGCAAAGCCGTCAACTCCATACTTCTCTTCATAGATCTCCTTCGGAGGCGCCTTCTCAAAGTCTGGCAAGTAGATACCAGGGGCGAAACCATAATGAGTACATTTGAATGTACTCAGCAAGACATCCATCATATCACTTACCAACATGCAAGTATGCTTATATGGTGGAATAGGTAGGCTATAAATAGGGTTCACTATCAATGGTGTTCATATATGATGACACCACAGTTGCAGTCAGGTTAATCCGTATCTTCGTTGAAGAAGATACTTCAGAAGAAAATAATATAATTTTCTTTCTCTTGTTGATATCACACGTACAAGAGGTTTTGTAAAGCTTTGTTAAAGAATATTTTCTCTTTGCAAAACTTCTTGGAATCAGTTTCCAGAATTCTTGCTTAGAGTAGAAAAAGGTTTGCAAAACATTTTGTTTTGTATAACAACATCTGGCTTTTCATCATCGACGATACCTCCACGGTATAAGTTTCCATTTCCTTTCCGAACTTCACAAGTTCAACACTTCCTTTCAAAAACTCCTTTTCAAAAACTTCCTTTTTGAAAACATTGACACAATGCTAGCTACATGGCCATTCAACTGTCCATATCCGAGGACGCGGCTTCTTCGAAAAAGTTGTACTCTGCAGAGGTGTACTCATCCACCAAATCCAGTACACCTACCGTGAAACAACCACGGACTGTAACAACAGTATGTAAACATCAGGTATCTGATCATAACCATCCACTATGTTCAAGCTAGTATATGCCTATCTCTCAGTTGAGTTTTACCACATCCCCGGCACCGAGCTAATCCCCGCCAAGCCAGGACGCCTCAACTGATGCGACCGGAGGGAAAATTAATCCCACACTTTATATGTCTCCACTGACGACATTCGGTTCGAGGGTACGACGCCCCTTATAGCAAGTGAGATAGCACACACTAATAAGAACAAACTTCAAGTTAAGCCCCGTGCCCATGTTGGGGTAGGGTGGCAGTACGGTAAAGGTTGTCCGGCGAAGACTAGGTTATGTGTCATTTTTGAAAACACCAATTTTCTCAAAAATGACCACTTCCACATTCCTCCGGACAACAAGGATCCGCCTTTTCTCCGGGTTTTTCCGTAAAGCCTTTGTTTTGTAGAATCACAATTTTAGGGTGTCCACTTAGGGACTAATATATTTGATGGTAATAAATACCATATGGTGGCTTATGGGCTTGGTATTACCAAGTTTAACTACTGGCATGATAGTAACCTATATACTATTATATTAGTAATAGCCACATCAAAAATAGTTTTGATAATCAAGTTTTTGTAAAACTTCAGAGGTAAAACATGCATGATAGGTAATGATAAGTATTGTATCAGCAAGCATCAGGATGGCTTGCCTGGTATCTCCTTGTGTCCCTGGTTTTGGAGTGACTGGAACTTGACACAGAGCTTCACGACACTCCCTTCCTCTTCGTTTTCTAACATCGTAAAGAGAATAAAGGACACACATTCAGAACCAATCAAGGAAAGCAACAATGCATAAAAATAAATACAGCAAGGAAACTAATAGTAACCAATCACACAATTATTAATGGAGCAAACAATCAAACAAACACACTTGGCAGAAATGCCATTTAATAAGACAGCTTAAGGTTGGAGGAATATATCTCACAACCTCAATATCATGGATTCAGTGGGTGTTCCACTCTCATACCAAGATATTGATAAACCCAAAATACACTTAGTTTCACAAGGGTGAGACTACTAAAAGTATACAAAACATGCACAAATAATAAGCATGGCAATGGGTCTATCAACCAAACCACAAAAAGAAAAAGGTAGCTATCCTACTGAGTCTAAATTCACATCAAGAATGAATAAGGCACATGATTTGCAAAAGTTACTTGTACAAATCAGTGGTCCTACACAAGTGTAACAAGGTACTAGACTCATCACAAAACACACAATTTCTCATAGTGAGAACAATAGAAACAATGCCTAAAAAGGAGGAATACTATAGACATGCTTCTACTAAGGGTTTGCTATGCAAGCATGAATAACATGTAAAGTACTAAAATGCAAACAAGGAACCATGTTATCATAATGGGAAATTAAAACATGTCCTCATGCAAGGATACACACATATCTACCAAACACAAGTTGGCAGAAAAAAATAATTCAATACAAAAACTGCTAAGGAAACTAGTACTACTCAAACATGAAGAATCAATGGATGCATTTCAATCAAGTTATTGAAATACAACCAGAGGGTCCATGTCATAAAAACAGGAGTGAAAAACATCTATACTTGCTATAACAAAAATATCCCATTTGATAAAACAATGCATCAATTTGCAAGGCAATTCCTACATACTAGTGGTAATAAAAGGGGCATTACTAGAGGAATCAAACAACACTCCAAAGGTGGATTTTTCCTAGCAAGCCACACATGATTACAACCACTTACAAACAGAAACATACACATTTCCATTTAGCACAAAAAATCCCAAGGCAAAAATACTAGGCACTCATTAGTTATAGAACTATATAAAAGAAACACATCTAGTGTGGGGGAAATAATGTTTCCACCAAAAATGCAATGACACCAGTGGGTGTTCCACTAGCATATCAAAGCATTAAGAGGTCACAAGGCCTCTGGTCCATTTGCTAAAAATTAACAAAAGACTAAACTAGCACCTAGTGCAATAACCATACGAGTAGAAAATAATAGGATGCTAACATAAGCAAGGCAATGCTACTCATGCTATTATTTTCACACAAGTGAAAACTCTAGGAGTAAAGTACTCATAAGAAAATCACCAAAATGCTACTGGTCCTATGAACACAACACAAAAATATGTGGCTACACAACCACAAATGTTATGTCAAAAATTCTCCACATGAGGGAATTTTTCCATAACATTCTCATAGTGATGACAAAGCTACTCAAGCTTTTCTACCAAATCAAATGCAAGCTAGCAGAGGTGATAACAACACAATATAAGTACCAACATGGTACTGAATCCAATCAAAAATCCAAGTGTTTGCACATAAAGTTAACACTCAAAAATGCTATGCAAATATTAACTAGAGAATAATCATATGTTAATAACAAAAATCCTATTTCTTCTCAACTCAAGTCCACACAATCTAACATGCTAAAATAGCTAAGTAACACTTAGAAAACAAGTTCACACAACTTTTACATGCTATAAAACAATATTGCAACACAAAATTATAATCACACAATTTAATTTCCTAAAATGCCAAAATGGCAGAAATACGCAAAACAAAGATCTGTCCACCAAATTTTCTATGATGCTCTAAAAATTAAACCAAGCTAGGTTTGGATAGCCCTAAACATTTACAAGACCATCCAATTGAGTTTGAATCAAAATACATCTTTAATAATTTTATAAAAATCACCAAAGTGCTCTCTGGTGTTTTACCAAATTGCATGCCATTTCAAAAATACTATGAATTTGGAAGCAAGGTTAATTGCTCCTGTTAGGAATGTTCAAGGGCTTTCCAATGCAATTGGCCTCACGGTATTTTGAGTTGTGAAATAAAAATGGTGATCATTTTGGTGTTTCTGGTACCTGTTGCCAAAACATTTTTCATTTCAAAAATATCCATCCAAATGTAGATCTACAAGTTGGAGGTGGTTTAGATTTTGTTGTTTTACATCTGTGAATTTTTTCTTGGCCAAATTCATATTTTAGATTGCCTTTTAGGCTCAAAAGTAACAAGGTACATTCTCTAAAATAAATAAATGGAAAACAAGTGTGGATGGGCCAGATCCACCAACAGGCCGGCCAGATCTAGATCCACCGCGGCGGGATCTAGCCCGATCCGCTGACTCGCGGGCCAGGATGCCACGGGGCTGCCACGCAGGCGAGCGCAGGGGCCACCAGCAGGTTCAACCGTACCAGCGCGGGTCAGGGGAGGCTGACGTCGGCACTGCGTCACCGCGACGTCATCGCCGGCGGGAAACGTCTCCGGCGAGCTCGAATCCGTCGCTACCGTGCACCAATTTGCGAAACAAAAATACCTACGCGTGGGTCTCGACGAGAGGAAGCAAACGCACGCAACCTTGCTTCCCGGAAACGGCCGGAAAGCGGCGGCGACGAGGCGCGCGCGGCGGCCGGAAAGGAACACGGCGCGGCGAGGTCTTGGATGGAGAGGGAGAGGGAAAAACGGTCGGGGAGGACCGCGTGCTCACCATGGACTCGAGGAGATGCTCGGAGAAGGCAGAGGAGGAGTGAGTCAGCGGGAATGGCTCGCCGGAGCCCGCCGGACTCGGAGAGGAAACGAGGATGGCGCGGCCTCCACGCGTGCTCCCGCCACGATTCCTTCTGCGGGGAGGATCACCACTTCGAGGCGGAGGAGATGAGCCACTCGATGGCCGGCGGCGAGGTCTGCAACTGCCGATTCGACGGCGGCCATTTTCGGGCTAGGGTTTGGTTCGAGATATTTCTTGAGAGAGAGAGAGGAACTTCGAGGGGAGAGAGAGGGGGCAGGTAGCAGCACATGGGAGGGGTTTTAAACACCTAGATTGCTTCCAATCGAAGCTATGGAGCATTGTCGTGGGATAATCACGGCAGATGTTACCTGGGGTAACTGATCTTGGGGCAAGTCGACACAGGTATTCGGGAGAGGGTTTAGCTCGAAGGAAGACATGGCAAAAGCGATCTAAGAACCGGAGAATAACTCGCCGGATCTCGATATCAATAATGCTGGATACTCGATAACAGGTATTACAACTATGACTTGAATCTCTCAGGCTAAGCTTAGGGGTTGGTTTATATAGCACTCATACCCCCCTTGGCCTGCCCTACGGAGTGCTCTCTGAGTCCTACTCGAACTCTACATACAAATCCTAACTTTCCTTACCGTAACCCACAATCCGGGTTACGAACCTTACAAGCCCTGGGCCTTCCAGAAGTTTCTTTGTCTCCAGCCAGATTGGGCCCAGCCGTCGCTTGGGCCGGATCACACCCGGGAGTTAGCCTACCGGGTTACTATCCCCTCATCAGTAGTCCCCAGGATAGCGCGGGCTTCACGGATTCATCCTCGGAGCGCTCGCTATTCCCTGAAAAAGATGTAAAACGCCCAAGCCTATGGGAACCGGTTAAGTTGCTTTAACAGATGACCAGGCACAGCTCCATGTCTGTCATGTGATAGCTCGATCCTTCCTTGAATGCTTAACTGGCCTTTCCAAATTTAAACCCTAAAATGTCGGGGCCCTACTCGATAAAGATCCCTGATATCTCGGGGCAAGCTGCACTTCCCCCGTCAACGGGATATTTTGCCTAATTCCGAATGCATATGCCGCCAGATCCTCACGGATAATTACTGTTCCGTAATTTCCGGCTTTCGGGCCGTAGGTGAGCTCACCACCTCCCTTATAAATACCAGCCGATGGTAACCCTAAGCCATTCATCTCGTTTCATCATCCCTTTTCTCCACGCTCCCTCGCAATTTCTGCCACCGGGCCCGCACGCTCCAAGAAAGATAAGGCCACCACCGGCCGCACTCGTCCTCGAGCTATCCAGCACCGCCATTAAGCATCGCTGTCACACCCGCGCTTCCTCATCGAGGGCAGTGACGTGACACTCAAGCCGCGCCACGCTCCACCCTCACTTCGGACCTCAACTCCTTTGGTAAGCCTTTCTCAACCATTCAATTGAAACTCGCAGCCTTTTCAATCTGACCAAGATTGGATCTGGGTCAACCCGTAAACTAATTTTCTGATATCATCAAATTGAACCGCTTCGATAGACCTTAGTTCCTTTAATCACCTGATGCGTAGTCGCAGCTCATCCCCGCGCCTTTATTGGCCATCCAACTTTGCATAAGATTGCTTGCAAGCTTTTCGATCTAGATCCATTCCACCTTGTTCTTTCCGCCTGTCGCATTAACACCCGAAAAATCCTCTTTTTCCAGCTAATCCCTCCATAATAAAGGTATGGGCAACCATCCATGTTCACCCAATTCACCTCAACGCGTAAGTAATTAACAATTTACTCAACCTCATCTGACACCCGGAAAATCTTCCGCATTTAACATCGTAGTGCATTATCCGGGTTTCATTTTAGCTTTCAACGCCTTGACGTCTCCGGACTCGAATGATTTGATGTTCCGAATCTTACTCCATACATTTCCTGTCCCTTGCAGGTCAACTCCATGGCTCCTAAAAGACAAGGAAAACACCCGGCTTCTGCAAAGGCCTCTCGAACCACTTCTGCCAACTGGGGTCGGTCTTCAACGACAAAGGCCAAGCTAGATGGGATGGCCGAGTTAGGAATCCTTCCTTCTCAAAAGGAAATACACTGGAGGGCTCCTGGCGATGAGACCCATCCCACTCCCATCGGGAACGAGGTAATTTGTTTTACCGAGCATGTGACCCGGGGATTCCGTCCTCCGGGTCACCCTTTTTTCCGGGAAGTCTTGAGCCACTACGGCCTCCGGGTGTTCGACATAGGGCCTAACTCTATGCTGAACATCACCCACTTCATAGTTTTGTCCGAGTCGTACTTATGCACTCCACCAAACCTTGCTCTTTTTACCGAATTATTCCAATGCGAACCATGCCATGAGAGCGGTGACGGAACGCTTCTTACCTGCGGCGGGGTATCCATCCAGCGCCGCAAACACTCATTGATGCCACCTCTCAACCTGAACTCCAACGACAAAAACTGGCAATTATCCTTCTTTTATTGCCACGACACTTCTCCGGATGGTGAGAGGAAACTACCGGGTTATTCGGAGAGCCTTCTCGAGCCCTCCGAGTCTTTCAGTGCTTTTGCATCTGATCTTGATAGGGAAGCGATTCAGCCCCTTCTGGCCAAACTAGCAGCTCTCTCAGCCCACGGCCTTCTTGGGCTCAATCTAATAAAGACTTGGGTAGACTTCCGGGTTCAGCCCAACTCGATTCGCTCGAAGCTGTTACACGAATATTCGGGTCACGTCACAGATTCCCTCCGCTACTCCACCAAGAACTTCCCTGCCGGTAACACCAACAAGACCATCAAGGGCTTCCTGATGGAGAGACTAGATGTTATAAAGAATACTGCCGGGTTACCCCCGTTTACTCGGGAAAATCCCGCCCCAGCGGTAAGACCTGACTCCTTTTTCTTATTTCAGTACTGTCGTCCGTTATAGTCTCTAACCACCACTTGTGTTTATTTGTTCACAGGCTGACGATCCCTTCTGGAAAGTCGAAAACCCTCCTCCTTCTCAAGACCCCGAAGAGGAAACCGAGTCTGTTGATGATGATGAGGGTACTCTCCCATACCCTTTACACCTGCCCTTCATCTGTGTTATTTCTCTTATCTGATACTTACTCGGCTTTCAGGGTCGGGGGATGAAGAGGAGGAAGAAGAAAATGACCCGGAAGCCACCGAGTCTGACCAGGAGCCCCCAGTTGGAAACAAAAGGAAGGCTAGAGGGGTAGTTGAAAAGGTTCCCTTCTCTTCTATGTCTCGTGCGCCTTACTCCTTTGCTGCTATGCATGAACTTAACGAGCGATTATCACATTCACCCTTCTTGAAGGACCCTCTCCCGACTAAACGTAGGGTGACCCGGAATTCTCCGGGGGATGATCCCCTTAACCCGGGTATCTCCACTTCACCCACTCATCGAGCCAGTACCCCTCCAGCTCAACCTTCCCAATCTCCTCAACGTCATCCGTCTCCTAATCATCCACTTGCCGGGCAATTTCGCGTACCACAGCCAGTGCTCTTACCAACGTCATCCGCCTCCAGCGGCGAGCTTCCCCCG
Organism: Alopecurus myosuroides; assembly: GCA_028641055.1. Taxonomy (NCBI): domain Eukaryota; kingdom Viridiplantae; phylum Streptophyta; class Magnoliopsida; order Poales; family Poaceae; genus Alopecurus; species Alopecurus myosuroides. The sequence goes on from CM054061.1 coordinate 302,403,934, forward strand.
GATTATGCCGTGAACACCGGGTAAACTACCTTTACTTACATTTTCTCGTACTGGTTACCTTTCTTTTTTCCGTATATTCCATTGATCAATGTCTCCCTTCTTTTCTTCAGCGCCACAGTTACGCTGAGCGACCCGGATATCCCTGAATCAGAAGAGCAGGGAGAAGAGAAGCCGAATGATGACATGGACGTTGAGGTTGAGGACGAGGCCGAGGGCGGAAATGGAGAAGATCCTTTTAAGGACCCAATTCCACCAAAGACTGCATCACCCCAGCCCTCTGAAGAAGTGGACGAAGACATCATTTTGGAGACCAAGCCGGGCTCTCCTAACCCGGACGTTCAAACAATCCGGGTTTCGACCCCCAAACCCGGAACAACTCCTCCACAAGAGGGCCAATCCTCCGGCCCTTCTCAACTTCGCCCTGAAGACATGACCTTTGCTCAAATGCTAGATGCCCTCCATACCTTGAAGGGCGACGAAGAAAACATACTAGATGCCTTAATAACCAAGCACGAGGTAATCCCGACTAATCATCAATTGTTTCCATACATAGTCCCCAAGTTCCGAGTAAATTACTAGGTAACTTGCTTGGAACTTTGCATAATGTTTCTGGCTGATCCCTCTTCATGCTTCTTTACAGGACTATGTTTCACAGTTGGAGAAGAAGCTGGCCAAGTCCACCAAGCGTATTGAAAAAGAAACGGCCCTTCGTGAAGCTGCTGAGACTGAGGCTCGCAGGTGCCAAAAGATGACGAAAAAGTACAGGAAGAGAGCTCACAGGGCTAAGGACAAACTTACAACTCTTTCTGCTCAAATTGCTGATGTTCACCGTACTGCGACTGGTAAGATTTTTAAATTTCACCTTTTTATGACTCGGATTGCTTTGATTTGAACAACTGCACTTGCTTGCCTACTATCTTTGCTCCTTTTGCCTTTTTTAGCAGGCCCACGTGATGCTGCCCCCGAAGAAGATGATGCTGCCAAGCTTAAAACCATCAAGAATACTCTTCGCCAACTTTGCGGCGGAGTTAGCTGGATACTTGATGAGTTGCGACTGCCGGATGTCAAGCCAGATAATATGAAGAGATTACTGGAATTCTGCTCCACGATCCCCGAGTGGATTTGGCACTGGAAACGGTCCTCCTGCCGATTTGGGGTAACCCGTGGGCTCGCATTGGCTAAAGCCTACGCCCCCAAGCTACAACTTGCCAAACTTATGAGTGGATTTCCGGAGTTCAACTTGGATGGGTCCAAGTTTTTGCCAAAGGACTTCAAGGCTATTCAGAAAGAAGTCCGCCATCCGGCTAGCGTTATTGCTGACAGCTTAGAGATTGATGAGATTCTCCCTGCTTATGATGCTAATGACAAGGTTGTCCAGGCGAACCGCCCCCAGCCGTTCGATATGCTTGCCCGTTGGAGGGAGGAGGCGCTCAAGATAAGGGACGAAGCTGCCAAGAAGGCCGCTGCCGACTCTGCTCCTGCAGCTTCGCAACTCGGAACTGCTACTAATCCGGGTGGCGCCGCCACCACCAGCGACAACAAGGGCAAGGCCAAGGTGGATCCTGCAGCTTGAAGTAATGAATGTCTCCTGTCATTCCATATGCATTAGTCGGCAAAGCGTCGTCAAAACAGCTTTATTACTTGTTTTAAGCGGAGCGCCTGTGCTCTTTTGACACTTTAAGGTTTTTGTAACACTTTTGCTTATACTCCCGATGCATTTGTACCCCTTTGGGCTTTTGATGAATGTGTCTTTGCATTTGCTTGTTCTTGATATCCACTTGCTTTATTCTCGATACCTTATACTTTTTTTTTATACTTTCCTTAGCAAGACCCGTCCTCCGGGTGTCGTTGGCGTCTAGGGAACGGTTTTACACCTGAATCCCTAAGCTCCTGAGACCCGGATGCGTGGCTCGTTGTAATTTTATCGGCTGGATGATGCTGTTTCTTCCTTAGAGCTCATAAGTCCCCAGTCCGGGTTTCCGCGTCTAGGACACATGATTGTTTTCTTTCAAGGAAACGAATCGCCTGTCGCTGAATGCCCAAGACTTCAGGACAGCTTTTTATGAGGTTTGAAGTTATGCTTGATAATCGTTGAGTTTCCGGCTGTCGGCCTTATACTCTGCATAACTTGTGGTTTAGATGACCCTTTCGACTATCTTGTACTATAAGCCGGCTTTCGCGTGGATACCATGTTGTTACATCAATACGAAAACGGGGTCAAGCATGTCCCGTTTGGGTCTCATGACTGACGGTAATCGTAGGCGAACAAATCATGCCACTTTGTTGCGAGTCACATCGAGCTTAAGTAAGAATAGCCGAGAAATTTGGACTTCTTTGTCCGGTTATAAGATTGTAGCCGCACTCGTTTTTTCGAGTAGCCGACCCCTATAACTCATTGGCATCAAGGCCGGGTCTCTTTTGAGTTTGCAGCTGTGCTTGTAGGAGCAACCAGCCCTCAAGACCTGAATATGCACGCCGTATAAATAACAATTGCCTCTTTTCTTGATAATCCCCTTTTTATTTGATATGAGAAAATTAGGCCAGCAAGCCGCCTCATTAAAAACCCATCCAGTCCCCAAGGGTGCCCTGGATAGGAAAAGAGTGCGTCTGAAACCTGCTGCCTGTTACATCGTTTTCTGCTAAGTATAGTACGGACGTAGCTGAGCCACGTTCCATGGTCTATCTCTTTCTTGCATAGGTGCAGTAGTGTGGGCAGTATCGTTGACTGTAGCCGATTCTTCTCTTGCATCTACCAAGTAATATGACCCATTATGTAGACTCCGACTTACGATGAAAGGTCCTTCCCACGGTGGCGATAGTTTGTGCTTTCCCTCGTTTGTCTGAACCAAGCGCAGGACCAAGTCTCCCTCCTGGAAGACCCGGCTTTTCACCCGCCGGCTATGATATCTTCGCAAGTCCTGCTGATATATGGCTGATCTTTCCAAGGCTTGCTCCCTTTGTTCTTCTAACATATCCACGGCGTCTTGCCGGGTTTTCTCGTTCTCTACTTCCACATAAGCTGTTACTCTTGGTGAATCATGAATGATGTCGCTTGGTAATACCGCTTCTGCGCCGTAGACCATGAAGAAAGGTGTCATCTGGGTGGATCGGTTGGGTGTAGTGTTAATACCCCAGACCACGGAAGGAAGTTCCTCAACCCATGCCCCAGCGGCCCTGATACAGGGAACCCTCAGTCTTGGCTTCAATCCACGAAGTAGTTCTTGGTTCGCCCTCTCCACTTGCCCGTTGGCTTGCGGATGTGCTACTGATGCTACATCAAGCCTGATTCCATTGGTGCCACAAAATTTTTCCATCTCTCCAAGGGACATGTTGGTTCCATTGTCGGTAATTATGCTGTGGGGGTACCCGAACCGGTATATAATTCTTTTCAGGAACTTGACTGCTGTGGCCGCTTCGCAATTGGTGACCGGCATAACCTCCACCCATTTGGTAAACTTATCAACAGCAACTAAAAGGTGCGTCTTCTTGCAAGGTGACATATGGAAGGGGCCAACCATGTCCATACCCCAAACAGCGAATGGCCAAGTTAATGGAATGGTCCGTAACTCCATAGCCGGCACATGAGTTTGGCGAGCGTACCTTTGACATCCGTCGCACCTTGCCACTATCCGTTCCGCGTCTGCTAGAGCTGTGAGCCAGAAGAACCCATGTCGATAGGCCTTGGCCACAAGAGACCTTGTGGACGCATGATGCCCGCAATCACCTTCATGGATCTCCTTAAGAATCTGTCGGCCTTCTTCTGGTGTCACACAGCGCAAAAAGACTCCTGCCGCACTTCTCTTGTACAACTCTCCATTGATAATAGCGTATCCTTTTGCCCGCCTCACGATTTGCCTTGCTAGTACCTCCTGTTCTGGTAGTTCGCCCCGTGATAAGTATGCCAGATATGGCTCCGTCCATTCGGGGACGCCGCGTATCGTGGCCACGAGCTCCACGTCCGGGTCTCGATTTGCTAATTCTTCTTCAGACTCGGATTTAACTGACGGCCGCCATAGCTCGTCTACGAAAACATTAGGTGGAACCGGCTCCCTGCGCGAGCCGAGTCTGGCGAGTGCGTCCGCCGCCTCGTTCTTTCTTCTGTCTATGTGCTCCACTTCATACCCGGAGAAACACCCGGCAACCCTATCAACCTCCCTGCGATACGCTGCCATAGTGGCGTCCTTCCTGTCCCAGGTTCCTGACACCTGCTGCACCACGAGATCCGAGTCTCCAAAGCATCGTATCCTTCTAATGTTCATCTCCTTGGCTACCTTCAAGCCATGCAACAGAGCCTCATACTCGGCCACGTTGTTTGAGCAATCAAAATGAATCTGTAGCACGTAACTTAGTTTATCCCCCTTTGGCGATGTCAGCACCACTCCGGCTCCTGACCCTTCGTACTGCTTTGATCCATCGAAGTGCATGGTCCATGACTCGGAACTTGGAACTGCGGTAACCATTCCAGTGTGCGTCCAGTCGTTAACGAAATCAACCAAGGCATGGGACTTGATTGCCGATCTGGGCTCGTAGCTGATATGATAATCTCCCATCTCTATTGCCCATTTGGCTATTCTGCCCGTTGCATCCGAGTTTCTGATGATATCCGACATTGGTATTGAACTAACCACTGTTATGGGATGTTCTTGGAAATATGGCTTCAACTTCCGGCTGGCCATAAAGACCCCAAACACCAATTTTTGCCAATGCGGGTAACGCTGCTTCGCTTCCGATAACACTTCACTGACATAGTAAACCGGCCTCTGGACCGGGTAACCTTTCCCATCTTCTTTGCGTTCCACGACAACCACTGCGCTGACGGCTCGGGGACCGGCTGCCACGTATAATAACATAGGCTCTTTAGGACCCGGCGCCGCTAGTACTGGCGCTTCAGATAACTGCTTCTTTAGTGCTTCAAACGCCTCATTCTCCTCCTGACACGGAATCAGATCCAAGATTATCACGATTCGAATTGGAAGTACATACCATACCGATGAAGACGTTGATGTGGCCGATTGTCACGACGGATCCGGTTTCGAGGTGATCCGACTCTGGCCCCCAGCCAGAATCGTCTACCATCTTCTTTCCTTGGCTGTTGACGTAGATTTCTCCGACGATGAGATTCTTCATGTTCTTCCGAGCTTCTCCCGTGATGCAAACACCTTTGGACGCAGGCCCCACGGTGGGCGCCAACTGTCGTGGGATAATCACGGCAGATGTTACCTGGGGTAACTGATCTTGGGGCAAGTCGACACAGGTATTCGGGAGAGGGTTTAGCTCGAAGGAAGACATGGCAAAAGCGATCTAAGAACCGGAGAATAACTCGCCGGATCTCGATATCAATAATGCTGGATACTCGATAACAGGTATTACAACTATGACTTGAATCTCTCAGGCTAAGCTTAGGGGTTGGTTTATATAGCACTCATACCCCCCTTGGCCTGCCCTACGGAGTGCTCTCTGAGTCCTACTCGAACTCTACATACAAATCCTAACTTTCCTTACCGTAACCCACAATCCGGGTTACGAACCTTACAAGCCCTGGGCCTTCCAGAAGTTTCTTTGTCTCCAGCCAGATTGGGCCCAGCCGTCGCTTGGGCCGGATCACACCCGGGAGTTAGCCTACCGGGTTACTATCCCCTCATCAGTCTATCCCCTCATCAAGCATGGGCCTCCATGCCCTCTACTGGAGCTACAGGAAGAAGGACACAATGACTCAGTTCACATTTTGGTCCCTGGTAAATTACAAAAAGGTCCCTGTCCTCTCTAAAAAAGGTTGTTTTCACAAGGAAAACAAAGTCTAAAATTGAAACCCTTTTGCCCAAAATTCTTATTAGTTGAGGTGTACAACATATGTGAAAATTGGCTCAATTGAATAAGCTTTATAATTCAAAGTTGTTCAAATTTGAATTCTTACATAAATGGACATTGAATTTATTAACCTACTTAGGAGCTTCCAAAAATGATAATTTTTTCGCACACATTCCTTATTTGATGTGTTCCTTATGTGGTAGAAAATTCAAGTCATTTTGAGTTACTTCATAGAACAAACTTGTTCAAATTTCAAAAAGGTGCTGTCTTGAAAACAGGGGTTTTTGGCAACTTAAACAATTCAAAAACTTGTGCCCTTTTGGTTTTCATCCTTATTTATGATATAGAGCATGTGGTATTTATTTCATGGCATTTTGAAAAAGTTTGTATAACAAACTTGTTCAAAATTCCAAATGTTGCTGTGGAGAAAAAACCATGTTTTCAGGACTTTAATGGATTCAAATTCTGGTCTCCTCTTGTGTGTGTTCCTTATTTGATATAAGGAGGCACTGGTATTAATTTCAGCTCATTTGAAGAAAGTTTCCAATAGTAACTTGTTTGAGTTTCTTGTTTCTGGAAATATTGAAAATTCAATTTAATAAGGCACTTGGCTTTTCTTTAACAATGCTTTGCCAAAATATTTATGTGACTAGAGATATAAAGTCAATGCTCTCCAATACTATTGTTTTTAAGTTTCTTAAGGTCGGAAAAACATTTGATAAGATTTTGGTGAAGCATCTAAGAATGCCTCTTTTTCCCGATAATCCTTTATGGAAATTTATTAAGTGTTTCATCTTTCTTAATTTGGGTCTTGGAATAATGTTCAACAAGTATGGGATTCATAAGATAGTTTTTGGAAAACTCTTTGATCAATATTCACTTTAGAAAATATTGCCAAGGTCATTGGAACAATATGTTGAATATTTTGTTTTCAATTTCTTAGCCATGTAAGTTTATATAATTAGTTTGTTTAGTTGCACTCAAACAAACATAACCAAAGTTTATTGGTCAAGCAATTAGCAAAACAACTGTGTTATAAGGTATTCCAAAATTGGGATGTGACAGGTCTTCCCCCCTTAAAAAGAATCTCGTCCCCGAGATTCGCAAGCGAGGACTAAGGGAGGGCCAACAAACACAATGTTCGTGTTGGAGTGCAGGTGCTTCCCCCCTTTGACTTTTCTTGGGAGGCGGGGTACTTCCCTAAATTAGCAAATTCACTTTAAAAAGAAATCTCTAGCTATCAATTTACTCAACCGCCAATTTTTAATTTTTTTGATAACGTCACTACAAAATTAAGGTTAGTGCAGAACTACCTGGAAACGTACCGTCAATTATTACATGAGTTCCTAGCTATATCCCACATCTTACATACCACATATGGAGTGGTGTACCACTCTCATAACAAGGTATATAATAAGCTAAAAATATAGCTTGTGGGTGCAAAGTTTAGGTTGCTAAGGTAAAACAAACATACAGAACAAATACTCACGACAGTGGGTGTTACTTCCCACAAGCAACTATCACTTAATATGTTCATGATTTTAGTTGGATGTTTTAGTTTCATAAGATACTCTTACGCACAATCATAACACAAGTATAAACTCATGCTAAAGTAAAACATTTAAACACAATCCAATAAGCAAGCAAACAACACCACCGATGAATAGACTATTTATTCACTAGGTTATTGTTTACTAGAGGTTTTGGAAACCATCAATCATGAAAAATTAGCAAACAACCAGTAGCTAAAAACCAATGAATCCAATCATAAAGATACTCTAAAACACCATCTTCACACAAGATAAAACTCCTATTATACCGGCATAAACAAAAAAGAACAGGACTGCACAAATAACACACTAGTATGAAAAATCTACACCAGCATGCTATAAGAGATAATCATATCCTATAACCATAGAACATGCAACTAAATAATTCATGGCATGATAACAGAAGTAATAACTTCCTAAACATTCTATATCAACACATATACTCAAAAAAAAAGAGGGTAATACTAGAGCAAAAATCACCATCTTCTAGTGGTGAAACTAGTTTCGCCCTAGAGAAGCAAACAATGCTATCATGATGTTTAAACTTAAACAAGAAAGTCATGAATATAAGTGTACCTAATAACAGTACACCAATCCTACTCATGTTAGTAAGCACAAGCACCAGAGTAATTTTATGAATCAACCATTAAGCATGCATAAATTTCTTCTAGCAATTTCTGTTTTCTTTAACTAATTACTAGCAAACAAGCAAGGTATAACTCACACAACCAGTAGCTATGCAATTAATGAAAAGTTATCTAAACCTTTTCAAAAATCCATACACTCAATTTAAAATTATTCACAAACAATCTACCAATCAAGAGGAATTTACTTTACTTGCGAACAATTTAATTTTAGCACACGATAGTGAAACATTTCTTAACACGATACCCCTAAGGAATATTATGCTAACAAAAGGATCACACCTAAACATATTAGTATTTACTAATGAGAAAAACTTCTCACTTGCATAGGTGAGAACAAACAATTATATTTTCCATGGTGGAAAAATAGAAATCAATCACATAGTGAAACATGCTATTTTCACACGTGTGTATGGTTGGGGATTTTCATCCTCAAGCCAAAATGCAATGGGACCAGTGGGCTATGGCCTACTAATACCAAGGCAAAAATAGGTACTAAGCCTCTGGTTACTCATGAAAAACTTTGCATACAAGATAAAAATATAAGGCTATTTAATCTAGTGAAGCAATACTAGTGCATATTGATAGAAATGCTTACACATGCTTTACTATTAAGAGACATGCAAGCTATCATAGGTACAAGCATCAAAATAACAGTACCTAAATGGTACCGGACTCAAAGAAAACATAGCACAAAATCTACTACGAAAGTATACACAGATCTAGCTCTCACAATACTTCCAATTAATAAACTAGAAGGTAACAAATGCTATTTCATTTTTATTCGAATTTCCAATCATGCACACACTTTCTAGGGTAGATTTATTGTAAGAGAACAACACAATAACAAGTCCTAACAACTCCATATAAGTTAGGAAGCAAGATTGAATAATACACAAATTTATTTCAATCAAGAGCACACAAAGAAACAACAACAGGAAAACTGTTGTTTTCTAGATCTATCATAATCATTCCATCGTTCACTTAATTTCTAAACCCCGAATCTCATATTACTTACAACGTCTACTAAGATTTGGTTTCCAAAGTAGATACACATGATATCCTATTGACTAGTAAACGAATAGGTCATCATCTTATTTTCTCGTGACTTCTCCTTTTTACCAACTAGATTAAAAGGTGTCCTAAGTCACTTAATTTCCTTGGTTTAGAAAGAGTTGTCAGTAGTTCGCATGCTTTGGTTAGGTGTCAACCTAAGATTAGGCAAAGCATGTTAGTCTTGTTAGCTTTCTATTTAATCATGTTTTTCCGACAAGATACGACTAGCGTCATACGTCGAATATTGAATTGTGCTCTTTTGATTGGCTTTTGAGGGGGTTGCGCATCATGGCATGTGAAGACTTCTTTTGCACCTTTCTCCAGAGGAGGGAGGTATATAACTTTTAAAAGGGGATCTCTTTAGTTTGGTCTTTTAAAAGGGGACATAAAAAAATGTGCAACATTTAGCCAACAGGGCAAAAAGAGTCGGTTGCAAACAGACAAACATAGAGGCTTTGGTCAGTAGTGGTTGGTTTTCTTCACGCATTTTCTTCTTTGAGGGTTGTCGTTGTTGGAGCTTTATCTGTTGGAGTGCAGCATTGTTAGCAACGCTAGCAGCTCGTGTGGCTTGATGGTCTTCTATTATTAGGCCCAACGGTGCTTTCATTGATTGTGGGGGAGATGGTGGTGGTTCACGACGGGTGGCATTATGAAGCAAACACAAGTATAAGTCTAAGCAACAAATTCTTGTTTTTGAATACTATACAAACATTTTTGCTTGCCAAAAATCTAACACGAGGCGATTCAAAATCAAGAGCGGGGCAATCACAAATTTGCAAAATTTGAGCACTCCGCAAACACATAGAAGCCTATAAGAACCAAATTCTACACCACACAATAGCACAAAGTCCTATGGACACACATAAGCAAGCCATAACACACAAGCAAGGCTGCATTGGAGCTACGTCGGGGAGGTTACTCATGGAGTCATCGCTAAATTACTCCAAACTAGACTGATCCAAAAATCCTAGAAGTGGCTGAAGAACTATATCTACTTCTGACCATCATTACTGTAGAGCTAGGCAATTATTTTGGTCTTCTCGGGACATCGGCAATTATACTAGTTTTTGGATGGAAAACAAGATAATAGAAGTAAAGTTTTGATAAAACTTTTAACTGAGAGAGGTAAAACTACGCAACAATCTGTTTTTGAAACCCCAACTATTTTCTGAACAGAAAACTTCAAAGACGAGAGATGTTTCAAAAACAGAGCGGAGCAGTTGCAAACAAGTAAGAAATAGACTCTTAACCGAGAGAGATACCAGCTCTGTAAGGCCCGCCCTTCGAACCACTGTTCAAGGACGCCCTTGATATGCATTTAGAATATTTTGAAAGATAATAAGGAGGGAAAATATACTAAAATTCCCTTAGATAAAAATAATGTAGATAGCAAATAGGTTTTTACTCAAAAATACTTTTCTTTCCTATCTGACGTCCATGCTAACTAAGGTCTCCTAAGGTCAGGATGGCTCTGATACCAACTCTGTAAGGACCCCAGACCGGCAGTCTGAAACCCTCCGTATGCATACATTCACGATCCCAGAAAGATCAGTCGTGAACAACATACAAAGTTGGCACACAGAAATACATCATCCATTACACGAATACATAAAGGTATTACATGAAAGATCACATGATCAAGTTTAACGCAATTGCCACAAGGGCAGGCAACTTAACAAACACAGCGGAAGACAATTAAAACACAACGCAGTTGAGCCCAAGTCACGCCTTAACCTACAGGCTGCTGACCCGGAGACGATCCTAGTTCGCAAAGCCGTCAACTCCGTACTTCTCTTCATAGATCTCCTTTGGAGGCGCCTTCTCAAAGTCTGGCAAGTAGATACCAGGGGCGAAACCATAATGAGTACATTTGAATGTACTCAGCAAGACATCCATCATATCACTTACCAACATGCAAGTATGCTTATATGGTGGAATAGGTAGGCTATAAATAGGGTTCACTATCAATGGTGTTCATATATGATGACACCACAGTTGCAGTCAGGTTAATCCGTATCTTCGTTGAAGAAGATACTTCAGAAGAAAATAATATAATTTTCTTTCTCTTGTAGATATCACACGTACAAGAGGTTTTGTAAAGCTTTGTTAAAGAATATTTTCTCTTTGCAAAACTTCTTGGAATCAGTTTCCGGAATTCTTGCTTAGAGTAGAAAAAGGTTTGCAAAACATTTTGTTTTGTATAACAACATCTGGCTTTTCATCATCGATGATACCTCCACGGTATAAGTTTCCATTTCCTTTCCGAACTTCACAAGTTCAACACTTCCTTTCAAAAACTCCTTTTCAAAAACTTCCTTTTTGAAAACATTGACACAATGCTAGCTACATGGCCATTCAACTGTCCATATCCGAGGACGCGGCTTCTTCGAAAAATTTGTACTCTGCAGAGGTGTACTCATCCACCAGATCCAGTACACCTACCGTGAAACAACCACGGACTGTAACAACAGTATGTAAACATCAGGTATCTGATCATAACCATCCACTATGTTCAAGCTAGTATATGCCTATCTCTCAGTTGAGTTTTACCACATCCCCGGCACCGAGCTAATCCCCGCCAAGCCAGGATGCCTCAACTGATGCGACCGGAGGGAAAATTAATCCCACACTTTATATGTCTCCACTGACGACATTCGGTTCGAGGGTACGACGCCCCTTATAGCAAGTGAGATAGCACACACTAATAAGAACAAACTTCAAGTTAAGCCCCGTGCCCATGTTGGGGTAGGGTGGCAGTACGGTAAAGGTTGTCCGGCGAAGACTAGGTTATGTGTCATTTTTGAAAACACCAATTTTCTCAAAAATGACCACTTCCACATTCCTCCGGAGAACAAGGATCCGCCTTTTCTCCGGGTTTTTCCGTAAAGCCTTTGTTTTGTAGAATCACAATTTTAGGGTGTCCACTTAGGGACTAATATATTTGATGGTAATAAATACCATATGGTGGCTTATGGGCTTGGTATTACCAAGTTTAACTACTGGCATGATAGTAACCTATATAATAGTATAGTAGTAATAGCCACATCAAAAATAGTTTTGATAATCAAGTTTTTGTAAAACTTCAGAGGTAAAACATGCATGATAGGTAATGATAAGTATTGTATCAGCAAGCATCAGGATGGCTTGCCTGGTATCTCCTTGTGTCCCTGGTTTTGGAGTGACTGGAACTTGACACAGAGCTTCACGACACTCCCTTCCTCTTCGTTTTCTAACGTCGTAAAGAGAATAAAGGACACACATTCAGAACCAATAAAGGCAAGAAACAATGCATAAAAATACATACAGCAAGGAAACTAATAGTAACCAATCACACAATTATTAATGGAGCAAACAATCAAACAAACACACTTGGCAGAAATGCCATTTAATAAGACAGCTTAAGGTTGGAGGAATATATCTCACAACCTCAATATCATGGATTCAGTGGGTGTGCCACTCTCATACCAAGATATTGATAAACCCAAAATACACTTAGTTTCACAAGGGTGAGACTACTAAAAGTATACAAAACATGCACAAATAATAAGCATGGCAATGGGTCTATCAACCATACCACAAAAAGAAAAAGGTAGCTATCCTACTGAGTCTAAATTCACATCAAGAATGAATAAGGCACATGATTTGCAAAAGTTACTTGTACAAATCAGTGGTCCTACACAAGTGTAACAAGGTACTAGACTCATCACAAAACACACAATTTTTCATAGTGAGAACAATAGAAACAATGCCTAAAAAGGAGGAATACTATAGACATGCTTCTACTAAGGGTTTGCTATGCAAGCATGCATAACATGTAAAGTACTAAAATGCAAACAAGGAACCATGTTATAATAATGGGAAATGAAAACATGTCCTCATGCAAGGATACACACATATCTACCAAACACAAGTTGGCAGAAAAAAATAATTCTATACAAAAACTGCTAAGGAAACTAGTACTACTCAAACATGAAGAATCAATGTATGCATTTCAATCAAGTTATTTAAATACAACTAGAGGGTCCATGTCATAAAAACAGGAGTGAAAAACATCTATACTTGCTATAACAAAAATATCCCATTTGATAAAACAATGCATCAATTTGCAGGGCAATTCCTACATACTAGTGGTAATAAAAGGGGCATTACTAGAGGAATCAAACAACACTCCAAAGGTGGATTTTTCCTAGCAAGACAAACATGATTACAACCACTTACAAACATAAGCATACACATTTCCATTTAGCACAAAAAATCCCAAGGCAAAAATACTAGGCACTCATTAGTTATAGAACTATATAAAAGAAACACATCTAGTGTGGGGGAAATAATGTTTCCACCAAAAATGCAATGACACCAGTGGGTGTTCAACTAGCATATCAAAGCATTAAGAGGTCACAAGGCCTCTGGTCCATTTGCTAAAAATTAACAAAAGACTAAACTAGCACCTAGTGCAATAACCATACTAGTAGAAAATAATAAGATGCTAACATAAGCAAGGCAATGCTACTCATGCTATTATTTTCACACAAGTGAAAACTCTAGGAGTAAAGTACTCATAAGAACATCACCAAAATGCTACTGGTCCTATGAACACAACACAAAAATATGTGGCTACACAACCACAAATGTTATGTCAAAAATTCTCCACATGAGGGAATTTTTCCATAACATTCTCATAGTGATGACAAAGCTACTCAAGCTTTTCTACCAAATCAAATGCAAGCTAGCAGAGGTGATAACAACACAATATAAGTACCAACATGGTACTGAATCCAATCAAAAATCCAAGTGTTTGCACATAAAGTTAACACTCAAAAATGTTATGCAAATATTAACTAGAGAATAATCATATGTTAATAACAAAAATCCTATTTCTTCTCAACTCAAGTCCACACAATCTAACATGCTAAAATAGCTAAGTAACACTTAGAAAACAAGTTCACACAACTTTTACATGCTAGAAAACAATATTGCAACACAAAACTATAATCACACAATTTAATTTCCTAAAATGCCAAAATGGCAGAAATATGCAAAACAAAGATCTGTCCACCAAATTTTCTATGATGCTCTAAAAATTAAACCAATCTATGTTTGGATAGAACTAAACATGTACAATACCATCCAATTGAGTTTGCATAAAAATTCATCTTTAATAATTTTATAAAAATCACCAAAGTGCTCTCTGGTGTTTTACCAAATTGCATGCCATTTCCAAAATACTATGAATTTGCAAGCAAGGTTAATTTCTCCTCTTAGGAATTTTCAAGGTCTTTCCAACGCAATTGGCCTCACTTCATTCTGAGTTGTGAAATAAAAATGGTGCTCATTTTGGTGTTTCTGGTACCTGTTGCCAAAACATTTTTCATTTCAAACATATCCATCCAAATGTAGATCTACAAGTTGGAGGTGGTTTAGATTTTGTTGGTTTACATCTGTGAATTTTGTCTTGGCCAAATTCATATTTTAGATTGCCAGATCCACCAACGGGCCGGCCAGATCTTGCTCAAAAGTAACAAGGTACATTCTGTAAAAAAAATAAATGGAAAACAAGTGTGGATGGGCCAGATCCACCAACGGGCCGGCCAGATCTAGATCCACCGCGGCGGGATCTAGCCCGAGCCGCTGACTCGTGGGCCAGGACGCCACGGGGGCTGCCACGCAGGCGAGCGCAGGGGCCACCAGCAGGTTCAACCGTACCAGCGCGGGTCAGGGGAGGCTGACGTCGGCACTGCGTCACCGCGACGTCATCGCTGGCGGGAAACGTCTCCGGCGAGCTCGAATCCGTCGCTACCGTGCACCAATTTGCGAAACAAAAATACCTACGCGTGGGTCTCGATGAGAGGAAGCAAACGCACGCAACCTCGCTTCCCGGAAGCGGCCGGAAAGCGGCGGCGACGAGGCGCGCGCGGCGGCCGGAAAGGAACACGGCGCGGCGAGGTCTTGGATGGAGAGGGAGAGGGAAAAACGGTCGGGGAGGACCACGTGCTCACCATGGACTCGAGGAGATGCTCGGAGAAGGCAGAGGAGGAGTGAGTCGGCGGGAATGGCTTGCCGGAGCCCGCCGGACTCGGAGAGGAAACGAGGATGGCGCGGCCTCCACGCGTGCTCCCGCCACGATTCCTTCTGCGGGGAGGATCACCACTTCGAGGCGGAGGAGATGATCCACTCGGTGGCCAGCGGCGAGGTCTACAACTGCCGATTCGACGGCGGCCATTTTCGGGCTAGGGTTTGGTTCGAGATATTTCTTGAGAGAGAGAGAGAAACTTCGAGGGGAGAGAGAGGGGGCAGGTAGCAGCACATGGGAGGGGTTTTAAACACCTAGATTGCTTCCAATCGAAGCTATGGAGCATGGGCCTCCATGCCCTCTACTGGAGCTACAGGAAGAAGAAGGACACAATGACTCAGCTCACATTTTGGTCCCTGGTAAATTACAAAAAGGTCCCTGTCCTCTCTGAAAAAGGTTGTTTTCACAAGGAAAACAAAGTCTAAAATTGAAACACTTTTGCCCAAAATTCTTATTAGTTGAGGTGTACAACATATGTGAAAATTGGCTCAATTGAATAAGCTTTATAATTCAAAGTTGTTCAAATTTGAATTCTTACATAAATGGACATTGAATTTATTAACCTACTTAGGAGCTTCCAAAAATGATAATTTTTTCGCACACATTCCTTATTTGATGTGTTCCTTATGTGGTAGAAAATTCAAGTCATTTTGAGTTACTTCATAGAACAAACTTGTTCAAATTTCAAAAAGGTGCTGTCTTGAAAACAGGGGTTTTTGGCAACTTAAACAATTCAAAAACTTGTGCCCTTTTGGTTTTCATCCTTATTTATGATATAGAGCATGTGGTATTTATTTCATGGCATTTTGAAAAATTTTGTATAACAAACTTGTTCAAAATTCCAAATGTTGCTGTGGAGAAAAAACCATGTTTTCAGGACTTTAATGGATTCAAATTCTGGTCTCCTCTTGTGTGTGTTCCTTATTTGATATAAGGAGGCACTGGTATTAATTTCAGCTCATTTGAGGAAAGTTTCCAATAGTAACTTGTTTGAGTTTCTTGTTTCTGGAAATATTGAAAATTCAATTTAATAAGGCACTTGGCTTTTCTTTAACAATGCTTTGCCAAAATATTTATGTGACTAGAGATATAAAGTCAATGCTCTCCAATACTTTTGTTTTTAAGTTTGCAAGGTCGGAAAAACATTTGATAAGATTTTGGTGAAGCATCTAAGAATGCCTCTTTTTCCCGATAATCCTTTATGGAAATTTATTAAGTGTTTCATCTTTCTTAATTTGGGTCTTGGAATAATGTTCAACAAGTATGGGATTCATAAGATAGTTTTTGGAAAACTCTTTGATCAATATTCACTTTATAAAATATTGCCAAGGTCATTGGAACAATATGTTGAATATTTTGTTTTCAATTTCTTAGCCATGTAAGTTTATATAATTAGTTTGTTTAGTTGCACTCAAACAAACATAACCAAAGTTTATTGGTCAAGCAATTAGCAAAACAACTGTGTTATCAGGTATTCCAAAATTGGGATGTGACAAGAAATCTGCCGGGGAAATTCCTCTCCGGAGAGGGGAAAACATCGCCATCGTCATCGTCATCACTCCGTGCATCATCAAGATCGTCATCACCATCATCATCCCCACCAGCATCATCACCCTCATCATCCACTGTCATCCCGTTGTAACAATTAGGGGCCTTATCGTTGTTTTACATTAGATTTATCGGTGCTAGAACTTTATGACCAGATTTTTATTATCCATTATATCACCTCTTATTATGATACATATGATGTCTTCTGAGTAGTTCGTTTAGTTCTTGAGGACATGGGAGAAGTCATGATGTTAGTAGTGAAGTTATGTTGAAGTAATATGTCTAGGTTCGGTATTTAAGTTGTGGTGCTATTCTTCTAGTGGAATCATGTGAACGTCGACTACATGATACTTCACCTTTATGGGCCTAGGAGGATGCATTGTGTATTTGGATACTAATTGTGGGGTCGCCAGATGACAGAAACCTAAACCCCCGTTAGGAAACCAATGCACGAGGGAGCGTAGAATCCCAAAATTTCAGGTTGTGGTTAATTTTATCTTAATTACTTTCTTGTATTTGTGGATTCTTGCGAGGGGTATAATCACAAGTATGTATTAGTCCTAGTTAGGTGGTGCATTAGCATAGGTTCACCCACACAACATTTCACGAACCAATGGATATTAATCAACCGTAATGAAGCGAAAGCACTTGATGAAATTCCCATGTGTCCTCGAGAATGTTTGGTAGTCATAAGTAACTCAACCGGCTTGTCATTTGCTCTCAAAAGGATTTGGCCACTCACTGCAATATTATTTACTTCTCTTTATTTGCTCGCACTTTATTTATCTTCTACATCCAAAACAACGAAAAACCCGTTTACTAGTGTTTACAGTGAATCCTCTATCCAACCTTCTTGTCAACACCTTCTGCTCCTCGTTGGGTTCGGTACTCTTATTTATCGAAAGTACTACGATACACCCCCTATTCTTGTGGGTCATCAAGACTATTTTCTGGCGCCATTGCCGGGGATTGAAGCGCTATTTGTAAGTGGAATTGTTAAGAGAAACTTTTACTGTAAGTGGTGTTTTTATTTCTGTCTACTGCTTTATTTCATCATGGATAATACTTTTAATTGTCTATTAAAGGTACTACTACTATCACTGCTAGGGTAATAAGTGACCCGTTATCTTATGAATTAGATCCTTAGATAATACCCATGAAAATTGTTGGACGTGTTATGGATAACCGCTATTACGGTGATGGAACTGTCCATCCCGGTGATAATTTGCTCTTTATACATGAATATGCGAGTTATTCAGGTGTGCATGTATTACAATGGATCATGTTAAAAGGAAATTATTTTATTTATCGCTGAAAGGTTCAAATTACTCAGGAATGGTGAATCTATTGGATGGGAGGAAATTGTTCCTCTCTTTTATTCTAAATTTTATCCTCCTAGTGAGATTCATAAAGACCGGAATCAAATCTATAATTTCTGGACTATTGATGGAGAGAGTATTGCCCAAGCGTGGGGATAATGAAGTTATTAATGCTCAAATGTCCCGTTCATGAAATCCCGCGTAATATTGTTGTCAATATTTTTTATGCAAGGCTTTCTCTTCATGATAAGGATTTGTTGGATGCTTCTTCTTCTGGATCATTCACACGCATGAAGGAAGAAGCTAAATGTGATCTTCTTGATCGTATTCAAGAAAACACCGAAGGATGGGAGAACGACAGAGGTAGAAAGTCAGGTATAAATTATGATTAAGAATGCATTAAATCTTTTATGAGTACCAATGATTTCTACGATGTTAGTGTTGTTTGTGGTCTTGATTCTCAAATTTTTGCAAACTGTCTTAAAGCTTTTGCCTCCTATCTTGATATTCCTAGAAAGGATTATCACAAGTACCATGCACCTTATAAAGATATTGTTCCTGGTAGTAATATAGAAGTGCATGCTATTAATCCTGCTGTTCCTGAGCCTTATGTTGAAAAAATTCCTTTCCCTGCTGAAGTGAAAGAGCACTCTATGGTACCTAGTGTGGTTAATAAGAGTAACAAGAAAGCTATTGAACCTGATGAACAAATAACTGTTGAATCCGCAGTAGCAATAGTAAAATATCTTGTTTGTTGAAATGTGAAGGATGAACACATTGTCTTCTGTGAGGATGCTTCTAACATTGTTTCACATCCTCATAGACCTACGAAAACTAGTGTTCCTATGATTTCTATTAAGATTGGTGATCATTTCTATTATGGTTTGTGAGATATTGGTGCTAGTTCTAGTGTCATACCTTATGAGCTTTATAGAGAAATTATGCATGAAATTGGTTCTGGTGAGCTTGAAGATATTGATGTGGTTATTCAGCTTGCTAATAGAGCAACTGTTTTCCCTATTGGTATTGTTAGAGATGTGGAAGTTTTATGTGGTAAAACTAAATATCCCAGTGATTTTCTAGTACTTGGTAAGGCTGCTAGCAAAACTTGACCTATTATTTTTGGTAGACCTTTCTTGAACACTTGTGGTGCTATTATAGATTGTAAAAGAGAGAAGATTTTGACTAAATTTGATGGAAAATCTTATGAGTTCAATTTCCCCAAATTTGCTAGAGCACCTTATGAATCTAAATTGCCTGATGAGAATTTTAAAGTTGAACAACTTTCTTCTATTGCTCTTGCTCCTAACAATGCTTTGCAGCAATATATGGAGGACCATGAGAGTGAGGTATTTATGGAAGAGAGAAATGAGATTGACGATATTCTTCTTCGTCAACCAGTGATACTGAAACATAATTTACCCGTGGAAGACTTGGGTACCACATTACCACCCAAGGAGGATCATGTCTTTGATTTGAAACTTTTGCCTAATGATATTAAATATTCTTATATTGATGATAATAAAACATATCCTGTTATTATTAGTGCTAAACTTTCGGGTGAAGAAGAGGAAAGATTATTGGGAGTTCTGAAGAAATACCGTGGAGCTATTGGATATAATCTTGATGATTTGAAGGGAATTTCTCCTACTATATGTCAGCATGCTATTAATATTGAACCTGATGCAAACACAGTAGTTGAACATCAACGCCGTTTAATTCCTAAGATGAAGGAAGTGGTAAGAAATGAGGTATTAAAACTTCTTGATGCTGGTATTATTTTTCATATTGCTCATGGTAGATGGGTGAGCCCTGTGTACTGTGTCCCTAAGAAAGGAGGAATGACTGTTGTACGTAATGAAAACAATGAGCTCATTCCGCAAAGAGTAGTAGTTGGTTATAGAATGTGCATTGATTTTAGAAAGGTTAATAAAGTTACTATTAAAGATCGTTATCCTTTACCCTTTATTGATCAAATGCTAGAGAGGTTGTCTAAGAAAACTCATTTTTTGCTTTCTTGATGGTTATTCTGGGTTTTCTCAAATTGCTGTTAGGAAACAAGATTAAGAGAAAACAACCTTTACTTTTCCTTATGGTAGTTATGCTTATAGACGTATGCCTTTTGGTTTGTGTAATGCTCCTGCTACTTTTCAAAGATGCATGTGTGCTATTTTTCATGTTTTTTGTGAAGAAATTGTGGAAGTATTCATGGACGATTTCTCCGTGTATGGAACTTCTTTTGATATGCACAACCTTGACAAAGTTTTGCAGAGATGTGAGGAAACCTAATCTTGTCCTTAATTGGGAGAAATGCCACTTTATGGTTAATGAAGGAATTGTTCCTAGACATAAAATTTCTGAAAGAGGTATTGAAGTTGACAGAGCTAAAGTGGAAGCCATAGAGAAAATTTCCTGTCCTAGGGATGTTCAAGGTATTCGTAGTGTTCTTGGTCATGCTATTTTTTATAGGAGGTTTATTAAATATTTCTCTAAAATATCAAAGCCTCTTACTAATCTTCTTCAAAAAGATGTAACATTTGTTTTTGATGATGATTGTAAGGACGCTTTTGAAACTTCAAAGAAGGCTTTAACTACTGCTCCTATTGTCCAACCTTCTGATTGGAATTTACCTTTCTAAATTATGTGTGATGCTAGTGATTTTGCTGTAGGTGTTGTTCTTGGATAACGCATAGATAAGAAGTTGAATGTTATTCATTATGCTAGTAATACTCTTGATGCTGCTCAAAACAATTATGCTACTACTAAAAAAGGGTTCTTAGATGTAGTTTTTGCATGTGATAAGTTTAGGCCTTATATTGTTGACTCAAAGGTTACTATTTATACTGATCATGCTGCTATTAGATACCTTATGGAAAAGAAAGATGCTAAGCCTAGGCTTATTAGATGGGTGTTTCTTTTACAAGAGTTTGATTTACATATTTTGGATAGGAAGGGTGCTGAAAATCCTGTTTCTGATAACTTGTCTAGATTGGAAAACATTACTTTTGACCCTATTCATGTTAATGATAGTTTTCTAAATGAACAATTGGCTGAAATAAAGGTAAAACTCCAAGATAGCCCATGGTATACTGATTACGCTAACTTTATTGTTTCAAAGTACTTGCCTCCAACATTTACAACTCAACAAAGAAGAAAATTATTCTATGATTTGAGGCACTATTTTTGGGATGACCCACATTTATGTAAAGAAGGAGTAGATGGTATTATGAGAACATGTGTTCCGGATCATGAACAACGTGAAATATTGAAGAAGTGCCATAGTAGTGATTATGGAGGACATCACGCTGGAGATAGAACCGCACAAAAGGTTCTACAATCAGGTTTCTATTGGCCTACTCTCTTTAAAGATGCACCTAAATTTATCTTGTCTTGTGATGAATGTCAAAGAGTAGGAAATATTTCTAGACGTAATTAAATGCCTATGAGTTATTCTCTTGCTATTGAACCTTTTGATTGTTGGGGATTTTACTTTATGCATGGGTCCTTTTCCTCCTTCAAATGGCTATACACATATACATGTTGCTGTTGATTATGTTACTAAGTGGGTAGAAGCTATACCTACTAAAAGTGCTAATGGAGAAACCTCGTTAAAAATGCTTAAAGATGTTATTTTTCCTAGGTTTGGTGTGCCTAGATATCTTATGACTGGTGGAGGTTCTCATTTTATTCATGGTGGTTTTATAAAAAACCCTTGCTAAATATGATGTTAATCATAGAATTGCCTTAGTTTATCATCCTCAAACCAGTGGGCAAGTAGAATTATCAAATAGAGAAATTAAATCTATCTTGCAAAAGACTGTTAATAAATCTAGGAAGAATTGGTCTAAAAAGTTGAAAGATTCTTTATGCGCTTATAGAACTGCTTATAAAAACCCTATGGGCATGTCTCCCTATAAAATGGTTTATGGAAATGCTTGTTACTTGCCCTTAGAATTAGAACACAAAGCTTATTGGGCAGTGAAATAATTAAATAAAGACTTTAAACTTGCTGGTAAGAAACGAATGCTTGATTTGAATCATTTATATGAATGGGGATGTGAAGATTATGAAAATGCCAAGCTCTTTAAAGAGAAAGTTAAACAATGGCATGATAAAAGAATCCTTAAAAGATAGTTTCATGTTGGTGAGAAAGTTCTATTGTATCGGTCTCGTCTCAGATTTTTTGCAGGAAAATTACTCTCCCGATTGGAAGGACCTTATGTTATTGAAGAAGTGTATCGTTCAGGGGCCACCAAAATTGCTTCCCTCAGAGATAACACTACACAAGTGGTAAATGGGCGAAGACTCAAACATTATCGAATGACTCCGGAGAAATTCATCAGAGGGAAGATTCAAGAATCTGTAGAGTTAGTTTTGGAATAGGTAACAGTTCTGTTAAGAAAAAGTTCACGAATCACCTTTTCAGTTATTAATTATTAATTTTTGGAAAATATGAAAAATACCGAGTCGAAGAGGAGTTGGAATGGTGCCCGGAGGCACCACACCATGTGGCGGCGCGGGCCCACCCTTGGTCGCGCCAGCCTATGGTGTGGGCGCCATGGAGCCCCTCTCCGACTCGTCTTCAACCTGGACTTTCCTTTCGTTACGCATGTTTTTGCTATAGAATCCCCCGGATCCCCCGAGGTCCGTATATCATTTTCTCGTCGTGTTTCTGTTTTGAGCTGTTTCTGCCAGATTACATCTTTAGATCTAGAGCCACAATGTCTTCTCCCGGATCTCCCAAAGACAGTTTCTTTGAGAACGTCGTCAACTCGTACATGAACGAGTTGAAGATGCATCCCAAAGAGTTGCCTCTCAAGGATGGGGAGGTGGAGATTGAAGATGTTCGGGACCCCAAAGTAGAAGGTAGTCTGGAAGCTAGGATGGAAGAGCTGGAGCAAGAAGTATTTAGGTACAAGAAGATGGTGGAGTGTGAAGTTGAGATCATCCACAGGATAAATACAGAACAGATCGTTGAGTAAAAGGAGGAGACTTTGTAGCTTTGGGAGGAGATTTTCTCACTCACCAAGACCACTAACGAGTGGCAAGCACAACTCTATGATGTGCAGAATCAAAACTTTGTGTACGAGAACATGTTTAAACGTATAAGCTTTGTTGCTAGTTTCAGGATGATTGAGACCAGAACATCATTTGTGGATGGAGAACCTTTACCTTGGAAGTCTAATGATGAGAAGGATTCACCACCACCACCACCAAAGTATTGATTCGTCATTGGTACTGGTATCCCCTTGGGTTGTTCAAAGCTTGGGGGAGTGCCGCGGTATCAACTTTATGTTTCACTTCTTTTTACCTTTTAGTAGAGTCATATCATGAGTAGAGAAAATACCATATAGTATGGTTTGCAGTACGGAAGTGTCACTCCTTACTTGGTTATCGTTGTATCCCTTGGTTTGAGTTGCCGTAATGAAATATTATTGAGAAGTTTCATAATCTACTTGTTCTACTTTATTTTAGTATGCAATTCTTGTTATGTGATCAATCTTGTTATTAGTATTGGTATCAATGTTAGAGCTTCAAGATAATCTAGTAGGTTTTGGAAAACTTAGCATTGGTCAGTAGCAACAATACAGTTAGAATTAAGTAGAAAAGAGGGAGTTTCATGTAGATATATTATTCCATGATCTTTCTTCTTTGTTAGCTCATAAGCTTAGTATTCTCAAATATTTTGTTTGCACCTTCAAGGAAGATTGCATGATTGGCTTTATCATATATGTTTTTGTTTGTTTTACTTCAATTCTTATGCTTGCTACCCAACCTTGCTAGCCATAAACCTGTACTGAGAGGGAATGCTTCTCGTGCAATCCAAAACTTGCCATTTGTGTCCACCATACCTACCTATTAGTGGTAATTAACCGCCACTCTAAGTAAATTGCTCATGTGCTATCTTTAAAACTTTCAAAATTACTCCTGTTTTGTGTTCCTATTTTTGCTCATGAGGATGTAAATAGAGAATATTTATCTCAATTATTGATTGGAATTCACACACCTGGACTAGTGGCTTCATCCGCTTATTAAAATGCTAGAAGAGCTGGCAGCGGGGTGCCCAACCCCAAACTAATACACAAATTCTCTTCACTATTTCCCCCTGATTTATCACTCAAAGCATAATCAAATAAACAAAAGAGAATGAGGGACGAACTTCTACTCTAGTTGTGTCCTTCATATGGGAGCCGCTCTTGTGAAGTCTAGTTGGTATTTTCTATATACCATTCACTGACACTATCATACACCTATCAAAATTAGACACTCCTCCATGGCTTGTGATTGTTGGCAGGCACCCGAGGATTCGGTTAGCCATGGTTTGTGAAAGATGGATGGGAGGAGTGTCATGCATTTTATACCTCGGTTTAGTAAAATAAAAGCTCTAGGACATGAGTGATCCATTCTTCTCTCTGCGAAGGGCCTATATTTTACATTTATCTCGAGTCATTAAACCCATTTCCTTTTGTCTTAAGCAAGCATTTGAATTGTTGTGATTCATTCGACTCCATGTTGATTTACTCAATCATGTTTATTATTCTTCCTTGTTTCTACAAATGATTTTATCTGTTTGAATACCACTTAGAAAGTTACCAATGTTTGCAAAGATACCGTTATAATTGAGCATGATAAAATCTGAAATATAGCTCTAGTATAAAGACTCTGATCGAAAGATGAGTACACTGTTAATTGTTCTCTGACCAAGAAGGAAGTTTGCCTTTACCGATTTTGATTTACGTTTTGCACCATTGTTGTTCATATGCTTGTTTCAAGTTTAATTATATGAGAGGAAGTTATTGTCTAAAATGACTTGTTCTTTATAGATGTGATGCCTCTTGTCTGTCTTTCATTTATCGACACCTCACTCCATAAACCGTGGTCATGTTTACTGAGTTCAGTTTCGCTTGGGGACAAGCGAGGTCTAAGCTTGGGGGGAGTTGATACGTCCATTTTGCATCACTATTTTATATTGTTATTTTCTGTTATTCATAGATATATTTCATGTTATGATGCACTACTTATGTTATTTTATCTTATTTTGCATGTTTCATAATTTTTGGAGAATAAACACCCGGACCAGAAATCTGATGGAAAAAGCACGGTCAAGACACTATATTTCAGAAGATCAGAAGAAGAGTGGGAACACCGAAGGTGTCTTAGAAGTTCAGAGGAAGACTCCAGACAGAAGGGGAGCTAGAGGATGGCTAGCACGGGCCCACACCATGAGGTGGCGCGCCCCCTGGTCGCGCCGCCTGGTGGTGTGGCCACCCTAGCCCACCACTGGTCGAGATCTTTCGCGTACTTGACCCCCAGGGAACCCTAATCACCAGAACATCATCGAAGAATTATTCCGCCGCCGCCTCGGGGCAGAAAACACCCGAGAGAGAAAAGCTCTCTGGCAGGGAGAAATCTGCCGGGGAAATTCCTCTCCGGAGAGGGAAAATTATCGCCATCATCACCGTCATCACTGCGGGCATCATCAAGATCGTCATCATCATCATCATCATCATCATCACCACCAGCACCATCACCCTCATCATCTACCGTCATCCCTCTGTAACAATTAGGGGCTTCTATCGTTGTTTTACATTAGATCGCTCTCCCAGTGTGGATTACTTGTTAGTAGTTGATGCTTGTGAGATTTATCGGTGTTAGCACTTTATGACCAGATTGTTATTATCCATTATATCACTTCTGATTATGATCCATGTGATGTCTTGTGAGTAGTTCGTTTAGTTCTTGAGGACATGGGAGAAGTCATGATGTTAGTAGTGAAGTTATATTGAAGTAATATCTCGTGGTTCGGTATTTAAGTTATGGTGCTATTCTTCTAGTGGTGTCATGTGAACGTAGACTACATGATACTTCACCTTTATGGGCCTAGGAGGATGCATTGTGTATTTGGCTACTAATTGTGGGGTTGACGGAGTGACAGAAATCTAAACCCTCGTTAGGAAACCAATGCACGAGGGAGCGTAGAATCCCGGAGTTTAAGGTTGTGGTTAGTTTTATCTTAATTACTTTCTTGTATTTGCGGATGCTTGCGAGGGGTATAATCACAAGTATGTATTAGTCCTAGTTGGGCAGTGCATTAGCATAGGTTCACCCACACAACACTTCACAAACCAATGGATATTAATCAACCGTAACGAAGCGAAAGCACTTGACCATGTGTCCTCGAGAACGTTTGGTAGTCATAAGTAACTCAACAGGCTTGTCCTTTGCTCTCAAAAGGATTGGGCCACTTGCTGCAATATTATTTACTGCTCTTTATTTACTCGCACTTTATTTATCTGCTACATCCAAAACAACTAAAAACCCCGTTTACTAGTGTTTAGAGTGAATCCTCTATCCAACCTGCTTGTCAATACCTTCTGCTCCTCGTTGGGTTTGACACTCTTATTTATCGAAAGTACTACGATACACCCCCTATACTTGTGGGTCATTAGTGCACAATCAAAAATTCACGTGTTCTACATGGGCACACGTGTTATTAATAATTTTAAACATTAGCTACAACCACTGATGTTTCGTGAAGCAAAGAAATCCACTCGACATAGTTAAAGGGAGAATGCAAGTAAAAAGGCAGAATCTGCCAAAACCAGAACAGTCTGTAATGACGAATTTGTTTCGGGGAACTTAAGTTGCTCAAATCGAAAAACGTAAAGAACGAAATAGATTCAGAATTAGCTGAGGAATAAGCACAAAAATTGGCAAGTCATTTTAATCTTCATGTGATTTTACGAGGAATTTACGTTGGAAAGGAGAAATCTATTTCCTGTAGAGAAATCCAAAACTAACACCAACTCTCGCTAGAAAGTTTACTTGGCACAACTAATACATGAAAATAAATATACAAAGGAGTTGCTACAGAAGTATACAACACTTTGAATCAAATAAAACAGAGAAAAACAAAGCAAAAAATAAAAACATTGGTTATCTCCCAAGAACTGCTTTTCTTTAACGCCTTTCAGCTAGGCATAAGAAGAGAAAATCAAGTGTTTACAAGTGAAGAAGCATCCGAATTATGACTTGCTCGAATAATAGAATAAAAAATAAACTTTGTTATCTTCATAGGAAAGTGTTCCATACTTTTCTTCAGTGGGAATTTGTATTTAATATTCCCCTCTTTCATATCAATAACAGAACCAACAGTTCTAAGAAAAGGTCTTCCCAAAACAATACGACAAGAAGAATTTCATTCAATACTCATAATAAAAAATCTACGGGGACAAGGTTATTATTAAACATAATAAAGAACATCACAAACTCTCCCCAAGGGTTTCTTTTTAGCATTATCAGCAACACAAATATCCAAATAACAGTGTTCAAATGGTGGTAAATCAAGCATATCATAAAGTTTCTTAGGCATAACTGAGATACTAGCACCAAGATCACATAGAGCATTACAATAAAAATAATTCACCTTCATTTTAATGATGGGGTCCCAACCATCTTCTAATTTTCTAGGAATAGAGGCTTCACATTTTAACTCTTCTTCTCTAATTTGCATGAGAGAATTTGTAATATGTTTTGTAAAACCCATATTTATAGTATTAGCATCCGGATTACTAGAAAGCTTTTGTAGGAACATGATTACTTCAGAGATGTTGCAATTATCAAAGTGAAGACCATTTTTATAAAAATTAATGGGACTATTGTCTCCCATACCTCGAATTTTTTTAACACTTTTATCAGGAACAGTTTTAGTGTTTCTAAGCAATTTTAAACGTTTAGCAGAAGAAGTGGAGACATTGCCAACACCAATTACTT
The DNA here is from genome assembly GCA_028641055.1 of Alopecurus myosuroides. NCBI lineage: Eukaryota > Viridiplantae > Streptophyta > Magnoliopsida > Poales > Poaceae > Alopecurus > Alopecurus myosuroides. Next base: position 302,431,703 of record CM054061.1, read on the forward strand.
TACCATTAATAGTAGAAGGTTTACTAGCATGAGAAGCTTCGATTTTACTAGTGGTGGTAATAGTACAAACATTAGCTATATTATTCTTCCTAGCTATTTCATCTTCTCTTTCCCATGTAGCATGCAATTTTGCTAACATCCTAACATTATCATCAATTTAAATTTGAATGACATTCAAAGTTTTGCTTTCTTTAAAATCACGGGACATAAACTTAATTTTAAGAAGATCAACATCAAGAGCAAGGCTATCAACTTTAGAAGCAAGAACATCAATTTTCCCAAACTTTTCCTCAACAGGTTTATTAAAAGCAGTTTGTGTACTAATAAATTCTTAAGCATGTTTTCAAGATCATAGGGTGCACTTTCATTGTTGTTGTAGGAATTACCATAAGAATTTACATGACCATTATTATTATTAGGAGGATATGGCCTATAGTGTTGCTACCAAAATTATTCCTATAAGCATTATTGTTGAAAGTATTATTTTTAATGAAGTTCACATCAACATGCTCTTCTTGAGAAACCAAAGAGGATAAAGGAACATTGTTTGGATCAATAGGAGCATGGCCATTCACAAGCATAGACATGATAGCATCAAGCCTATCACTCAAAGAGGTGGTTTCTTCAACATAATTTACCTTCTTACTTGTTGGAGCTCTATTGGCGTGCCATTCGGAATAATTCACCATGATATCATCAAGAAGCTTTGTTGCTTCCCTCAAAGTTATGGACATAAAGGTTCGTGCAGTAGCTGAATCCAGAAGGTTTCTTGAAGAAAATTCAGTTCTGCATAAAAAGTTTGGAAGATCATCCAAGTAGTCAGTCCATGAGTAGGGCAATTCTTTACTAAAGATTTCATTCTTTCCCAAGCTTTAGCAACAAGCTCATTATAAAGTTTCTTGAAATTATTATTTTTACTTCTTAAAGATATAATCTTAGTAGGAGGATAATATTTTCCAATGAAAACATCTTTACATTTAGTCCAAGAATCAATCTAATTTAGGCAAAGATAGCAACCATTCTTTAGCTCTTCCTCTCAAAGAGAAAGGGAACAATTTCAGTTTAATAATATCTCCATTTACATCTTTATATTTTTGCATCTTACACAGTTCAACAAAATTATTAATATGGGCAGCATCATCAGTACTAATTCCAGAAAATTGCTCTCCCATAACAAGATTTAACAAGGCAGGCTTAATTTCATAAAAATCACCAGTAGGGGCAGGTGGAGCAATAGGCGTACTAATAAAATCATTGTTGTTGGTGCTAGTAAAGTCACCCAACATGGTGTTCTCAGGAGTACCCATTTTAGCAAGATTAAAAGGATAAAAATAACAACTAGAATAAGAACTATTTTGTGTGTGTTTTCGATATAGAGAAGCAAACATGTCAAAATAAAATAAACTAAGAAAAACTAAAACAAAGTAAAGAGATTGGAAGCGATATACTCCCCTTGCAGAAATCCTCTTTCTCCCCGGCAACGGCGCCAGAAAACTTGTTGATGGCTGAAGTTGGTAAACCCCAAGAAAAAGGTTGTGAAGAGTGCAGCTGCAAGTTTTCCCTCAGAAAGAAATCAAGGTTGAATCAACCAGTAGGAGAAAGCAATCACTTCTGAAGGTTGACGCACCTGATGTCGGCAACACGCACTACCGGTTCAGCAGCAACATGGAACCTACACAACAGAATCGAATCAATTTGCCCCAACGAAGCACCGAGGTTGTCAATCTCACCAGTTTTGCTGAAAACAAGGAGGTTAAACGTATAGTGTAGAAAACAGTAGGAAAACAATATGAAAATAGTAGTAGAAGTGTGAAAACAGTGATTGCAGTGGTTGTATTTTCAGTATGAGGAAAACGGACTAGGGTCCACAGTTCACTAGTGGTGTCTCTCCATAGAAGATAAATAACATGTGTGGTAAACAAATTACAGCTGGGCAATTGACAGATATTAAAACATGCACGACATGATTACTATGTGATTCATGTGGGCATTACAACAAGACTCATAAATAGTTATCCAACTGCATCTATGACTAATAATCCACCCTCAGAATGCCATCCGAGAAAACCTTGGGGTATCAAGTTGCAAGATAATCGCATTAAGAAAAGTTTGTAGTGTAAACGATGTAAACATTGTTGTTTTCTCCCTAATAGCAAGAACACATCCCCCATTCGTCATGTTTCTTTCACTCGACACAAATGAAATAAAGGCATGAACCCACTATCGAGCATAAATAATCCCTCTTGGAGTCACTAGCATCTACTTGGACAGAGCATCTACTAACAACAGAGAGAATGCAAGATCATAAATAACGTACACATGAATAAAACATGATATATTTATAATCACGAGACATAGCATTCAATATTCATTGGATCCCAGCAAACACAACATGTAGCATTACCATAAGATGATGTTTATCATGTAGTGAAGCTCACAAGATCTATACATGAGGCATAAAGAGGAGAGAACAACCATCTAGCTACTGCTATGGACCCGTAGTCCAAGGATGAACTACTCACTCATCATTCCGGAGGCGGGCATGGTGGTGTAGAGCCCTCTGGTGATGTTTCCCCTTCCGGCAGGGTGCAGGGGAGAGCTCCAGAACCCACCCAAACTAGGGTTGACGATGACAGCGGCCTCGGGTGTTTTTCGTGGGAAAATCTTCTTTTTAGGGTTAACCTCCCGAGAGGTATAAATAGAAGAGAGGGCAACGTCAGTGGGCGGCCAGGGGGGCCACACCACCCCTTGGCGTGGCCAAGGGGGGTGCGCCTCCCTATGGTGTGGAGCCCCTGTGGCCCTGATGCGTGTGATACACACGTTCATTGGGAGACCCCAAGAGGAAGGTATGAAGAGCACAGTAGCAAGTTTCCCTCAGAAAGAAACCAAGCGGCTGAGATGGCAGAGCGTACAACCGGTTAAGAAGCGACGTGGAACCTAGACAACACAATCAAATCACTTTGCCCCAACGAAGCAGTGAGGTTGTCAACCTCACCGGTTTTGCTGAACACAAAGAGGTTAAACATATGGTGTGGAAAACAGTAGGGACGGTATGAGAGCAGTATGAAAGCAATAGGTGATTTATCAGTATGAGGAAAAAGGACCGGGGTCCACAGTTCACTAGTGGTATCTCTCCGTGAAAGATAAATAACATGTGTGGTGAACAAATTACAGCTGGGCAATTGACAGAAATGAAGGCTACACCATAGTGCGTATGAAAGACATAAAGATTACTATGTGATTCGTGCGGGTATTACAACAAAATACATAGACCGTTATCCAACTGCATCTATGACTAATAATCCACCCTCCAAATTTCATCCGAACAAACATTGGGTATTAAGTTGCAAGCAACAGATAATTGCAGTAAGAAAAGCGTGTAATTTAAACAATAACATCATCCTTAGACAAAGCATTGTTGTTTTCTCCCTAATGGCAACATCACATCCTCCATCCTTCACGTTTCTGTCACTCAAGCACAGATGCAAAGGAGGCATGAACCCACTATCGAGCACAAATACTCCCTTTTGGATTTACTAGCATCTACTTGGCCAGAGCATCTTCTACTAACGGAGAGCATGCAAGATCATAAATAACATATGCTTGAAGATAACATGATAGATTGATAATCAAAAGACATAGCATTCAACATTCATCCGATCCCAGCAAACACAACATGTAGCATTACATAAAGATGATCTTGATCATGTAAGGCATCTCACAAGATCTAAACATGAGGTACAAAGTGGAGAGAACAACCATCTAGCTACTGCTATAGATTCGTAGTCCAGGGATGAACTACTCACGCATCACTTCGGAGAAGTGCATGGTGGTGTAGACCCCTTCGGTGATGAATTTCCCTCTCCCGGCAGAGAGCCGGGGGAGCTCCAGAACCCTCCCGATCTCGGGATGACGATGACAGCGGCCTCAGGTGTTTTTCAAGGAGATGTGAAATATATCTAGGGTTTATGCCTCGGGGGGATTAAACAGGCAAAAGAGTAAAGGCATTGGAGGTCTGGGGGCCCCACGCCACCCATGGCGTGGACGGAGGGCGCCCTATGGTGTGGCCCCCCTAAGGCCCCCCTCCGGGTCTCTTCGGGACTACGTGGAACCTTCGAGAATTCTAAGAGTTCCGCGCTTCGAATTTTCCAATTCCGAGAATATTTCCAGAACAACTTTTATGAAACTAAAAACAACAGAACACAGGGAACTGGCTCTATGGCATCTTGTCAATAGGTTAGTCCGGTAAATCGATAAAAATGACATAAAGTGTATATCAAACATGTGGGAAATAACATGAAAACAACATGAAACATCAGAAATTAGGTATAATTTTATGACGTATCAACATCCCCAAGCTTAGTTCCTACTCGTCCTCGAGTAGGTAATCGATAAAAACACATAATTTCTAACGTGACAGGCGACCAACATAAACTTGATCATCATAATGTAAAAGCATATGTAAGCTGAGATCATAGAACTTAAACACAAGCATGATAAATTGAACTTTAATAATAAAGCATATAAATCACCTTGCATCATGAGAAGTAACACAAATAAAATATCATGAATAAAAATGCAAAGAAAGATATATGTTTGTTTCAAGTATAGAGAAAGCATGGCAAAGTGATATTTCGCAAGTCCTTAAGAGTGGGGCAAAACATAAATGCCAGGATACCTTCAAAGTTTCATGAGGAGGAATAGAACAAATAATTACACGTCATGAATCAATTAATAATGTTTCTGGGACAAATACACATAAAACTCAGAATGGCAAAATGCTCTGTCAACTGTGCATAAAGTTAGAAGATGGAGACTCAACTTAAAAGTAAAAGAAAGGCCCTTCGCAGAGGGAAGCATGGATCACTCATGTGCTAGAGCTTTTATTTTACTAATAGAGGTATTAAAAGTTTGATACTCCTCGCATCCATCTTACACAAACCATGGCTAACCGAATCCTCGGGTGCCTGCCAACAATCACATACCATGGAGGAGTATCTATATTTTGGGAGATGTATGCTAATGTCAACTAATGGTAAACAGAAAATACAATACGTCACAAGCCAATTAGATTTCACAAGAGAAGCCCCATATGAAGGACACAACTGGTGTAGAAGGTCATCCCTCTTTCTCTTTTGTTTACACAATTATGCTTTGACTGATAAATCAGGGGCAAAAATAGTGAAGAGAGTTTGTGTGTATTAATTTGGGGCTGGGCACCCCGCTGCCAGCTCTTCTATCAATTGGATAAGAGGATGAAGCCACTAGTCGAGGGTGTGAAATCCAATCAACAAGTGAGATAAAGATTCTCTATTTACGTCCTCATGAGAAAAAACAGGAACACACAGCAGGAATAATTTTGAAGGTTTTAAAGGTAACACATGAGCAATTTACTTGGAATGGCAGTTACATACCACATGTAGGTAGGTATAGTGGACACAATGGGAAACCTTTGGGTTTTGGGACTTGGATACACGAGTAGAATTCCATACTCAGTATAGGTGGAGGCTAGCAAAAGGCTGGGAGCGACAAATCAAGAGAGCATAAGAGCCATAATCATGCATAGCGACATAAACATCATTAATCAAAGCATAAGTGGTACCACAAATTCTAAAACTAAATGATCATAGAGGCTATTAGTGACTGGTTCATAGTCATAAATAGGATGTGAGCATGCGCCAAGTCAACCAATTAAAAACATTCAAAGGAGAATACCACAAATTTATGCTTCAATATGACAAGAGCAACTTATGATTCTTTAAGGTTGAGGCTAATCGTGCTACTGATGGCTAGGTTGAGACTCCAAGTGCAGAGTGTGTAGCTAGTGTCAAGCCTTCTTCCCCACGAGGGTGACTCGAGGGTTTATATCGAACTCTTGGGGAGCCAGTATTTCAGCAGTTGTCTTCCAAGCTTCCTGCAGGATCCTGCAAACAAGTAGAGAATTTTGTGCCCTCAACCTCACCAAGTGGTTGTCAAGCACAAGGTGTGAGACTTCTAAATTGCAATGCAAAACTGAAAGTAAATGTGCAATAATTAAATCTACTACTAAATGCAAATGATAAAATAAATATGCAATGGATTGTTTTTGTATTTTTGTGATGCAAGTGGTGATGGAGATAATGTAAATTCGAATTGGAGATGCAAGTAAAGTAAATTGCAGCAAAGTAACTAGAGTGTTTTCTTATATTTAAAACAGGACCGGGGTTCATGGTTTCACACTTGCATTCTCTCAAATAAAGTGGTAGACAGTGGACATAAAGAATTACATGTGAGATTACAATAACATGTTTAACATTGAGTACTTTCATATGGGCATCACGTCCTAGCATAGAGATCTCTACGGTCATATTGATCCCTCTTATACTCCACCAAGATGTGAAATAAATCATAACACCTCGATAATTAAGGAAAGACCAGAGTATAGATTTAAGCAATGTGACATGAAGTTGAAGTAAGAACTTGCTAGATCTAGTCATGGAGATTGATTAGTGTCACTTCAAATCCCCGGTAACAAGGTACTCCTTTTTATCCCTAGCGAGGTAACTAAGAAAGGTTTAACAAAACCTAAGTGGATCGCTGAACTTCTGTCACTTTCACATCACTAGCCACCCCCCGTTACTCCAACTAATGCACCCATCACTCCACACACGCTCTCAAGAACTAGATTGATCAAAGCTAGCAAATAAGAATGGGGTACATAAGATACATCTACTCAAATAACTCAAGAGAAACAATTGCAATCTCAGATTCAATAACTCATAGAAAAGATCCACCACATAGGAATTACAACGGTGCCCGTAATCATGTGAGGCAGCTCATACGGATCTAATTAGTGAAGCACATAGAGAGAGATACAAGTGCTACTTCCACAAACCCATAGCCCTGGGGTGGACTACTCCCTCTTCATGGAGATGTCGATGGAGATGACGTTGGAGGGGTAGGAGATCACACCGGCAGCGCCTCGCCGGAGTTTTCCCCCTCCAATCTAGAACTTCGGGTCTCTGTTTCGGTGTTTCGGTGTTTCGGCGGCCCTCCTCTCCGTAAGGGTACGGGGGACCCTTTTTATAGTCGGTTTTAGGTCAAGACGGAGTCGGTAAGTCGAAGATGGAAGGAATTGGGGCCACAGGGGCCAAAAGGGGGCCTCTCATGCGGCCAAGGAATCTGGCCGCGTGGAGGGTCCTCTTTTGGGCCTCCTTGCCCAATTGTCGTGGATCCTTCGCCCGTAAGTCTTCTCCTTCCAAGAAAATGCCCCCCCCCCCCCCCCCCCCCCCCCCCCGCAGATTTTCAGGTGATTTCGCGGAAGTTTGCCCCCTGAAACGTCAAAAATATAGAAAACGGGGTTTCTGACAGGCAGGGTTAATTCCATAAAAGTTGGGGGACTTTGTAATTTAACCCCAAAATACTATAAAACATTGAATTATACCCTTATATGATGCAATATTTAATAGAAAACCATGTGAAAATATGCAAAATTCATCTATGCATTTTCCATGCATCAGCTACTCAATAAACACTCTCAGATATTTGAGGCTAATCGTTCTACTAAATAAACACAAGGCTTTAAAACTAAAATAAAATCTAGCATGATATGAAAAGTTCTATCCACAGCCTATACAAGCTTGTACTTGCACCGTTAAAAATTCTACTTCAAGCAGAAGTTTCTTTTCCCAACAAGCACCATACAAAATATGTTTTAACAAAAATTCTCTACATGCTACAGCAAGAAAACATGAGATTACTCACATAACACTACTAAAACTAATAGCTCTGAGTAAGAGATGCAATGAAAACAAGAGTTGAACAGGAATTTTTGCAGTAACTAGAAGAAAAACTAAGAATACTAGCATAACAAGTATTCAAACGAAAAAGCGGAGCGTCTCTCTCTCCCAAACAAGGATGATAGGCCCAATGATATTATTTCAGCAAGGAAAACAAAATAAAAACAAATAGACGCTCCAAGTAAACTTCATATGATGTAACCGAATAAAAATTTAGTTTCACGAGAAGTGACCTGATAGATAATCGATGAAGAAGGGGATTCCTTGGGCATACCCAAGATTAGATGCTTGAATATTCTATAAATATTATTTGATGAACCACGGGGGAATCCACAAGATTTGACCTTGCAGTCTTCTTGATCATATATATCACTTCTTCTCTTGACACTGGAAAACTTCCTTCACATCATACTCAAACAGTAATTCACATCAGAGGGTTAGTGCAAAAAATAAGAATCCATGGGTTCTGTATGGCACAAGTGCTATTGATACTTTTAAAGATTAGCTACTTCCACTGATGTTTCGTGAAGCAAACAAATCCACTCGACATCGCAAAAGAGCCAATGCATGAAAAATGGCAAAATGTGTCAAAACCAGAACAACCTGTAAAGACAAAAAAATTCGAGGCACTTACATTGCTCAAATAGAAAAACCTAAAGAACAAAAAAGTTGTGTAATTAGCCGAGGACTAACCATAAAAAAATTCAGGTCATTTTGATCTTTCTGGATTTTTCACGATGTTTTACGGTGGACAGCATAATTCTGTTTTCTGCGCGGAAAACAGAAAACCAACTCCAACTCTCGTCAGAAACTTTACTTGGCACTAATAAAACATGAAAAGAAATATACAAAGGAGTTGCTACAGAAGTATACAACCCCTTGAATCAAATAAAACAGAGGAAAACAAAGCAAAAATAAAAACATGGGCTATCTCCCAAGAAGTGCTTTTCTTTAACGCCTTTTAGCTAGGCCCAGAAAAGTGGAATCAAGTATTTTCGAGTGAAGAAGCATCCAAATTGTACTTTGTTCGAATAACAGAATCAAAAGGCAACTTAATTATCTTTATAGGAAAGTGTTGCATACCTTTTTTGAGTGGGAACTAAAATTTAATATTCCCCTCTTTCATATCAATAATAGCACCAACAGTTCTAAGAAAAGGTATTCCCAAAATAATTGGATAAGAAGCATTGCATTCAATATTCAAGACAAAAATATAACGGGAACAAGATTATTATTAACCATGATAAGAACATCACCAACTCTCCCCAAAGGTTTATTTCTAACATTATCAATTAGACGAATATCCAAATAACAAGGTTCCAATGGTGGTAAATCAAGAATATCATAAAGTTTCTTGGGCATAACAGAGATACTAGAACCAAGATCACATAGAGCATTGCAATCGAAATCATTCACTTTCATTTTAATAATAGGTTCTCAACCATCATCTAGCTTCCTAGGGATAGAGGCTTCACATCTTAATTCATCCTCTCTAATTTGCATGAGAGCATTTGTAATATGTTTTGTGAAAGCCATATTCATAGCACTAGCATTAGGACAATCAGAAAGATTTTGTAAGAAATTAATAACTTCAGTTATGTTGCAATCATCAAAGTTAAGATCATTTCTAGCAAAGTTAATGGGACTATTATCTCCCATGTTTCTAAAAAATTCAGCACTTCCATCACGAACATTTTTAGCAGTTTCGGGCAATTTTGCATTTTTTTAATAGCAGAATTGGGAGTGTTTCCAACACCAATTACTTTACCATTGATAGCAGAAGGTTTTCTAGCATCAGAAGCTTCAGTTTTACTAGTGGTGGTAATGGTGCACACCTTAGCTATATTATTCTTTCTATCTATTTCATCTTCTTTTTCCCATCTAGCATGCAATTCAGCTAACATTCTAACATTATCATTGATTCAAATTTGGATGGCAACTAAAGTTTTAATTTCTTTAACATCATGAGGCATAAACTTTAGTTTCCGGAAATCAACATCAAGAGCAAGGCTATCAACTTCAGAAGCAAGAACATCAATTTTGCCAAAAATTTCCTCAACAGACTTATTGAAAGCAGTTTGTGTACTAGTAAAATTCTTAAGCATGTTATCAAGATCAGAGGGTACACTTTTGTTGCTGTTATAGGAGCTACCATAATAATTACCATAAGCATTGCTATTATTAGGAGGATATGGCCTATAATTGTTGCTACAAAGATTATTTCTATAAGCATTGTTGTTGAAATTATTATTTTTAATGAAGTTCACATCAACATGCTCTTCTTGAGCAACCAAAGAGGCTAAGGGAACATTATTTGGATCAATAGGAGCATGGCCATTCACAAGCATAGGCATAATAGCATCAAATCTATCACTCAAAGAGGAGGTTTCTTCAACAGAATTTACCTTCTTACAAGTTGTAGCTCTCTCAGTATGCCATTCAGAATAATTTACCATCATATTATGAAAAAGTTTTCTTACTGTCCCCCAAGGTCATGGACATAAAGGTTCCTCCAGCAGCTGAATCCAGAAGGTTTCTTGAAGAAAAATTTAATCCTGCATAAAAGGTTTGGATGATCATCCAAGTAGTTAGTCCATGAGTGGGACAATTCTTCACTAAAGATTTCATTCTTTCCCAAGATTTAGCAACATGCTCATTATCAAGTTGCTTAAAATTCATAATGCTCCTTATTAAAGAATTAATCTTAGCAGGAGGATAATATTTTCCAATGAGAGCATCTTTACACTTAGTCCAAGAATCAATACTATTTCTAGGCAAATATAGCAACCATTCTTTAGCTCTTACTCTCAAAGAGAAAGGAAACAATTTCAGTTTAATAATATCTCCATCTACATCTTTATATTTTTGCATCTCACATAGTTCACCAAAATTAATAAGATGGGCAACAACATCATCAGTACTAACACCAGAAAATTGCTCTCTCATAACAAGGTTTAACAATGCAGGCTTATTCTCATAAAAATCAGCAGTAGGTGCAGGTGGAACAATAGGCGTGCTAATGAAATCATTGTTGTTGGTGCTAGTGAAGTCACACAACTTAGTGTTCTCAGGAGTAGTCATTTTAACAAGATTAAAAACAGGAATAAAACTACAGCTAGAATAAGAACTATTTTTTTGTGTTTTTGATCAAGAGAAGCAAACAAGACAAAATAAAATAAACTAAGCAAAACAAAAACAAAGTAAGAGATTGGAAGTGAGAGACTCCCCTTGCATAAATTCTCTTCCTCCCTGGAAACGGCGCTAGAAACTAGCTTGATGCGTGTGATACACACGTTCGTTGGGAGACCCCAAGAGGAAGGTAGGAAGAGCACAATAGCAAGTTCCCCTGAGAAAGAAACCAAGGTTGAATCGACCAGTAGGAAGAATGAGTAAATTCAGAAGGTTGAAGCAGCTGAGATGGCAGGGCGCACTTCTGGTTCAGAAGCAACATGGAACCTACACAACATAATCAAATCACTTTCCCCGACGAAGCAGTGAGGTTGTCAATCTCACCGGTTTTGCTGAACACAGAGAGGTTAAACATATGGTGTGGAAAACAGTAGGAACAGTATGAGAGCAGTATGAAAGCAATAGGTGATTTATCAGTATGAGGAAAAAGGACCGGGGTCCACAGTTAACTAGTGGTGTCTCTCCGTGAAAGATACATAACATGTGTGGTGAAAAAATTATAGCTGGGCAATTGACAGAAATGAAGGCTGCACCGTAGTGCATATGCAAGACATAAAGATTACTATGTGATTGATGTGGGCATTACAACAAAATACGTAGATCGTTATCCAACTTCAACTATGACTAATAATCCAACCTCTGAATATCATCCGAACAAACGTTGGGTATTAAGTTGCAAGCAACAGATAATTGCAGTAAGTAAAGTGTGTAATGTAAACAATAACATCATCCTTAGACAAAGCATTGTTGTTTTCTCCCTAATGGCAATAGCACATCCTCCATCCATCACGTTTCTGTCACTCGAGCACAAATGCAAAGGAGGCATGAACCCACTATCGAGCATAAATACTCCCTCTTGGAGTTACCATCATCTACTTGGACAGAGCATCTACTAATAACGGAGAGCATGCAAGATCATAAATAACATATGCATGAAGATAACATGATAGATTGATAATCAAAAGACATAGCATTCAACATTCACCAGATCCTAGCAAACACAACATGTAGCATTACACAAAGAAGATCTTGATCATGTTAGGAAGCTCACAAGATCTAAACATGAGGTACAAAGTGGAGAGAACAACCATATAGCTACTGATATGGACCCGTTGTCCAGGGATGAACTACTCACGCATCACTTCAGAGGAGGGCATGGTGGTGTAGACCCCTCCAGTGATTAATTCCCCCCCCCCGGCAGGGTGCCGGGGAGAGCTCCAGAACCCTCCCGATCTTGGGATGACGATGACGGCGGCCTCGGGTGTTTTTTAGGAAGAAGTGGAATATATTTAGAGCTTATGCCTCGGGGAGATTAAATAGGCGAAAGGGCAAAGGTGGTGGAGGCCTGGGGGGCCCACACCACCCCATGGCGTGGCCAGGGGCGCGCCGCCCTATGGTGTGTGCCCCCTGAGGCCCCCTTCCGGGTCTCTTCGGGACTCCGTGGAACCTTCGGGAATTCTAGGACTTCCGGGCTTTGAATTTTCCAATTCCGAGAATATTTCCAGAACAACTTTTCTGAAAGTAAAAAACGGCAGAAAACAGGGAACTGGCTCTGTTGCATCTTTTCAATAGGTTAGTCCGTAAAATCGATAAAAATGACATAAAGTGTATAGCAAACATGTTGGAAATAACATGAAAACAACATAGAACATGAGAAAAATGACATAAAGTCCCTGCTCCAATGTCGACCCTGTAGTAAGTTGGGCCAGTATCTTCTGAGGTTGGGAAACAGCCCGGTAACCTTGTTGCACCGCGTCTAGCCATTTGAGTAGCCTAAAAGACACCGCAGCGAGTTAACCACTTGCGAGCTGTGGGCAAAGGGACAAAGCATCGACCACTTGGTTTTCTGGGACTTTTTTATACACCACTTTATAACAAAGCCCAAGTAACTTGACCATCACTTTGTGCCGCCACAGTGTGCTAATTCATTGATCCTCCACGTGAATTAGACTCTTCGGTATGGATAATGAACTTTTTTCAGTTGTAAGTATGTGCACGACAGAACGGACAACGACATCGCCTAGAGGCGGCGGGGGGGGGGGGGGGTTGAATAGGCGATTAAAACTTTTCTGGTTAAGGCTTGCTTAATGCGGAAATAAACTAGGTGTTTAAATTAACAAGCACACAACCTAAATAATCTAGGGTCAATTAAGTGTACCAACAACTTATGCTAAGAAAGACAAGTAACAAGGTGATAGCAAGATATATAACTTCAAGCAGGAAGGCTATCACAATGTAAAATGCATAAGTAAATAGCTCGGGTACAGAAATAACCGAGGCACACAGAGACGATGATGTATTCCCAAGTTCCCACTTTTGCAGGGAGTACTAGTTGTTGGAGAGGTGTGATCTCGCCACAATAGGCCTACTCAACACCACAAAGGGCTCCACCTATTCTCCGATGAACCTCGCCACAAAGGCCTAGTTCACCTTCCACTATTGGCAACCTTCGATCGAGGCACACATCCACAACTTAATTGGAGACTCTTGATGTCACCACAATCTTGGGGCACGCATACACAACAAAATTGGAGGCTCCCAAGAACACCAAAAGTCATCTAGGGTCCAAGACCCATGAGTAACAAGTCCACAAACTTTCTCATCCACAAATCCTCGTGGAGAGAGGAAACGGATGCAAGCGATGCAAAAGGAAAGAGCACAAGTGCTAAAATCCCTCACTCTCAAATTCCAACAAAGCAAAAAATGCTTATGGGGGAATAAGATAGGAGGAACAAAGGAGGATAAACACCAAGAACTCCAAGATCTAGATTCACTAAGTTCCCCTCACAAAGAGGAGAGATAGATTGGTGGAAATGTAGATCTAGATCTCCTCTCTCTTTTCCCTCAAAGATATACAGGAATTACGAGAGGAATTGAGAGAAGGACAAGATTTCCAAGGTCAGCAATGGTGGAGAGGGAGGGGAAGATCCGTGCTTGGTCATCTTTACTCTTTGGGGAAGAAGGAGGCCTTATATAGGTCCCCACGAAAAAGATCCGTTGTAGAAAACATCACACCGGAGAATCCGAACCAAAGACAAAATGTGACACCACTTGGAACAACCCCCTGAAGGTGTCCTGAGGCTGGAGACTCCGGGGGGGCGGAGATTCCTTCCCTAAGGCCGAAGATTCCGTCCTATCGGAAAACTGCAGAAATAACAATACAAAAAAAAACGCCATAACTTTTATATACGAACTCCATTTTTATGTTCTTAGGCTCGTTGGAATCACCACAACGAGCACTACAAGAATATGCACAGAAACATCATTGTCCAACAATGTAAGATAAAAACAAATGTGGAAAGGTTTTACCTGTCTAAAAAGTACATCCAGTAAAACCTCCAACACCAAAAATGCAACAAGTTTTTCGTACGAAATCCGTTCTCAGTAAACCTTGGCTTGTCATGAAGATCACGAAAAGTACGAAAACCCCACAAAGGGAAAATAAAATAGGAACAAAGAAACATGATATGCCAAGTTTTCAAAAGTTTGAGCTCTCCATAAAGATTCAATCAAGTTACTCGCTTTAGATCCCCTCTTGATAGTACGACCGTCGATCCTAAAACACGATCTGCTCACAAGCATGAGACCGGTAAAACAGAAAACTTATCAACATCATACTTTTGCCTTGAGCATTCCACTTGAGTTAGATGATGCCGATTTGACTCTCTCAAGTTGGATCCCCTTTCTTGATCGTGTTTGCTAGCACATGCTCCGCTTGATGAAGAATTGCAAATTGCTCCCCCATACACCACTATGGGAGAGACCATCTTTAGAAAATCTTCATATGGCCATTATATCCAAATCGGTATTCTTGGCAGGGAAATCCTGAGTCCGGAGACTTTGCCCCTGCACACCGGAGACTCTGGCTACGCCGAAAACTCCGAGAACTCTCCGAACACTTTCCTCTGAGACTCTAGCGGGTGAAACCACTTGATTATTATGCTGAAGAATCCTAAGTACGGAGAATACGGTCCAAACCCCGGAGACTCCACCCTAGAGAATGTTGTCAGCACTTCTTGACCATTTTCTTCCTATCTCAATCTTCCACAACAAGGTTGATGACGAACACCACTTGATGTCATATACCATGGGCTATATGAAATCCTTCTTTTGATGCATGCCCATGGAACGATACCTAACCACAGATATAATTGGCACACACACATATCATGGGCTAGTTCACAAAGCTATATGGACGAATGCTTACCATACCACGAGATACATAATCCCACTTGGTGCATATTGTAGCTTTGTGTGTTGATCACAATATTGATCAATCTTGTATCTTTTCTTCTCTCTTCATACGACGATGTATTGAAGATAATCATGAAATACCATGTAATTCTTTTCTTCAAGAAATACTTGCAATAAGCACAACTCTATCCATGACCATTCTTCATATAAATCTGAATATAACAATAACCATTATGAAAAATAATAGAGTTTAACACATGAACTCCAAACTTTCCTATGGACAAGATCTATAAGGATAACTCAATGCAAACAATAGTCCATAAGGATTTTCATTAATTACCAAAACCACATATGGGGCCACCATGCTTTCAGCCAGTAATCCACCGCCATGATAATTGCTAATGCTTATTTCTCATAAGTCGACAGGGCACTTGTTCTTGGTCCTAACGCCTAGCTTAAGAAGGCAAGGGGGTGCTTGTTATGCAGTAACACAACCCCCATCCCATGGTCAGATGCATATGTATCTATTTCGAAGACCCGGTCGAAGTTAGGCAGAGCCAAAACAAGAGCATAAACGAGAGTCTATTTTAGTGCAGTGAAAGCCTCATGTTCGAGTTCAGTCCATTGGAAACTCGAGTGCTTCTTGAGCAGGTCTATAATCGTCTGAACGATGATCCCAAAATAATGCACAAACTTGTGGTAATATCCTGCTAATCCCAGGAAACACCTTACTTCTTTCATGTTTGTTGGCACATGCCATTTCTCAATCGAGAGGATGTTTTTCTTGTCCATGCACACTCCCGCTCCACTGATTTCGTGCCCCAAAATGCACCGGCGAGGTTTGTAAGAACTTGCACTTACTTTGTTTCATCTTCTGTTGGTGCTAGTTCAGTTTCGAACACCTATTGCAGCAGTCGCAGATGTTCTGGCAGATTTGAGCTGTAGATCAGTATGTCATCGACAAAGAATAACACACTGCACCTCAATAGGGGATGTAGGATGCTATTCATCAGGTTCTGAAAAGTCGTTGGTGCTCCTGTGATTCCATAGGCCATCACCTTGAACTCGAAATTTTCGTCGTGGATTTTGAAAGTAGTTTCCTCATCCAAATCTGATGGTACCCCGCTCGCAGATCCAGACTTGCGAATAGACATGCGCCATTCAGCTCCTCAAACAGTTCGTAAATGAATGGTAGGGGATACCTGTTCTTGATAGTGATGGAGTTCAATTGTCGTCCATTCAAAATAGCCAGGTCAAATCCTTTTTTTGAACCAAGAGGGCTGGTGAAGCATATGGGCCAGTGCTACCTGGATGATTCCTTGCTCGAGCATCTGAGCAATTTGTTTCTCGATCTCATCCTTCTGTGATGGGCTGTATCGGTAAGGGCGCAAGTTCACTGGGCGTGCGCCAGGCAACAAAGGGATCACATGGTAAAAACGACGTTGTGGAGGGAGCTCACTTGGCTCCAGAAAAAGGACTTCAAATTCAGACAACAGGGCTTGTGCACTATCTGGCAATGCTGGTTCCTCTGTATCTACTGATGGACGCATCAGGTTCAGCCGCATAATTCTTGACACCTTAGAGTGAGAGATGAGGTCCTAAAATTGCTCGCTCGACAACTCAGAGCACTAAGACAAGTCTGGTTGCACGCCGTGAAGGGAAATAGTATTGCCTTCCTTGCTGAATCTCATAGTTTGTTGCTGCCAGTCCACTTGCAAAGGGCTATGCGCAATTAGCCAACCATACCCCAAGATAATATCATAGGATCCCAGGGGCAGAACTTTGAACGAGTTCTAAAACTGTTGTACATACGCCCACCACTCACACTGCACCAACTCAGTCATGCAGCGCATAATTCCCCCGTCTGCGATTTTCACGTTCAAATTAGTCACTGCTCGGCGCTATGTCTGCAATCGGTCTGCCAGATCGGCACTAATAAAGGTATGAGAACTTCTGGAATCAACGAGCATCAGAACCTCATGTTGCTGTGTACAGCCTTGCAGGCACATCATGGAAGCTATGCGACCTCCTTCCACTGCCGCTAGTGACAAATGCATCAGATCACTTTGAGCATTCGTGTATGTTCCTTCCAGTGGTTGTATGAATGACAGCAGCTCCTCCACCACGTGCAAGGGAACCGTAGGAGCGCAACTATGATCCCACCCCCATCGCTCTCCGAAAGTGAAACACAACCTCTTGTCCTTGCGGTACGCACGAAGATTGGCGATCTTGTCATCTAGGGGTGTTGCCTTGGTGTGTTCCTCCGGGCCATGATCGTCCCCTCGCGCCACAGTCAATGGAGTCCCGTGCGAGCCTAGTGGCGGAAGAACGGGCATCGCCGTGCGTGGAATTGCATGAGGAGTATGATAACCTCGATGCGTTGATTCTCCCGACGAAAGGACTCTAGCACCTCTTCCTGTAAAATAGTCAAATTCAGAACAGTAGACAGGTCGACTTGTCGATGCAAAACCACAACAACTCAAATATCTTTTTGTAGTCCATCCATAAAATGAGTAAAGAAAAATGCCGGCTCCCAAGAATTATGGTGCGTCGTCAAGTT
This sequence comes from Alopecurus myosuroides, assembly GCA_028641055.1. Taxonomy (NCBI): domain Eukaryota; kingdom Viridiplantae; phylum Streptophyta; class Magnoliopsida; order Poales; family Poaceae; genus Alopecurus; species Alopecurus myosuroides. Next base: position 302,449,424 of record CM054061.1, read on the forward strand.
ATTCATCAGTGTGTTGAACTTGCTAGTGTATTCTATGACGGTGTCTCTCTGGTGCAACCTATTGAATAATATCAAGTGGTGTTGGAACTCCGATTTTCCGAATTATGCGCAAATCGTGTCCGCAAAGTCATTCCAGACCGTGTATTTGGTGTGTGCATCAGTATCTTGCAACCATGACATGGATCATCTGTGAAAAAAATTGGTGCATAGCTAACCCAAGTGTCCGGATTCATGGTACACACGCTAAAGTAGGCCTCACACTTGAGTCTCCAAGCGCGGGGATTCTCCCCATCGAACAAAGGAAAACCACACGAGGAGGATGAGGAAATCGGTGAGAAAACCCACCCTGAGAACAATTGTTATACGAATCGCGTCCATGGCAAAGGGGATTGTACTTACCCTTGGCCAGGGATCCTTATGAAGATCATGTATCCTCAGAGAAGTTTCCCTATTGGATCGAGTTTTCAATGTAGACATTAGGCCCATGACCGTCGTCACCTGCTCGACCAGCGCTTGCTCCAAGAGCCGTCGCCGCCAATTTGAAAGGAGGGGACGTGAGGATGGGCGCATCCATCGTGGATTGCAAAAGAGGGGCCTTGCCCGTGGGCAATGTCAAGGCCGAGCGCTTCACCTCAATCACGCGTGATCGTAGATCTCCGACCTCCGCTCGTAGCTCTGTCATGGTCCGCTCCACTTCCGGCTTCTAGGCCGAGAGATCCAGCACCGCCGGTGCATCTCCGTGAGCTTGGAGTTCATGGAGGAGACTGCGGCGGTCAGATCTGCCAAGAACTTGGCCTGGTCCTCCATCTCTACTGCTTTGGCGTGGCGTGTTTGGATAATCGATGGAAATCGACCGAACATGTTGGGATTTTTCGGGTAGTAATTTTGGTGGTAATTTGTGGTGGCTATGGTTGTGATACCAAATTGTTACGTGCCCACTCGATCTCCACACTCAATTCTAAATACATATGTCCAGAGATACAAGAGTTGGGGGATTTTAGGGAGAGAGAAGAGGGATCCAAGAAAGAGAGCCGCCAATTCAGGGTTTAGTTCTTCCACCCCTCACACCCACGCAAGTGCCTCACCTCTAGTCGTTGGATCGGGCTCACTGGTACCGTGGGTTGGGTTTCTTGAGTCGGGATCCTCTTGAGGGTTGCGGCCCGTCTGCATTTGCTGTTGGGCTGCTACGAGTCGCCACCTCCAGGGCGAGAGAGGCAGGGGCCGTGACATGGAGATTCTCTTAGAGAATCTATAGGGGAACCACTTTGTGTGTTATAGGGTTGCCCTATTTCTGTTTTAGGGCAGCAAAATAGCTGTTGTTTTTTCAGCAGACCAAGATAGGGCACTGCACTGCTCTAACGGCTTCTCTATATAGGGCACAGCCGCGGCCAAACTCCCTCCATATTTCGTATATGTTTGCACATATATCTCAAAAAATATATGACAAATAAGCTAAAATAAATTCAAACAAATAATAGCTCAATAGTACTAAATTATTACACGAATGGTTCATCGAATGGTTTAACAAGTTGCTCACAAATCATCACACAACAACAAGTTTCATCACATAGAAGTCAAGTGCACAACTTTGCTATTTTTCTTCCATACCATGACCACCACTTCTTCATTAGATCTTTCTAAAGATCTATGTGCACACCAACGTCACGGATGTCGTGGTAGGCATCTAAGAAGCGCTGAATCCGGTCGCCACCTCTCCTAGGACACATCAGATGTCTCATCAACTCATAGGTACCATAGACCACATTTCTGGCCACACACATCTTAGTCATGATATACCAAAGCATTTCTTGATCCCAAAACCTCTCGGGTCCCCTGACAATAGCAAAAAGGGCTTGCAGAATCTCAATTGCCCTCTCCACATCTTTCCTTTCCACCGCTTGACCACTATGAAATTCACATTCCTTTTTACCTTCGGGGGCAACTATGGCCTTCACAAATTTAGCCCACTGCGGATAGATCCCATCTGCAAGATAGTACTCCATGTTGTATGTGTAGTTGTTGGCTTGGAACTCCACATGTGTTGATTGACCGATGGCAAGCTTGGCTAACAGAGGAGATCGTTCAAGAACATTGATATCATTGCATGAACCGGGCATTCCAAAGAATGCATGCCATATCCATGTCTCATGATCAGCCACAACCTCTAAAATAATGGTGGAGTCCTTTTTTGCCCTCTAAACTATCCATGCCATGCCGCGGGACAGTTCTTCCACCTCCAGTGCATACAATTTATGGAGCCAAGCATACTGGGAAATCCTCGGGTCTAGTTCATCTCCAAGATCCTCACTGTGTCCTCGGCATTGGGATCTCTGAGAAACTCACGACCAAATGATTCAACCATTGCAACTGCAAACCGCTTCACGCATTTGATGCTTTGAATCTCACTCATGGCCAAATGGTTGTCAACAAGGCCAGCGGGATCCCATATGCTAGCTGCCGTAATGTGGTTGTCACCTTCTGCAATGTGCTATGCCCAAGCTCTCCGAAGGCATTCGTCTTTTAGACAAAGAAATTGCCATGTGCTTTCACCCGCTCAACAATTTTCTTAAACAAAGGAGAGACATCCGAAACCGACGGCGGAACATACGCTCGGGGTAAATTGGATTTAGGTTGAAATAGCTGCGCATGAGCTTGTTGTCGGCATCAATTCGTTCCCTCCGAATCATCTCACGGCCATAGATCGAACCTCCATGTTTCGGTTTCCTCCTCCTATGCAAAAGGAGAATCAAAGCAATATCTTCCTCGTCCTCCAAATCATACTCCTCAGCGGACGAATCCATCTACAATACAAACATCTAATAAAATTATCCTTAACAAAATGAAGAAACAAAAATTGAGGGAGACATTACCTCAAACACCTTCCGTGCGACCGAGCGGGTGGGTGGCAGCGAAGTCGCCGGGCTGGCCACAGCTAGCCCGCGCAGCCGTCGCAGGGAGTTGTTGGCATCGTGGGAAGCGTGTTCAAGCGACGACAAGGTAGAGGCGGGTGCAGAATCGACGACGGAGTCCAAATTTTGGGCGCGGCGGCGGCGGGACAGGCGATTTTGGTCACCAGCGGCGAGATTCCGGCGACCTAGGGCTGCTACAAGGTCACGTGGTGGACGGTCGGTGGTCCTTGGGCGGGGTCGGGGTCTACCGCCGGCAGATTTGTGCGGGACTGCGAAGCGGTGTCGGGCGACGGCGGGGCGTGAAATTTCTGGATGGCAGTTCGCTGCACGCGCAGGGTGTTGGAATATGGGGTACCCCTTTGCTGCCCCAAAATATGCATCAGTTTGCTAGTTTTTAGGTCGCTGCCCTAAATTGATTTTGCCCATTGACCTATTTAGGGCAGCCGTTGGTGACCGGTTTTGCCCGCTTTTTGGTCTATATGACAGGTTTTATAAGTCCCTGTCCTATAAAGGGTTGCTGTTATTTTCTTCAGAGTCCTCCAGCACAAACAAATTTATAGGGGTTTTCTTAGGCAAAATAGACACAATTGACCATGAATCGAAAGTGTTTCACAAACCAGACCGTCGGCGAAACTATTTCACGAACTAACCATTTTGTGTAACTCCCAACAGTTAGGCGCTACACTCTACATTGTAGCGTCCTAACGCAAGCCGCTACATACCCGAATGTGTAGCACTTAGTGGTTAGCCGCTACACAACAAACTTTATTAGACGCGGTGCTCTACTATGTACACATCTCTCGCGCATCTCAGCTGGTCATGAGTTCGACTCGTTTTTGTTGTTTCTTTTTAAAATAAATTCGTGGGCGAAGGGGACTTGAAATGCAGACTTGTTGTTTGCTGAAAGAAATCAAAACAACCAAACCAACTATATGTTAGTGTCTATAAATGCACGCACCTGCATTTGACCAATCTAGTTGGTTTTTTTTTCTAATATCTTATGCGGGTTTTCTGGATTATATTTTAATTCTAACAAATTCTTTGATATGAATGACACAAATGCACGTTCATGGTACTATCCTACCGCTGACAATAGCGCATAGATCCGAACCAACTGTATTTGCTCAAATACAGGAACGTGCATTTATACACATTAACATAGAGCTAGTCTGGTGGTTTTTATTTTTTTCCAGCAAATAAAAAGTCTACGATTCGAATCCCCTCGCACACGGATTTTTTAAAATAGAAACAATAAAAACGAAAAAAATGGAGCACATGGGATTCGAACCCATGACCTAGGCTACACCACATATTGGTGTGACCAGCTAAGATCCATGAGAGTTGTGTCCATTATAGAGCACCATGTCTAATAAAGCTTGTTGTGTAGCGCCTAACCACTAGACGCTATAAAATCGAGCATGTAGCGCCTTGCCTTAGGGCGCTACAACGCAGAGTGTAGCTCCTAGTTTCTGGGAGTTACACAATGGTTAGTTCGTAAAATAATTTCACCGACGGTTCAGTTTGTGAAATACTTTTGATTCAGGGTCAATCGTATCCATTTTGTCGTTTTCTTAGGACATGACCAACGCTCCACGCTGGACCGCTGCCCTAGTAATTACATTACAGCTAGCACGAACCTACTACCTGCAGGCCAAAGTCGGATTCTTGCAGAGGATCCCGCCTCCTCCCTGACAAGGACAAGCGAAAGAGACGAAAGTAAGAAAGATGACCGGGTGCACCATTCGCATGTGTCTCTTACATGAGAGAAAATAGGCAGAAGGTAAACCTGAGGTAGCAGATATGTGTGAACCTAGTGGAACAGCCATGCATTGAGCGGATTATTTATTGGACGATGTCTTGTACTCCCTCCGTCTCAAAATAATTGTCTCAAAGTCAAACTTTGAGACAATTATTTTGAGACGGACGGAGTATCACTTTTTTGTTACTCCTTCTGTCTCAAAATAATTATTTTAGACTTATAATTATTTTAGACTTAGACATAAGTGGATATATCTAGACATATTTAGTGTATGAAACATCTGTTTTAATCCAATTTTGAGACAATTATCTTTGAGACGGACTGAGTACGGCGGACTGCTAGGACAGTAGCACGTTACTACTTCCGCCGTACATGCCCTTACGGTATTCCCTTAAACTATGATCTTCATGGGCTAGAAGCGTTATGAGCGATCCTGCCTCCCCTTGTGTCTTTGTTTGCGGGGCTCGTCCCTGCTCGGGTGGGCCTCTTCGCTGCATACCTGTGCGGCAGAGCTGCTCTGTGACCTGGCTGCATGTGGGCCGTTTCTTCTTCTGCCTGCGCTGCGCTGCAGCTGGCCGATGGTGGGAAGGGCTTGTACACGCGTTCGGCTATTGCTATGTGGGGACGGTCAACGGACTACGACGGTCGATTTGGTTATCCTGCTTTCATGACCAATTTGTCATTGGCTTGATTTTTTTTACTCTTTGCAACTGTGGATCGGTTCAGCTCGGTCAAAGCAAGCAAATCCGTGTTGCTCACCTCCGCTCCTCTGGGATTAGATCTCGCTGGGGGTAGGGTTAATGGTGGCTTTCTCTCCATCCGCATCATGCTCCTCTCCTGGCTGGCGGTTGCCGGTATTTGGTTTGGTGGCTGAGGTGCCCGCCCTAGATGTGGGACGGCGCATCGTGCGGAGGAAGACACGGCGGAGCAGCGTGGATGCATCGGCAGTCGCGGAGGGTCGCGAAGCAGCCCGACGCGTCGAATAAATTAAGCTAAGTGTCCAAGTGCGGCCGACGGGCGGCCAACTCGCAGACGGACGGCCCGTCGGACAGCTCGCGTCCATCGGCTCCAGCCACCAAGTGCTGAGGGCGGCGTGGGCGCTCTGACTCCGGCGGCCAGGTCACTGACGGCCGCAGGCGCGTTGGACGGCTTGCACGGCGGCTCCTGCGACCAAGTGCGACAGACGACATGGGCGCAACGGCGGCCATGTCGGACAACTCGCGCATAGCATATCTTGCGCTCAAGTACTGGAGGTGGCGTGGGCGCAGCGACTCGGGCGGCCAAGTCGCAGACGGCCGCGGGCAGAGCGGCGAGGTGGGTCAGGCGTAAGTAGCCAAGGTTCTAGCAGACATGTAACGGACAGTCGCTGCCGTGTTTGTTGCAATCTGCTCGTGGAGTTCAATGTTGTTGTTTCTCCTCAGTTTTGGGTGATCAGTCTGGTACTAACCGCTCCTTTTCCTTGGTCGTTTGTGTCTTCATGCTGCAGCAGGGGTTCCACCATTTTCTGCTTCCTTACAAGGAGAAGAATTATTACATGATCCAAGTAAGCTGGAGGAGAACTCAGGCTAGGGCTGGTAAAGCATTGTGCCCTTTCTCTTGGCTATAACTGTTGCTTTATATATATATAGGTATATACGCCCTTTTCTTTAGCTTAAGAATTATCAAGAATATGTAATGTCCAGTATTTAAGTTTAGATTTTCTATCCAACTGATGCTCGATGACACAGAATGATGTTTTTCACTACACCTGAATTTTCAATTGTGATGCGTAGTCATATGTATGACACGAGGTTGTACCATTTCTATCGATACTATATTATGTGGTGTTTCTTTTCCTTGGAGTAATGAATGTTATATGCAGACGGACACTAAAGATTTCAGTTGCTAGGAATATAGCAAGTTAAAGTAGAGCTATGAGGCGCAGTATATTTAAACGAAGTCATCTGGACATGTGCGTCCGCGATGACATTTCAGGGAAAAGGGAGTTCATTTATTTATTAGGTAACTGGCTTGCCTCTGATCAAGAGTATGCTTCAACTTAATCAACTAGCACCGCGTTTGTAATGATTACATTCATGGTTGTTTCCTTTATGGCCAATGTTTCTGTTGTTGGTAGGAATGGAATACTGATGCCACATGGTGGGGAAGTCTGATCTGATTGGGAAGATGAATATTACCTTACGTGCACTGGTATAGCGGCTCTATGTGTTCAGCTGCGTGGTTGTGAACATCTCTTTAACCCGAGCTGCTTTTGGTTCTGATAAAAAAAATCCGCCCAATGATAGAATCTTTCAAGAAACCTTGCCACTATCTCATGTTATTTTCTTTAGAATGATTAAAGACAGTATTCTATTAAAATGAAATCCAATATTTAATAGTAAAGTGGTGCATCTACAGAACATAGAGTTTAGCAAATAGGCAAGTCCCATATACTCGAGGATTCCTCTCTTGTCTTTCTTGATTTGGATTTTCTGCTGATCACTATCTTTTTCTTAATTGTGGTTGTGGCTAAAACATCACTAATTTATATCTCTTTTTCCTCTAAATGTTATTGCTGAAATTTTCTTGGACAATATTTGGTGCAGAAAACACAAAACACTACTGCAGTTACATGGGAATTCATGTGTGCAGTTCAAGAAGTGAACTCAAAAAAGTTATTCTCTATCTTTCTAAGCATTTCAAGGAAGAACATATTTGCATATTTTATCACTTTCTTATATCGTAGTATGGTTAGTTTGGATGTACGAAGACTTAAGTTTGTTGTCCCATCTTTCCCTTTTCCTTTTAATGGGACTTTTTTCCTTTTATAATTCACATCGCTTGATTTGGTTATATAATTCTAAACACATATATTTTGAATTCTTTGGTTTCTTTTGATTTCTTGTAATTTAGAAACATCAAACTTGAACTCTCATATGTTGTTTTTCATATGTAAAAAATAGTATCGTTATATAGTCAGCAATTGCTAATATAGTGAGGGGAGGCTATTCTTCAAATTTACCACTCAATTTTCATATATCCTTTTGAAACCATGGATATACTTTGATAGATGAAATTTTCCTTTATCCAGCTTTTAGCAAACTGAATACAATAACAAAATGGGATAGCAGTTGATAAAGAAGAAAATGTAATAATGAGTCACTTGTATACGGGAAAGAAACTATCAATACTATATATATGGAAATTTTAAATATTGCAATAGAATTACCTTACGTGCTCCTAGATTCTCTGTTCCACTTTACTAATGCTAATATCTAATTATGAGGTAACACTATCGAAAGTTAAAAAGATCCCGGCCACAGTCGACCAGACTAGGGTTTCCATGTCATAGTACCTCTAGATTCAGGCCTACTCCCATGTTGGTTGCTCTTTATTTTTCTTATATGGATGAAGAGTGGACTCCAAAGTGCAATATCTATGATAGACAATGCGATCCTTAAATACATCCATATCGTGTAAAAGGCACTAATGACTAACTATTGTGGTTGCAGGTTGAATGAAGGCAGAACAAATCAAGCTACAAGGTTGAAATTTGTTGTTTAGTTAGATTTATCGATCTTACCAAGACCCTCCTCTTCTTTTTTGTGTTCTTTTGCAATGTCAAAAAAAGTTTTGACTTGCCATGGAAAAGGGGGCCGTTGTTCCATCTAAAAAAACTCATATCTTGAACACTCCCCTATTCACATGCATATGCTCATACGTATTGTTGGAGTGTGCTGTTTTGGCGGGGACCTCGCCTGTCATAAAATGTCAACGATACCCAAATCGTATCCTTGTGTTATATCGCGTCGTACTGCAGCCGAGACCTTTTTAGTACATCAATGAAGATATAAGCATGTTGAATCCTAGGTGTGTCCTAAATCAAGATGACAACTGATGCACCAACGTAATAAGTTGTGGACAACGCCGGCGCGGGGAAGCGCGCTTTTTCGTCTGGTATTGCAAGATAGCCATTGATCAACCGGGCCTACCCTGAAACTACCTGCCCTTAAATCAACTGCTCGCATCCCCGATTCCCCGTCCATCTTGCGCCAAATGGCTCCGGGCGCCGCTACCGTCGCCGTCCTCGGCGACGACCTCCTGCGGGAGGTCTTCCTCTTCCTCCCCACCCCCGCCGACCTCCTCCGCGCCGCGCTCGCCTGCAAGTCTTTCCTCCGGGCCATCCGCATCGCCTCCTTCCTCCGCCTCTTCCGCCGCCGCCACCCCTTCACCTGTCCGCCCCTCCCCGGCTGCTTCATCCACCGCCCCATCGAAGATCGCATCCGCGGGGACCACAGCCCTCCCCTTATCCACGCGTCCCCCGCCGCCGCCACGCGCCGCGTTGTCGAGGGCGGCGACTTCACGCTCTCCTTCCTCCCCGCCCGCTTTTCGTCGTACGGCGACCCGTGGAAGGTCTTGGACTGCCGCAACGGCCGCCTCCTGCTTCGTAACGGGCTTTCCAGAGAGCTAGCCGTCGCCGACCCCTTGACCCGGCGCTGCGTCTCTCTCCCCGTGCCGCCCGCCGAGCGCCCCGTAGGGTACGGCCTCTTCGCTGACGACGGCGACTCTTCAGTGTTCCAGGCGTTCTGTATTTCTCAAGATGTCGGCGGTTCCTCTGGGTTGCGCGCTCTTGTTTTCTCCTCCGGCGATCTCCGCTGGACCGACGTCGCTAACCTCGCACTCGCGCATCGGTCCGATTTCGCCGACTCCCGGGCGATGCAAGCAAACCGGTCGCTGTACTGGGGTCTCAAGGGCTGGGAGCGCATGGTGAAGCTCAACACGGTGACGATGAAGTTCTCCGTGCTGGAGCTCTCGCCTTTTACGCGGCAGTTCAGATTCGACGTCATTGAGAAGGGAGAGGACGGCGCCGGTGGGCTCTTCCTGCTCACCATGTGCGACTTCTGCGTCGAGGTTTGGGGCGGTTGGGAGGATGGCAGCGGCGTGCTGACATGGACGCTTGTGGAGAAGTCAGTAAGGTTCCAAAGGGCAATGGCGGCGATGATTCGTTCAGAACAGTTTTACCAGCATCGTCTGAATGTCATCGGGGTGGTTGCCGGTGTCCTGTTCTTGCGCCATGGGGATCATCTGCTCTCCATTGATCTGGACACTATGAAGCTGAGGGTACTGGCTATTGAAGAGAAATTCCCATGGGCGCTGATTTATCCTTACACAATAGCGTGGCCACCGTCGTTCTTGAATCCTACTCAACATAGTACTTCATAAGATAGTTGGTAAGCCTACTATGCACATTTTTTTTTATAGACTGTCTACTATGCAAGTTTTGACCAACGATCTGACTATACACAAGTATTTGGACCAACCAATTCAGTTTAACTTCTTAACAATTTTGAGTTGCTTAAGCCTTTGCGTACACAAAATGAACATGTACTCTAAAGCTGCATTTCGCTTAATCTCTGTTATGCTGAATGCCGTGAATTTTCTGCAGGAATGCGAGGCTGCATGATAAGATTTGGTGGCAGAGGTGACAAAAGGGAAGAAATTGGATTATCCGTATGAACTCCTGAAGGATGATTGCATCCTAACTACTCCAGTTGTGCTTACATGTTTGAGCCTCATATGATGTAATCAGTCGGTCTTCCGGTCTTGGTTGGTGTTATGCTCAATCAAATTTAGGTTAACATTCACACTCTTTTTCGACTGCGTAATCTGGGAAATGTAAGCATGTTTCCTGATTTTTGTATCTGTTTATATAGGTCTTCACATTAGTTACTTAACCTGCAGTTGATGTGATACTATTCTGGTTGGCATGAGCAATGGGTGTTGCGAATATATCAAAGGTTGATATAGCTATTTCAGTTGGTATTAGCGCCTCCTTTTAATCTAATCTCCAGAGAAATTTCAAGATGCACCACGGAGGAGACAGCAGCCTCAGGTTTTGGTGCTGCTTCTTCAGTTTATCTGGGTCAAAGGCTTTCTAGGCAAACAAACTCTGATTTCACATAGTCAGGTTAACCTTGTGTTTCAGTCATGTTGTAGATGGACTTAGAAGGTGGCTGCAATAATGAGTTTGAATGCCTGATGTCCATGTATTTAACATGTCCACTCATTTTAGTATTATTAAGCAATCATGTTGTGTGCCCATGAATCGCCTGGGCTGGCATCAGAAGTTAACTTCTGCATCACCTGAATCAACAGAGGAGCTATGCCTACAATTATGCATCTTTACTTTGCTTATGCAAGTTCCGGAACAATGAGAGTATTGTCGGAGTTTCATGTACCAACAAATTCAGCAGAAACATTTCCGCTCACGTGGGGCTCAAAATGTGAGTGACATGCTGCGGAAGTATCGTTGCAAGAGGTCTGGTTGCTGAAGGTGGGCAAGATCTCAAGGACTCAAGTTATGTGAGCAGCAATTGCTCTAGGCAAATCCCTTACATTGCACTTGGAAAAACACTTGGGGTAATCAGCTAATCTTTAATTTCATTTTATTTAGTTAGCATGGTAAATTTTTATGAATTTTCTAATACTACTTTTTATCAGTTATGGTGAAGTGTAATATTTATTGGGGATCAATTTCGTGCAAGATCTTGGACCGTAAAGGACAGTTTAATAAATTCTGAATGTCAGATATCTCATCTTCAAGACTTTGTTGGCCAAATGGTCTGCTATGTGATTTTGAATGACATACTAGAAGGATATTTGAATTACCATAGGCAGAGTATATTCAGAGCATGGGGTCTGGAGGGTAAGCCTAAAACAATCTCATCTTGAATTCACACATGGTAATTTGAAATTGCAGAATTAGATACATTGGGAACATGCATAGCCTCCCATATTCGTATGAATGTAAAAAATGTTGGATCCATAATTTAAATGCCCTGCAAATGAACGTGACTGAGATGGGACTATAAATCTTTTTTTGCAAGCTTCGTGAAGCGATGAATTTTAGTGTTGAATATATTTTTTTCTTTGTGTCTTGTAGTCTACACTTTTATCATCTTAATGGGGATGAAAAGTAGGTATGTGTAAGTCAGTTAAAGATAGCCATGACCATGCTGACAGTTTGTGCAGTTTCATTTGAGACTTTGTGCTTTTATTTTTTACCTTGAAGTGTTAGATGCTCACCATATATACAAAAGAAGGGGCCCATGTTATGTTACCCCACATGTATGTCCTCCTCCTCCTGAGGGAAAGCAAGCAGCAGATGAGGTTCATGTTCAGAGACAGAAGACGGGGACTGCATTTAGCGTTTACTTCATCGGTGATTCCAACACTACAGAGTTGGGGACTTGGGGTATCTATCCAGCCATGCACACGCACACCACGTAGGCCAACTAGGCAGTTACAACTCGACAAGCCACACATTCAGCTCCTGATCTATACTTCACTAAAAAAAAGCTTCTGTTCTACACTCATGTCATACTGAATCTCTGACCCTGCAAGCATCAATCTTCAGAGGATGAGGGTGCAACATTCGGCGAGCGGTAGCCGCTGGCGAAGTGCCGGTAGCTCTCCTCCTCTTCTCCACCTGCACACCATGTTCAGCCGAGAGACCATCTTGGTGGAAATAAGGTTGGCGACGTCCTCTTTCTTACAATGTTCAAATAACACGGTAATGTTGTTCACGGTGAAAATATCTCTTTGATCCACGACAGTAATGTCATCGTCATCATCAGCTTGCCCATCGTTATCAGCATCATCATCAGCTTGCCCATCGTTACCAGCATCTTCATTCTACTCGTCATGCCCATCGTTCTCAACATCTTCATTCTGCTCTTCAAGCTCTTCATGTGGATCCCTGTTTCGTCCCTTGTACTTTGAAGCTCCGTACTCGGTACATCCTATTGTATTCTTTCATTGCTACGTCTATAGAGCTCTTTGCATGAGCCAATGAGTGGGTCGAGTACGTGCTGAACAAGCTCCTTGGATTCACCTTCCCTTACTTTAAATTCAATTCTATTGAGGGCGTCATCAACAACAGCTACCTCCATTAGAAGGCCATCGAGCTAGAATTTGAGCGTCTTACGCAAACCATATCCATCCATCTCAGCAATTCCTTACTTTGGAAGGAGCTTAGCCAACTTTGGCAGCGAGCCGACTCCATATTGTCCCTGCTTAGCTATTTGGAAAAGATGATAAAGGTAAGTAAAATGCATGTAAGTTCATAAATTACAGACAACTCAACATTAAACACTGCAGTATACTCATGCATAACTAAAGACTGGATTTGATTAGTGGGAGTAGTGACAAGGCAAAGTTTCATGTACATGATGAAGCTAGCAGAAAGTACCAAGTAGCCTAGCAGTGCACAGAAAACACATGAATTGAGGTGGTGCATGTGTTATTCGGCCTCATGATTATCATCCACTCATAACAAATAAGAAATAAGTCCGCAATGCTATATAATGGAGGATCTTAAGTGCAAATTTTGCCGGATACGTTCCTTAAGACGAATTGCTAGATGAGAGCAATGAAAACTTCTTGCATAACATAATTCAGAAGGTATGCCTAGTCATGATGCAGGGAATGTTATCATCTCCTCAGTTAAATTACTTAAACTAGCTTCCATAACTATCATTATTCACCATGAATTTGCGTCAAGAAAATACCATAATATAAGTTTAGAACACTATAGTCTACATAAAAGGTATGGCTACGGATGTAGTAAGCAACTACAACATGAATTTGTGTCAACAAAATACCATAATATGCAACAAACAAACAGATGAAGTTGTCCCAGTTATTGGGGCACACAACAAAGGGACCGAGGACATTGCAGTTATGCAAGGTGACTCCAGTATCGGAGCTCACACGCCGACGGTGGCATCAAAGAAACCCTAGCTAGAAGGAGAGGGGAGAAGAACTAACCCGAGAGAAGGACCTGCCGTGTTTGTTGGAGGCTTGAAGGGCCCTGCTACTAGTGTCCGCGTCGAGGCCGCTGGTGCGGCATCCGCTTCGCCTAGCCACCGCTCACCGCGAGGCCTCCGCACGATTCAGCCTCCACACGACTCGTGAGGCCGTGCTGAACACAAAGAGCGCCGAAGGAGCGTAGAGGCATCGCTAGAGCGAGGGAAGGGAATTTTGAAATAGAAGATTGGGAGACCGAAGGGCTTTCGAAACAGCTCAGGGGTAACACTGTGTCAAGACGAAGGAAACACGGAGGGGGGAAGGGATAAGCTCGAACCTGACTACCTAGGCCGTGCCAAACGTGCCAGCATGTGAGCCCGCAGGCACGGCCCGCCAGGGGTGGCCCAACACGGATTAAATGTGAGCCCACAGGCACGGCCCGCCAGGGGTGGCCCAACACGAATTAAATCGTGCGGAGGCTGAATCGGTGAGCAGTGGCTAGGCGAGGTGGCGACATCACGGTGAGCAGTGGCTAGGCGGACCGGAGGCCACACTAGCGGGCTCAGCGCGGGCACTAGTAGCAGGGCCCTCCAAGCCTCCAACGAACATGGCAGGCCCTTATCTCGGGTTAGTTCTTCTCCCATCCCCTCCTAGCTAGGGTTTCTTTGATGCCACCGTCGGCGTGTGAGTTCCGATACTGGAGTCACCTCGCATAACTGTAATGTTCTCGGTCGCTTTGTTGCGTGCCCCCAATAACTGGGACAAATTCATCCGTTTGTTGATATGTTTGTTTCATATTATGGTATTTTCTTACACAAATTCATGTTGTAGTTGCTTACTACATCTGTAGCTGATGAGGACATCCCTAGTACATTGCCACCTAAACAAGATGAAGTGAGACTTGGACCAATGACAAGATCAAGGACCAAGCTACTAGAACAACAGGTGAATTCAATCCTTATTGATTATGCTATTCTTGATTATGAGAAGTTTATACTACCTAAGTCTATGCATTTATGTATTCTCAGGTTTATTGATAACACAAGCATGAATGGAGATCATGGAGAGGAGATACACATGGATGAAGATGGGCTAGAAGAGGAGATGGAAATCAAGTACTAGCATGATGGAAAACAACCAATAACAAATGATATGATGACAAGGGGATGGTGCCTCCACAAGGTCAAATGCACTTAGTGTGGAAAACATTCCAAATATGTTATTTCCACACTCATTGATGAACAAGCAAGAGGAGGGCGCCCACAAAGGACATCTATGCGCCATAATGAGTCCTAATACTAGTAGGTTTGGTTTGTATACCAATTGTGGCCGCATCCCACTTAATTGGGTCGGTTTGTACCTTCCTTTGAGTCATAGTTGGACTCCTAGTCCTAGTAGGAGTCCTAGTCCTAGTAGGGAGAGGGTTGCTTGCGCAAGGCCCCCTTGTGGCCGCACCCCTCCACCTATATATGTCCCCCACCTGCGTGTGGATTAGACAGAACAAGTTTAAACCAAAAACCAACAACCCTAGCCTCTAGATTGTATTGCTTTGTAAGCATTCATCTTGAAGTTTACCCATTGCAAAGTTGCGTGATATCTTGTTATTCCATCTGGGAATAGGGGGATACAGGACCACTTGTGATCTTTGATTACTTGTGCAAGAGTGTGTAGTTGAGAATATCCAAAGAGCTTGATTGTTGTTGCATTGGTAGCAGGGGTCAGCTAAGTGAGAGGTCTCAGTGTAGCACTAGTTATCCACATATCAGAAAATTACAAAAAGAGTGAGAAGCTCATTGAGAAGATTGGGCCACCCCATATCATCTTGGTATCAGATTCTCAGGTTTACTCGGTGAGCAAGTTATCTTTACTTTTAATTGTTTTATTCCTATCCAGAAAAAGCCAAAAAATTAGGTTAGATTTGCCAGAGACTAGATCAACACCAAATTGCTACTCTAATTGCTGTTTCTTGTTGATTTGTGTATCTGTTTTTCTGTTTTTAGGGTTCCACTTTTATCTTTGTTTCCATCAATATCAAAAAAATTCGCATCAAAAAATAGTGTGTGGTTATCTCTCGGGAAAGTCTAGACCTACATCTTGTTTACAAGGTGATCTAGTTTTTCGAGTTCTACATTGTTGCGGGATAGATTGGTTCTATTTGTGCTTGGGTTTCTAGCCTAACTCGGATTGCAATCCACTTCCTACCGTGGCAGAAAAATCCATCGATTCCCTGCCGTATCCACTTCCTAGTCCAACTCGGACTCGCTGCCGTGGGGTGCAAACGCGTGCAAAACGCTGCCGCCGCTGCCGTGGTTCTACCCCGACTCGGATTCCACCCCACCATATACGCAACACCCGCACCCACCCGCAACACCAAACGCCACACCCGCGCCCACCCGCAGTCCACCGCAACGCAACCGCGCAACAAGCTGCCGTGAGCTCTGCCGCGAGTCGTTTTTCGCGCATTTTCTCTGCCGTACGCCTGCCGTGAACCAGTTTCTCTGCCGTGGGTCAAATTAGCTGCCGTGAGTGAGTTTTTGCTGCTGTTCTGTTAGTTTTCTTTTGTCACTTCCCTGTTTATCATTAGGTCACCATCTGAAACTTTGTTTAGCCTTAGACACAAGCCTTTCTACAGCCATATTAGGTTCCATAACCCAAAGACTAGCTGTTTAATTGCTCTACAGGCTGCTCAAATTTCTGTCCATTAGTTGTTTTCCATTTAATTACTTGCTCCTAGTTGATTCAAAGGCTATTGAAAAAATCAAAAAAATAGAGAAAAAGCAAAAAGTATAAAAAAAAATATAGAAAAGAGAGAAAAATTCAAAAGAGGCCGTGCTCCTATCACTAGTGGAAGCATTTTCATCTTGGATAATTTTTGGACAAATTGAGCAATCTTGTGCCTGTTTCATTGAGTATTTGCTAGTATCTTTCTGAGTGCTTGCAAAATCTCTACCATATATTTGCTAAGCCATATTTGTCTCCAAGTGTGAGTGTGTTTTTCCTTAGTATTTTTTTATCACATTAAGCAGTGCATTGGAGTTGTTATTTTGGTGTTGTTAGGAATCCCAACCAAGCCCCACCAAAAACCCTGTTTGCATTGTGATACTTGATAGCTCGGTTATTCTCTTCTCACACCATAGCACATTGATCATTGCTCCTTGTTGGTAAGTTGATCTTTTTCTCTCTTGGAACATCAAGTGAAGCCATCTTTGCTTGGTTTTGAGTGAGTTGAGAGAGGCACCACAAACCCATTGATTATTTTGTTACTAACAAGTTAATCATGAGTTCTTCTAGTGATGTTGATGTGCAGGCAAAGAAGAAACCCGAGGATACTGTCCAATGGAATGAGTATGAGGCTTTGAGAGATCATATGTACAAAAGGATTGCTTATGTGGTTGAGAAAAGTGATGATCAATTGAGAGAGGATTTGAATACACTTGATTTGAAGATAGAAGCTTGTGCCTCTCAAGATTCTGTTGATGAGATTAAGGGCACTTTGAGGACATTGACTCAACAAATGGCTACCATCACAAATCTAGTGCAACAACTTCAACAAGCACCTCAAGCTATTGCTCAAATTGAGGATGGGAGAGGAAATAATAATGGAGGCCGTGGAGATTTGGCAAGAAGATTACCATTGGAAAATAATAGAGAGAATGATGGCTTGGGAAAACCTAAATTCTCTATCCCTAGTCTTGCTTGTGATTCTGAAGATGTGGAAGAGTACTTGATGTGGGAGCTAAAAATTGAGAAATTGTGGAGACTCCATGACTATCCCGAGGAGAGGAAAGTGAACCTTGCATCTTCTTCCTTTGATGGCTATGCTCTTTTGTGGTGGGATGGCATTACAAAAGATAGAGAAGAAAAAGAAGAGGAGGAGGTGAACACATGGAGAGAGATGAAGCAATTGTTGAGAGAAAGATTTGTTCCCAAGAATTATATTAGAACTCTCTATGACAAATTGCAACAATTAAAGCAAGGATCCAAGACAGTTGATGCCTACTACAAGGAGATGGAATTAATTATTCAAAGGGCTCGGATTAGAGAGGCTCCTGAACAAACCATGCAAAGGTTCTTAAGTGGATTACAATTCAAAGTGAAAAGCATTGTGAGGCATGTTCCTTACAACAATATGAGTGAATTACTTCATCAAGCAAGGGAGGCCGAAAAGAGATTGCAAGAAGAGCTACAAGTGAGTGCAAGGAGGAGTTTCCCTTCACAAAAATCAAATTTTTCATCACCTACACCTCCAACTACTACTACCCGTGGGACTACTAGTTCCAAACCCGAGCCAAATTCAACAAGTTCCAAGAAAATTACTCCTTCTACTTCGGGTTCTAGTGGTGCTACACCTCCTACAAGGAATAGAGACATGACTTGCCATACTTGTGGAGGAAAAGGTCACTTTAAAAGAGATTGCCCAAACAAGAAAATTATGCTCCTCAATGCTAATGATGAGTATGAGACTGGAGATGATGTTGATCCCAATGAGGAGGATGCATATGATGATGATGATGATGGTCCTATTGATGCCTATGCTACAAATTATCCAACTATTGTTTGCACCAAAGCCTTGAGTATTGTTCCTAGCAATGATGAGAGCCAAAGATGCAATTTATTTCAAACCAAGGCAATTGTTGGTCCCAATATGGCTTGCAAGGTGATCATTGATGGAGGGAGTTGCAGAAATTTAGCAAGCAAGGAGTTATGTGCAAAGTTGAGATTGAGATATATTCCACACCCACATCCATATTATATCCAATGGCTCAATGAGAGAGAGGAAATAAAGGTATGCCAAATTGTGAGAGTGGAGTTCCAAATTGGACCATACAAGGATACTATTGAGTGTGATGTTGTTCCTATGTCGGTTTGCCACCTATTACTTGGAAGGCCATGGCAATTTGATAGAAAGGTGCTACACAATGGGAGAGCAAACACTTACCAATTGAATTGGAACAATAAGGACATCATATTGAGGCCTATGACACCCCAACAAATAGTGAATGAATCAAGGCAAAAAGTGGAAGTGAATGTTGAGAAGGAGAGTGAGAGGGAAAATATGAGTGAAAACAATACTTTCATGGGGGAAAACAAACCTAGGCCGAGTGGTAAAAGTAAGGGAGTGAGCCTTTTGACAATGTTAGCCACCAAAGAGGATTTGAGAGAGTTTGAGAGTGATCCTAGCCTACTACCTATAGTGCTTATGCACAAGGGGGAAATTTTGGTTTCTAATGACATGACTCCTCTTTCTATTGGTGTTTCTAATGTTTTGCAGGAATTTGATGATGTTTTTCCAGAAGAAGTGCCCTCGGGATTGCCACCATTGAGAGGGATAGAGCATCAAATTGATTTAATTCCTGGATCTTCATTACCAAACCGAGCTCCCTATAGGACAAATCCCCAAGAGACAAAGGAAATTCAGAAACAAGTACAAGATCTTCTTGATAAAGGTTACATCCGAATAAGCTTATCTCCTTGTGCTGTTCCTGTCATATTAGTTCCTAAGAAAGATGGTACTTGGCGCATGTGTGTAGATTGTAGAGCAATTAACAATATCACTATTCGTTATCGTCATCCTATACCACGTTTGGAAGACATGTTAGATGAATTAAGTGGTAGTGCTGTTTTCTCTAAAATTGATTTGCGTAGTGGTTACCATCAAATAAGAATGAAAGAAGGGGATGAGTGGAAAACAGCCTTTAAAACAAAATTTGGTTTATATGAGTGGTTAGTAATGCCTTTTGGATTAACTAATGCACCTAGCACTTTCATGAGATTAATGAACCATGTTTTGAGAGATTTTATTGGCAAGTTTGTGGTTGTTTACTTTGATGATATTCTCATATATAGCCACAATGAACATGAACACATTGATCATATTAGACAAGTCTTGCATGTGCTAAGAGAAAATAAATTGTATGGAAATTTAGAGAAGTGCACTTTTTGCAAAGATAAGGTCATATTTCTTGGTTATGTTGTCTCTAAACATGGGATAGAAGTTGATGAATCTAAAATTGAAGCAATTAAAAATTGGCCAATTCCCATGAATGTGAGTCAAGTAAGAAGTTTTAATGGACTAGCTGGATTTTATAGAAGATTTGTAAAAGATTTTAGTACTATTGCTGCCCCTTTAAATGATTTGACTAAGAAAGGTGTAAATTTCGAATGGGGGGTTGCTCAAGATATTGCTTTTAATACTTTGAAAAATAAGTTAATTTCGGCTCCATTATTGATGCTACCAAATTTTAATAAACAATTTGAAATTGAATGTGATGCTAGTGGCATAGGTATTGGAGGAGTGTTAATGCAAGATAAGAAACCAATTGCTTATTTTTCTGAAAAATTACATGGAGCACAATTGAATTATTCTGTCTATGATAAAGAATTATATGCACTTGTTAGAGTCCTTGAGGTTTGGAAACATTATTTGTGGCCAAAGGAATTTATTATACATTCTGATCATGAGGCATTGAAATTTTTAAAGAATCAATCCAATCTAAATAAGAGACATGCTAAATGGGTAGAATTTATTGAATCTTTTCCATACATTATTAAACACAAGAAAGGATTAGATAATGTGGTAGCTGATGCTTTGTCTAGGAAAAATATGCTACTCACTAAATTGGATGTTCAAGTTTCGGGTTTGCAAGAATTAAAGCCACTATATGCTCAAGATAGAGAATTTTCTACACCCTATAGTAAATGTTCTAATGTGAAGGCTTGGGATAAGTATCATATACATGATGGATTTTTGTTTAGAGCTAACAAACTATGTATTCCCGAGTGTTCTTTGCGTTTGATGTTATTACAGGAATCTCATAGTGGTGGATTGATGGGTCACTTTGGACGAGAGAAAACATTGCTTATGTTGGCTGAAAATTTTTATTGGGCACATATGAGGAGAGATGTCTATAGGTTTGTGCAAAGGTGTATTACATGCAATAAAGCCAAGTCCAAATTGAAGCCCCATGGATTATATACTCCATTGCCAACACCAACTACACCATGGGAAGATATAAGTATGGATTTTGTGTTAGGCTTGCCAAGGACAAAGAGGGGACATGACTCAATTTTTGTGGTGGTGGATAGATTTTCCAAGATGTCACACTTCATTGCTTGCCACAAAAGTGATGATGCTTCCCACATTGCTACACTATTTTTCAAGGAGATAGTAAGACTACATGGAGTACCAAAAACAATTGTTTCAGATAGAGATGTGAAATTCATGAGTTACTTTTGGAAAACATTATGGGGGAAGCTTGGAACCAAATTGTTGTTTTCTACAACATGTCACCCTCAAACAGATGGACAAACCGAGGTGGTGAATAGAACTTTGTCCACATTGTTAAGAACTATGATCAAGAAGAATTTGAAGGAGTGGGAAGATTGTTTGCCACATGTGGAGTTTGCTTACAATAGAGCTGTGCATTCAACTACTCAACTATGTCCTTTTGAGGTGGTATATGGATTTCGGCCTACTACACCACTTGATTTATTACCACTTCCTATTCAAGAGAGAATTAACATGGATGCATCCAAGAGGGCTGATTTTGTGAAAAAGATACATGAGAAAACTATGGATGCTATAGAGAAGAAAGGGAAGGATGTTGCTCAAAGGAGGAATCAAAAGAGAAAGGAAGTTATTTTTCAAGAGGGAGATTTGGTATGGGTACACTTTCGAAAGGATAGGTTCCCTAAGCTAAGGAAATCAAAATTATTGCCAAGAGGTGCTGGTCCTTACAAAGTGATTGCAAAAATAAATGACAATGCTTACAAGATAGATCTTCCAATTGATGAGTTTGGAGTGAGTAATTCCTTCAATGTTGCTGATTTGACACCATATCATGGAGACAACCTTGATGTGGACATCAAGGCTTTTCAAGGGGGGGAGGATGATGAGGACATCCCTAGTACATTGCCACCTAAACAAGATGAAGTGAGACTTGGACCAATGACAAGATCAAGGACCAAGCTACTAGAACAACAGGTGAATTCAATCCTTATTGATTATGCTATTCTTGATTATGAGAAGTTTATACTACCTAAGTCTATGCATTTATGTATTCTCAGGTTTATTGATAACACAAGCATGAATGGAGATCATGGAGAGGAGATACACATGGATGAAGATGGGCTAGAAGAGGAGATGGAAATCAAGTACTAGCATGATGGAAAACAACCAATAACAAATGATATGATGACAAGGGGATGGTGCCTCCACAAGGTCAAATGCACTTAGTGTGGAAAACATTCCAAATATGTTATTTCCACACTCATTGATGAACAAGCAAGAGGAGGGCGCCCACAAAGGACATCTATGCGCCATAATGAGTCCTAATACTAGTAGGTTTGGTTTGTATACCAATTGTGGCCGCATCCCACTTAATTGGGTCGGTTTGTACCTTCCTTTGAGTCATAGTTGGACTCCTAGTCCTAGTAGGAGTCCTAGTCCTAGTAGGGAGAGGGTTGCTTGCGCAAGGCCCCCTTGTGGCCGCACCCCTCCACCTATATATGTCCCCCACCTGCGTGTGGATTAGACAGAACAAGTTTAAACCAAAAACCAACAACCCTAGCCTCTAGATTGTATTGCTTTGTAAGCATTCATCTTGAAGTTTACCCATTGCAAAGTTGCGTGATATCTTGTTATTCCATCTGGGAATAGGGGGATACAGGACCACTTGTGATCTTTGATTACTTGTGCAAGAGTGTGTAGTTGAGAATATCCAAAGAGCTTGATTGTTGTTGCATTGGCAGCAGGGGTCAGCTAAGTGAGAGGTCTCAGTGTAGCACTAGTTATCCACATATCAGAAAATTACAAAAAGAGTGAGAAGCTCATTGAGAAGATTGGGCCACCCCATATCAGTAGCAATACCTTTCATGTAGACCGTGTGTTCTGAACTTATATTAGATATTTTCTTGACACAAATTCATGGTGAATACTGATAGTTATGGAAACTAGTTTAAATAATTTGACTGGGGAGATGATAACATTCGCTGCATCATGACCAGGCATACCTTCTTAATTATGTTATGCAAGAAGTTTTCGTTGCTCTCATCTAGCAATTCGTCTTAAGGAACATATATGGCAAAATGTGCACTTAAGATCCTCCATTATAGACTGAGCATTGCAGCCTCATTTCTTATTCTTTATGAGTGGATGATAATCATGAGGCCGAATAACACAAGCACCACCTCAGTTCTTGTGTTTTATGCGCACTGCTAGGCTACTTGGTACTTTCTGCTAGCTTTATCATGTAAATGAAAGCTTTGGCTTGTCACTACTCCCACTAATCAAATCCAACCTTTAGTTGTGCATGAGTATACTGCAGTTTTTAATGTTGAGCTGTCTGTAATTTATGAAACTTACATGTATTTTACTTACCTTTGTATTCTTTTTCAAACAGCTAGCAGGGACAATATGGAGCACTCCACTGGTGCGCTGCAAACACGGTGTAATCCCGGCTCGCAGCCAAAGTTGGCTAAGCTCCTTCCAAAGGAAGTAATTGCTGAGATGGGTGGATATGGTTTGAGTAAGATGCTCAAATTGGCCTTGGCAGTCGGGTAATGTGTCGAGAGCTAATGGAGGTAGCTGTTGTTGATGACGCCCTCAATAGAATTGAACTTAAAGTAAGGGAATGTGAATCCCAGTGGACTACGAAGGATCTTGTTTAGCACGTACTTGACCCGCCCATTGGCTCATGCAAAGAGCTCCCAGGAGCAGACATAGACGTAGCAACGAAAGAATACAATAGGATGTACCGAGCGCTGAAGTACGTAATTTGAAAGTACACGGAACGAAACACAGATCCGAGCTTGAAGAGAAGAATAAAGTTGCTGAGAACGATGGGCATGACGAGAAGAATGAAGATGCTGGTAACGATGGGCAAGCTGATGATGATGCTGGTAACGATGGGCAAGCTAATGATGATAATGACATTAGTGTCGTGGATCAAAGAGATATTTTCACCATAAACAACATTACCGTGTTATCTGAACATTGTAAGAAAGATGACGTTGCCAACCTTATTTCCACTAAGATTCTCATCATGCTGTACTTAGGGGTAGTAGTAGAAAAATTGCTAAATCCTACATGATCATAGTGCAACTACTTCCAGACTTCCAGTTATGCTTACCGGTCTTAGTTGTTGTTAACCCAGTCTCATTATTATTCGACCGTATAATTTGGGGAATGTAGCATATAACATGCTTCCTGATTTTTTTAGCTGTTCATTTGCGTCATCACATTACTGGAGTTGGTGTGATACATAGTGTGGTTCCTTTGATAGTTTGATACAGATGCACGAATACCAGGTAGAGAGATCCCCTGGATAACTTCCAAAATTATGCACAGTGGTTGCTGCGATTGTCGCAATGGTTGATAAAATAGTTGCATTGGTGCCTTTTCTTGATCTAATCTTCGGAGAACTTTGAGATGACACAGATGGAAACCGCAGGCTCTGTTTTTGATGCTTCTGTTTCTTCCGTTTATCTGGGTCAACGGTTTTGTTGGCAAATACTATTTCAGAGAGACAGGTAATCCTTGCCTTTCAGTGATGTCCAGCCTACGTGGCAATCGTCGGAACATATGTGTGTGCATGCGGTGATTACAATTGTACGAGTAGTAAAAGGTACCATAGAAGTCGCCTATATCTTTACCGCTGCAACCTGATATAACTCTACTGCATCAGTCACTTTGCTTTGTTCTAACCTGATCTCAATAAGGAGTAGATAGATTTCCTTATTTTCTCCAACTACTTCTCTTGCACTAGTAGAAAACAGGGCATTGAGCCAAGCCCAATGGAACCGGATGTGATACAAACCGGTTCAGAAGGGTCTGTCCCTGGGCCCCACCCATGCAGCAAAATGCCCGCAAGGCCTTTAGGACTGGTTTGTAACACAAACCGGTCCTAAAGGCCTTGCGGGCCATTTGCTGCAGGGAGGGGGGCCCAGGGGCAGACCCTTTAGAACCGGGTTGTATCACAAACCGGTTCTACAGGTTTTCTCATTTTTTGCAGCCACTGCGGGTCCCGCTGTCATATCGTTTAGAACCGGTTTGTAACACAAACCGGTCCTAAAGCCCTCCCCTAAACCCTACATACCACCCCGAGCTCAGCTCAATTTTTCCAGCTCGAGCTCAACTCCATTTTTGCTCTCTTCTTCCTCTTGTGAGGTCTAATCCATCCCCATTTTCTCCACCATTTGTCAAGATTGTTGGTACCCATCGGTTCTACGGTTAGCATCAACGTTCCCTCTTCCGGCATTGCAGGTTTTGCTCGTTTTCTTGCTTATTTCATTTTTGTTGTGCTAGCTAGGTGTTTGATGAAATGCCTAGCTAAGCTAGAATTTGTTATTCATTTTGTTATGTATACAAATTGATGCAATTTGATCTCAAAATTAATTATGATTTGTGCTTTTTTTAGTGTCGCGCGCCTTGTCCCCTTCCTCACTACCGTCAATCGCCCCATCACCGACACAACCTTGGTGAGGCTATTGTTTTTATTTACCAAAACAAATTTTGATTTGTATGATTTACGTATTTACTTGTATATAATTTTCTAGAGCCATGGTTTTGATATCCGTCCCCGTTGGCCCTCGTCCAGTCTATGATTCGGATGTGGTATATTATCTTTTTTCACTACATATTTTCATTTCCTGATTATACGACAATTATTTACGCCGACCAACTTGACATAGATATTTTTATATAGGAGGTAGTGGAACCGGAAATGCCAATCGACCCTATTGTTGAGAAGTTATACTTAGTTGAACAAGAAAATATTGGCTTGAAAGAAAGATTGAAAAAAACTGAAGAAAGGTTGGAAAAAACTGAAAGAGAGAAGATGACCTTGGAAAAGGTTCTTGCCGGTGTCGTCGATAGTCACAAGAGCGAGATGGACGCAATGCGCCTGAAGATTAGAAAGATTAGGAAATATGCAATTAGTAAAGAGGCTTGGTATCATTATGTCGTCGGGTCAATTGTTACCTTTGTTGCGATTTTGATCGCATTTGTTGTTGTTTTTAAATGCATTAATTAGAGAGAGTTTTTATGGATGGTTTCAGTGTGTATTTTTCTGAGAACTATATATGTATGGTCACTATACGCTAGTTTGGTATTAACGTGTGATGAACTTTTTGTATTAATTAATTAATTTAGTCATGATGATTTAGCATAATGGTTGTTGATAAATTTATATAATGCAGATGAACCGGCAATGGATGTATAGTGATCGACGTCGTTCCGAATTCCTTAATGGCATGCATAGTTTTCTCAATGTGGCTGAGAAAAGCAGGCAGAATGGATTTATTTTTTGTCCATGTAAAAAATGCCAGAATAAGAGGAATTTCCCTAGCTCAAGAACCATACACACCCACCTGTTGCAAGAAGGCTTCATGCCCAGTTATTTTTGTTGGACCAAGCACGGAGAAAGAGGGGTTATAATGGAAGACAATGAAGAAGAAGAGGATAATGATAAGTATCCTATGTTCGATGAACACGGTGATACTGAAATGGGGGAAGATGAGCCTGAACTTGAGGACATTGTTGATGAGTCTGATGATGATCTTCGTCAGGTCATTCGTGAAGAACAGATAAACTGCGCAAGTGAAAACGAGAGGTTGAAGTTGGAGCGCATGTTAGAAGACCACAAAAAATTGTTGTACCCAACTTGCGAAGATGGCCAGAAAAAACTGGGCACCACCCTTGAATTGCTGCAATGGAAGGCAGAGAATGGATTATCTGACAAGGGATTTGAAAACCTGCTGAAAATAATGAAGAAGATGCTTCCAAGAAATAACGTGCTGCCCTGCAGTACATACGAAGCAAAGAAGGTTGTCTGCCCTCTAGGATTGGAAGTGCATAAGATACATGCATGCATCAATGACTGCATCCTCTACCGCGGCCAGCACGAGAATTTAAATGCCTGCTCGGTATGCGGTGCATTTCGGTATAAGATCAGGCGAGATGACCCTGGTGATGTTGAGGGCGACGATCGCCCCAGGAAGAGGGTTCCTGCCAAGGTGATGTGGCATGCTCCTATAATACCACGGTTGAAACGTTTGTTCCGAAACAAAGAGCATGCCAAGTTGTTGCGATGGCACAAAGAAGACCGTAAGGAAGACGATATGCTGAGACACCCCGCTGATGGGTCGCAGTGGAGAAACATCGACGATAAGTACGAGGACTTTGCACATGATGCAAGAAACTTAAGGTTTGGTCTGAGTACAGATGGCCTGAATCCATTTGGGGAGCAGAGTAGCAGTCATAGCACCTGGCCCGTGACTCTATGTATCTATAACCTTCCTCCTTGGTTATGCATGAAGCGTAAGTTCATTATGATGCCAGTGCTTATCCCAGGCCCGTCGCAACCCGGCAACAACATTGATGTGTACCTGAGGCCACTGGTTGATGAACTTTTAGAGTTGTGGGCTGACGAAGGTGTACGTGTGTGGGACGAGTACAAACAAGAGGAATTTGACCTACGAGGGTTGCTGTTTGTTACCATCAATGATTGGCCCGCTCTTAGTAACATCTCAGGACAGTCAAACAAGGGATACAGCGCATGCACACACTGTTTAGGCGAGACAGAAAGTATACATATAGGCAAGAATGTGTACCCGGGGCATCGTCGATTTCTTCCAGACAGGCATCCCGTAAGAAAGAAAGGAAAGCATTTCAAAGGCGAGGCAGATACACGGAGGAAGCCAACCCTCCCTAAAGGTACTGATATATATATGACATGGTCAAAGATATAAAAGTAATCTTTGGAAAGGGTCCTGGCGCACAATCTGTTCCAAATGACGCCGACAACCACGTAGCCATGTGGAAGAAGAAATCTATATTCTGGGAACTACCCTATTGGAAATTCCTAGAGGTTCGCTCTGCGATCGACGTGATGCACGTGACGAAAAATATTTGCGTGAACCTGCTAAACTTATTGGGCGTGCATGGGAAGAAGTCGAGAGATACACCAAAAGCACGGCTGCACCACCAACGTATGCACGAACGAGACGACCTGATGAATCCAGAGAATTTCAAAGGTCCTGCCAGCTACGCTCTTACCAAGGAAGAGAAGGAGATCTTTTTCCAAGTCCTGAGTAGTATCAAGGTCCCGTCTGGCTACTCGTCGAACATAAAAGGAATACTAAACCTGGAAGAGAAAAAGTTCCAAAACCTTAAGTCTCATGACTGCCACGTGATCATGACCCAGTTACTTCCGATTGCATTGAGGGGGCTTCTGCCAGAAAACGTGCGAGTACCCATTGTGAAGCTATGTGCATTCCTCAACGCAATTTCTCAGAAGGCAATTGATCCAGCAACTCTACCAAGTTTACAGAAGGACGTGGTCCAATGTCTTGCCAGCTTCGAGTTGGTGTTCCCACCAACCTTTTTCAATATTATGACGCACCTCATAGTTCACCTAGTCCAAGAGATTTCCGTTCTCGGTCCTGTATTCTTACACAATATGTTCCCCTTTGAGAGGTTCATGGGAGTCTTGAAGAATTATGTTAGAAACCGTGCTAGACCAGAAGGAAGCATGGTCAAGGGCTATGGAACAGAGGAGGTCATTGAGTTTTGTGTTGACTTTATTCCTGACCTGAACCCGATCGGGGTTCCTCAGTCGCGCCATGAGGGGAGACTGCGTGAAAAAGGCACGCTAGGAAAGAAATCAACAACATGTATGGACGAGCAATCTTTCAGTCAAGCACACTACACAGTTCTAGTTAATTCCAGCTTGGCGGCTCCATATATCCAGGAACACACGGATATTTTACGCTCGGAATATCCGGAGCAACCTGAAGATTTCATTGCTAAAGAACACGCGAAGACTTTCGGAGGTTGGTTGCAAAGACGTCTGATTAATGACAACATTGTTGAAGATGAGCTATACTTGTTGGCCAAGCAACCATCTTCGACTGTATTGACCTTTAAAGGGTACGAGATAAATGGTAACATATTTTACACTGCAGAACAAGATAAAAAGAGCACCAACCAAAATAGTGGCGTCCGGTTTGATGCAAAAGACGACAACGGGCAAAGGGTCACATACTATGGTTACATAGAGCAGATATGGGAACTTGACTACGGACCTTCCTTCAAGGTCCCTTTGTTCTGGTGCAAATGGTTCAACCTGTCAGGCGTGAAGGTAGACCCGAAGTACGGAATGACAACAGTGGATCAGAAGAATCTTGGGTACGGCAATGATCAATTCGTCCTAGCCAATGATGTGGCTCAGGTTTTCTATGTGAAGGACATGTCTAGCAGACCGAGAAAAACAAAAGATAAGGAAACGAATACATCAGACGATGAGCCAAGGCGCCACATAGTTCTTTCAGGGAAAAGAAACATCGTGGGAGTCGAGGACAAGACAGACATGTCAGAAGATTACATTAAATTTGATGAAATTCCTCCCTTCAAAGTCAAAGATGATCCTAGCATTCAGTTAAATGATGAAGATGTTCCATGGTTACGGCGCAATCAGAAGAAAGGCAAGAAGAAAAATAGAAACGGATCGTCCCTTTAGTACCGGTTGGGGACACCAACCGGGACTAAATGGGTTAGGGTTTCGTTTGGACCAATCAGATAGAATCACACGGATCGTGTGTTTTTTTCAACCGCTTGTGAGTCGTTGGATCCGGGGTGTGTTTCTTTCCAGCTGTTGTGAGCCGTTCGATCAGGGCTACGGTGTGTTTCTTTCGAGCTGTTGTGAGCCGTTGGATGAGATGTTTCTTAACCGTTGGATCAAAACCCTAGCTCAACACTTTGTGAGCCAGAGGACCCTATATATAGCCCAGCTTCATACACCGTTCAGTTCATCTCCCAAATACAAAACATCCGGATTCGCCAGCATACGCCCCGCTGTGCATTTGGTATGCATATATGCACTCAGTAGCCACTGCGGGGTTGTATACTGGCGATACCGTTTGTTTTGTTCTACACCCTCCTTTAAGGTTTGATACATCATATACTCAGTTCATCGAGCAAATACAAAACATCCGGATTCGCCATCATATGTCCGGCCGTGCATTTGGTATGCATATATGCACCCAGTAGCCACGGTCGGGCTGTATGATGGCGATACCGTCTGTTTTGTTCCACACCCCCCTTAAGGTTTGATACATCATATACTCAGTTCATCGAGCAAATACAAAACATCCGGATTCGCCGTCATACGTCCAGCCGTGCATTTGGTATGCATATATGCACCCAGTAGCTAGCCACGGTTGGGCTGTATGACGGCGATACCGTTTGTTTTGTTCTACACCACCCTTTAAGGTTTGATACATCATATATTCAGTTCGTCGAGCAAATACAAAACATCCAGATTCGCCATCATACGTCCAGCCGTGCATTTGGTATGCATATATGCACCCAGTAGCCACGGTTGGGCTGTATGATGGCGATACCGTTTGTTTTGTTCTACACCCCCCTTTGAAAACAGAAAGAAGAAGAAAAAGAAATGTGCGCCCCCCTGTACAGGCCTTTAGGACCGGTTGCCGTTAACAACCGGTGCTAAAGACCCTTTAGCACCGGTTGTTAACCGCAACCGGTACCAAGAAAGGCAAGAGTAAGATTGTGACGACCGATTGTCACAGAGGCAGACAGAAGAAGTCACGGTATGGCAGTCACGTATTCAACATCAACCAAGAAAGGCAAGCGTAAGATTGTGACGAAAGGTTGACAGAGGGAAATACTCGCGATATATGTATGTACTTTTTAAAAGTGAGAAACAAAGTACCAGCGGGCTAGTATACCAAAATCAATCTACATGTATGGTATCTCGCTACATTAATATATATATATATGTATCCACGATATATATGCTCGATGTATCACTTGCGCTCTCACTTCTCGTTGCCTTACTCATTACCCACCCTAACTTACCACAGGCGCATAGACCGCAATATGCGCCTGGGGTAACATTACCGCAGGCGCACAGACAAAATATGCGCCTGGGCTAAGATCTATACCACAGGCGCATACTTTGTAATATGCGCCTGGGGTAAGTTATCAGATTACATTAAATTTGATGAAATTCCTCCCTTCAAAGTCAAAGATGATCCTAGCATTCAGTTAAATGATGAAGATGTTCCATGGTTACGGCGCAATGAGAAGAAAGGCAAGAAGAAAAATAGAAACGGATCGTCCCTTTAGTACCGGTTGGGGACACCAACCGGGACTAAATGGGTTAATTAGGGTTTCGTTTGCACCAATCAGATAGAATCACACGGATCGTGTGTTTGTTTCAACCGCTTGTGAGTCGTTGGATCCGGGGTGTGTTTCTTTCCAGCTGTTGTGAGCCGTTCGATCAGGGCTACGGTGTGTTTCTTTCGAACTGTTGTGAGCCGTTGGACGATGTTTCTTAACCGTTGGATCAAAACCCTAGCTCAACACTTTGTGAGCCAGAGGACCCTATATATGCACCCAGTAGCCACGGTCGGGCTGTATGATGGCGATACCGTCTGTTTTGTTCCACACCCCCCTTAAGGTTTGATACATCATATACTCAGTGCATTTGTTCTACACCCCCCCTTTAACACATCCATCCATGTTATGGTGGCGCGTGGCACGGGAGTTATGACGCGTGGCCTGGAGGGCGCGGTATAAACTGTCGCGCCTCGAGCGCTTCTTCTTCATCCCTCTGCACCGTCGCGCTTCCACCATGCCTCCGAGGAGGAACAGCACCACCGGTTTCCGCGGCGTCCGAGCGCGGCAGAACGGAATGTTCAGCGCAGATATCCGCTGGGGGGATGACCGCATCCCCCTCGGAACCTTTGCGACGGCGGCAGAGGCAGCCCGCGCCTGGGACGCGGCGGCCTGGCGCCTCAACCGCCCGCGGTCGCTGATGAACTTCAACGACTGCCACACAGTCTGGGAAGCGGAGGCCAGGGCGACGAAGCCACAGATCATCACTGCCGCCGACCACCTCCACCTCCGCCACCGCGCGTTTCAGGGCCTAGTCGACGCCAGGGAAGACCGCGTCGTCCGCGAGTATTACCGGAACAACCCGGGGGAGGAGAGCGCCGACGAGGAGCTCTGGCAGACCCGCGCGTCTGAGCGGGCGGAGCGCCGCCTCGAACGCCACCTCGCGTTAGATGCCGCTCGGGAGGCGAGGACGAGGGCGCTGCAAGAGCTTCGTCGGGCCGACCGCGCCGGCGAAGTCTGGGCCTCCGACGATCCGAGGTGGGGGCCTATCTCGGACATACCATCATGCACCTCCGATGATGACGAGGAGGTCACCGACGAGTTCGGCGACGATGATGACCCGGAGGAGGTCACCGACGAGTTCCCCGACGACGACGGCGAGGAGTAGTGTTCGTCTGTTTTCTCTTTTTAATAAAAGAATTTGTATTCCCGCGACACTTCGGCAATCGCTAAATCAATCTACATGTATGGTATCTCGCTAAATCAATCTATATATATGTATCCACGATGTATATGCTCGATGTATCACTTGCGCTCTCACTTTTCCTTGCCTTACTCATAACCCACCCTAACTTACCATAGGCGCATAAACAGCAAAATGCGCCTAGGGTAACTTTACCACAGGCGCACAGTCAAGAGATGCGCCTGGGATAAGAGCTTTACCGCAGGCGCATGTTGTGTACGGTGCGCCTGGGGTAAGTGATCACATATACAGAAACAGTAGTTTTTCTGTTTTGTTTTCTTGATGTGTTTTTGTTTGTTTGTTTTGAAATGTGTGTTTGACATAATATAGAAATAGTATAGCTAGGAATTAATATAGAAATAATATCCATTACATAATAATATATACATTACATGATAATATATCCATTACATACTAATATATCCATTACATGCATATATCGAACACAAGATGCGGTACACAAACAACATCTATGGATCCGTCGAGTAGAAGCGGAACAACTCGTAGGAGACGTATGCATCTATGGCTGCATACGTGATGTTGGTCCAGTCCAGTGGGTTCTTCTCCAACAACCAGTGATTCTTCGAGGGGAAATCAGTCTTCATGGTTTCGTAGCCCTCGTGGATGAAGGCAGTTGCCATGAGAGCCATCCCGGTCTTCGGCCTGTTCAAATCAGCAAAATGGATAAGATCCTGAAGATCAATGTAGTGATCTTCAGGTATCACAATACCCAAGCGCATCAACTTCGGACGGTCTTGCGTGTTGTCAACGCTGCAAAAGTCATACCCCTTGTTGACAAGAAAATCAACAAGTGCCGGAGAATGCTTTGAACTACTGCAACAACAAAAATTTGATACGTGTACGTGTTAGATATATTGCAACACATGTATTCTTCATATGCAACAAACAAATCGAAGATGCAAGATTGTACGTGTGCGTTACCTTGACCATTGGAAGACCAAAACGGCCTCCTTGAATGCAATCTGGATAACTGCAACATTCCGTTTATCCGCCGTATACTCTAAATCAAGCCCGAAAAACCGGTGTTCTTCGGGAGAGGAGAAATACAGATCGGTCAAATACCCAAGAGCACCGGGGAGCTCCTCGCAATTGTTGGTCTAGAACACGTCGAGACTTTTGCCGCATGGTGTGGCCACATCATATCTCTTAGAAACTTCAGCCATGGTGCTTAGTGGAGGAAGATCAAGAGAGGAAGAAGAAAAGACAGAGGAAGAAGAGAAGAAACAGAGACTCGCGATCGGGCCGGTGCGCACTGTAGCAATAAAACTGCCGCGCGCGGGAGGCGGGCAGTTTGTACTAAGACCTTTAGCACCGGTTGCTAACACAAACCGGTGCTAAAGGCCTGTAGTGGGCGCGCAGTCTGGGTGTGGCCCCAACTACAGGCCTTTAGCACCGGTTTGTGTTAGCAACCGGTGCTAAAGACCCTTTAGCACCGGTTGTTAACACAAACCGGTGCTAAAGGCCTGTAGTGGGGATATATCTCTAGGACTTCGGAAATTTTGGCTCATTTCCCTTCGCGCGTCTTCTCCTATACCACGTACGGCGAAGCCCTGCTCCGGCGCCGCGCCTCCGTCCGCCTCGTCGCCGTACGCCTCGCCTCGGTCCGCCGCGCCTCCGTCGGCCTCGCCTCCGTCCGCCGCGCCTCCGGCCGCTCTCTGTCTCCGTCGCCGTCGATCCCCCGCGCGGCCCCGCGTCCGTCGCGCCTCCGCGGTCGCCGTCCGCCTCCGTCGCGCCTCTCGCCCCTCGATCGCCGTCGCCGGCCTAGCTAGGTAAGTTTTATTTCGGTTTTTTTCAATTTTGTTTTACTGTTAGAATTTTTAGAGTTAGTGTTAGTGTTTAGTGTTAGAAATTTTTAGAGTTAGTGTTAGATTGTTTTTAGAGTTAGTGTTAGTGTTAGAAATTTTTAGATTTAGTGTTAGATTTTTTTAGAGTTATTAGTGTTAGTGTTAGAATTTAGTGTTAGAAATTTTTAGAGTTAGTGTTAGATTTTTTTAGTGCTTTATTTTGTTTTTACAATTTTGTTTAGTGTTAGAATTTTTGTGTTAGAATGTTGTGTTAGAAAATTTCACGAAGTTAGTGTTAGAAAATTTCAGAAAGTTAGAATATATATATAATTTCAGTAAGTTAAATTTTTTCACTAAGTTACCATATTGTTCCTGTTTAACTTTCATCTTATTTCTGTTATATTTTTCAATTTACTATTTTTTACTAAGTTAGAAACACTAAGGTATTTTACTTAATTATGGAATATTTACTTAGTCCGGGCAGGTTTTTAGTTCATGTCTTTGTTGGACCCGCCGGGGGATGTCCGGGACTGGGCCCCGCCAGGCTGGCATTGGGAGCTCCTTAGTACCGGGGCACGCGGCTTGGTGAGAAATCCGGGTGACGTGGTCGACCCGGATATTCTTTGGTGGCCATCGCGTGGGCCACGCTCGGTGCGGAGAGAGCCGGCCCCTGAGGAGGTGGTACAACAGCGTATCAGGGAGGAGGACGAGCACGTCCGTCGCTACATGTACTTGCTCGATAGGCAATATAGGCAGTATAGCAGCAGTTGGTCGATTATTAGGAGGGTTCCTTACCACGTGAGCTATGACCCTATGAGGGTTCCTTATCTATGGATGCGTAGCACCCGTGACTCAGCACCCCGCGGCTTAGGACCCGGTCGGAGTTAATTATTTTGAGAGATGTCACGAAACTATGTATAAGTGATATTATTCGATCGTGATGTATTAGGGTTAAAAAAATCAACCCGAGCTATCTAACTCTTGGTGTGTCCAGAACTATTATTTCATTAATATGTCCAGAACTATTATTTTATTACTGTCCGATGAAATAATTTCGCCCAGTGCCCGATGAAAATTTCGCTAAGTGTTCTTCATTTTATAAATTTTACTAGCAGGTGTTGAGCTATGGATCCCCAAGAACCTGCACATGATCCGCACGCCGATAAACTCGCGGGAATGGGTGAGGCGGAGAAGGAAAGATTAATGTGCGAGATGATTTTTAATAATGCAACGGCCATATATCGTGATGACGACGGTGGACAAGCGTTTAGCAATCAATTTTTGAACGACTCCGGCGACGGAGATCAGAATATAGAAGATGTAGTAGATGATGACGACGACAACGTCGAGGATGAAGAAGTGCCCTCCAGAACAAACTCTGCCAATGTATATCTCAAGTCACTGTTCACGCAACAATTAATTTGTATTGCACTTACTAACGAATCATTATTTTCCCGTTTAGGCGCCCTCCGGAACAGCTAGCGCAAGTACTGAGACAAAGTCCAAACGAGGCCCGGCCGCAAGGTTGAAAGATACCGCAAGGTTCTCGATTGATACAGTTGCTGCTGATGGCAAACCACTGCAGCCCCCAGAAACTTATCGCAAATTCGTAAATCAGTGCGGAGTTGTTGTAAGAGACCTGGTCCCGATCAACTTAATAGAATGGAATAAGCCGAAGACCGGGGCCAACGTTGGAGCTAGTTATGTCGATGAAAGATTGAAAAAAATTCTTTGCGAAACGCTATGGCAAAATTTCAGCGTAGCGAGCGATAAGAAGAAGAAAGTCGAGCAGTGGGCTTTGAAGAAGATGGCCACACAATTCCAGAGGTGGAAGAAAGAACTGTGGAAGAAATATAAGGACGAAGATCCAGTTTTCACTAGGAACCTAGTGAAGATAAGAGACGCTTGGGATGATTTTAAGGCGTACAAGAAATCGGGTGTCTTTGCATCCCGATCGGCCACAAATTCGGAGAATGCGAAGAAGAAGAAATATCACCATATTTTGGGGTCAGGTGGCTACATGACTGCCCTGCCTAGGTGGCGAAGCTATGAAGCTGCGCTTGTGAAAAGAGGTATCATTCCACAGACACATGACTGGCCCGATAGGTCCAAGTTCTGGTTGTTCGCGCATGGGGCAACGTTGGACGCTGAGACTGGGATGATTGTTGCTCAGGGACCATGGTCGGAAAAAATAACAAAAGTCGTAGCAGAACTAGAGAAGGCAATAGAAGCTGTTCGAAAAGGAACTTTTGTTCCCGATAGAGAGAACGACGAGCTGACGAGGGCACTCGGGAACCCCGAAAAGTGGGGACGAACACGAGGCTTTGGAGCGGATACCCCGTGGAGCCAAGGGTTTGCAGCGGACATTGCCACTTACAGAAGCCGTGATAGAAGCAAGAAAAAGACGAGTGAACGGATATCGACATTAGAACAAAAGGTGGATTTTCTCTTGAAGAAAGGGGGACACCCTCTACCTGACACTGAAGAGGAGGTAGAACATCGTCCTGCACCTGATCAGCTGCAAATAGAAGACGATCATGCCGTCCCATCTCAGCATAGAAGCAGCGTGGGTTCCACGCACCTGCAGCTAGAAGACGGTCGTGCAGTCGAACCGTCGGCGCCTCACTACCCCGTGGATGATATCACGGAGAAGACAAACTGTGAGATACATATGCCAATGGGGAACATATCCTTCAGGGTGGCGTCAGGCTATGCTTTACCGAATCAACCTGGAGCAACCTACCATGGTGGTCAGATTCCAGCATCCCATGCTCGTGTCGGGTTGTCAACAATTACGCTGGGATGCCATTCAATTGAGCTCAGTATTCCTGGAGGTGAAGGCGAGAAGACACTGGGAGAAATGGAGCTTGGTATCATCTTGTGGAATAAGAAACACATCGTGTTCCCTAACTCGGCGCCAAGGCCACCGACTCCTCCAGGTACGAATGCACCATACCTCCATCAATTACTGAATGTTGCACCACATGTTATCTTATTTTTAATAGTTTTTTCACTTTCGTACAGAGAATGCACGACCTCCAAGTCCACCCCCCAACGAACCTCCAAGTCCACCCCACAACGAAGATTGGCCGGAGCCCGAGGCCGAGGGTCCATCGCCCGTGCACTCCCGTGAGCCGACGGATGCGCCCACTACGGGTACGACAAAGCGGAAGCTGCAGTTCAGAAGAAACGGGACTCCTCCCAAGAAGAGACCAAGGAAATCCAAGAAAGTCAAGAGTCCCCCGAAGTTACCAGGCTTGATGACTGAGGAGGAACTAACCAATGCAGTGGCATCCAAAACCAAGGCATGGTTCGCACAGTTTCCCCTGAAGCCCCCTCCAGACCACTGGAAGGAAACTCTGAAGGACATCCCAAAGTGGAAAATTGAGCGGACCGTCGACAACTTATATTATCCTTTACCACCGCCGCCCCTTTCAGACTATGAACGGTATATTGAAAAGAAGCACGCCGCACAGATGAAGCAGGCGGAGCAGACGAAATGCGGGAAACAAGTTCCCCAGCTCGGACAACAAGAAGCATAGTCAGTTGGCCCGCTCAAGGTCTTATCTGACCAGGCTTCAGTGTCCTGTCCACGCATGGGCGACGTGGGTTACGCTATTGCTGATGTGGTATATAAATACAAGCCCCGGCACACTCTGGTCGAAAATCCTACTGCTCTAACAATCCAACTACGGAGTTTACATGATTGGTACTTGGAGGCCGCAAGGCAGGAGAGAGACTGTATCATGGCTCAAATTCAGGATCAACACTACTTCGGAGATTACGGTGTCGAGCTTGGGTTCGATGATTTCTTCCAGATGTATAATCAACGTGCCCTCGACAAGTCTATCCTCAGCTGCTACTGTTTGTAAGTGATTTATTTGTGTAATTTAATTATTTAGTTAAGCTCGCGTTCGTTGCCCGTATAATTATCACTCACGACATTCTTTTTGTACGCTACTATGCAGAATGAAGATTCGTGAATGCAGACTGGCAGGAATCTGGGACTTTGGGTTCATTGACCCGTATTCGTATCATCAAAACACAGTAGAAAAGTTCAACAAGACTACACCGGATGATTTGCTAAGGTTTTTGAAGCGACAAAATACCAAAAAAGAAATACTTTGGCCATACGGATTCAAGTGAGTGTTACTGTCTTGTAGACATTCCATTTTGCTTACCTGATGTTAAGTGTAATTGATGAGTATGCATGACTGCGTGTGTACACGTGCGCAGCGGCCACTTCATATTGTTCATCATTAGAATCGATAGAGGACAAGTTGAAGTCTGGGACTCGTTAAACTGGGGCGCTGACAGATGGAAGAGCGCGCGTCAGATGTTTCAAAAGTATATATATATCAGCCTCTTTCGTTCATCGGCCTCTTTTTCGTTCATTCCCTGATATCAAGTAAGTAATAATTAACTCTTCTATTCATTTTTCTTTTGTCGCCCAGGGTTTGGCAAATGTTCATCAAGGAAGAACCCGGTACATGGGCAGACAAGCTCAACTTTCAGATTAACACAGTAAGTAGTACTACGTACCCTGATTTAAATACCATTACCATTCTCTTGATTATTATTAATTTGACTGAATTATGTTTCTCGTATATAGAAAGTCCCGCAACAACCACAGGGAACTGATTATTGTGGATACTACGTTTGCGAGTTCATTCACAGGAAGATCAATGAGAAATCCCGTACTATCAGAACTCTAGAGGTACGTAACCGGATCTTCACAACTTTATTTATGTTGCCATTAATTATGTTTAGTTTTGTTCATAACTTAATTGTTTTCATCTACTTCTTTTCAAGATGGCACGAAAGCGGGCGCAACTCAAACCAATCGACCGTTGCAAGGCTATTGCAGAGGAATTGGCAGGATTTCTTCTCACGCAAGTCATAGCAGAAGACGGAGAATTTTTCCATCCTATGAACCAATTATAGCCAGCTCCCTTCTCTATGCAAGTATACAACTATTCAAAACGAACTTCAGATTATGTAATTCTCGGTCGATTACTTCGTGTTACATGTATATATATATGTACTACTATTTGGTGCATCAACATTTAACCGCAAACAGAAACGGAAACACGTAAACGGAAACCCTGAAAATACGGAACACGCCCTAAACCCTAAACCCTAAATACGGAATTGGAAACCCTGAAAAGAAAAAAGAAAAAAAAAGAGAAAAAAAAACTTTAGGACCGGTTGGTATTACCAACCGGTTCTAAAGGTCCACCGCCTGCGCGCTCTCTTCGGCGCCCACGTGGAGGCCTTTAGAACCGGTTGGTGACTGACCGGTTCTAAAGGGGGGGGGGGGGGGGCTTTAGTCCCGGATACGTAGCACCGGTTTTGTATCCGAGTCCAAAGGCCCTTACAAACCGGTGCTACTAGCCTGTTCTCCACCTGTGTTGTTACAGTTGCAAAGTTGCATCGCATCAGATATATCTAAATCATTACAGGAAATACGAACATGGGAAAATCGTACATGTGGCTAGTCTTCTAGAGCAAGTTCCCATTTAAAATGGCGCCTTGTGGCTGTGATTCTCTACTATCAGCATTTTCCTATTTAAAACACTCCACGAGTAATTAGCACCAAAGAAGTGACAATGCATTCATCCAAGTTAAATTCTTTCAAAATCAGGAAATCACATATGATCTGTCACTACAGAAAAATGATCTTACACACTATCATCAGCAGAGAAGTGATAGTTTACTGCTAGTCTCCATCGATAAGAGCATGATAACCACTGACTAGGCTTTTGAAAAATGATGACCATCCTGGCTTTTCTAAAACACTACGCAAAGTTAACCGAACGTGTCGAGAACCATCGGTATGCAGGACGAAAACAATGTCATAAAACAAAAAAAATTATTGAGAATTTTGAATAATTAGTCTGATAATAAGAAACAATGACTCTACACGATAAGAAACAATGACTCTGGAACGAACCACCACTGCTCTGCTCTAACCTTAAAAGCATGCAGACATCAGAGCACTCCAATCAGAGAAAATGGCGACCAAATTTACGCAGATATACGGTAGAGACCCGTAGCTCCATAACACCATCACTTGTGCAATGACTTTAATTCTGTATACAACGGCACAAATGGCAGATATGGCGGCCAACCATTTTCCAGACCCCGGATGACTTTGACTTGGCGATGATCCATATCATAGCACACATATGCTATATCCGAACACGCCTTAAAGAAGACCAAGTTACACTCGGGATGAAGTGCTGACCAGTAAAAGTTGGAACGAAGGGCAGCATGTATCCCTCCAAATATGGAAGACATTTCAACACTATGACTCAATATCCATTCTTCATTGTCATAATCGTTCAGAACATAAAGTCGTAAACGATTATCCTTAACACTGGCAGCTCTTTCATAACCGGCATAATGCAATCGGCCCTGTGACAGCTGGATAAAATAGGCATATAGAAGACTAGGAATATCAATCCTGGACCACGTTTGCCCCCTTGTATCCACTGCAGCTAGCTGAGGAGCGCAGTAGTATGGGTTTTGCTCATCACCCACAAGGGCGTAAAAATGTAGACGGCCATTAAGATAGACAGCCGGTGGCAGACGATTACCACCGACACCGAGCGTAACAGTATGCTTCCACCCCTGCTTCTTATAAACCCATGTGTCGGTTTCCGAGGAGTAGAAATTGTTGGGATGTTGATCGTTAAAGTCAACATGTTCACATTCAACATGTTCTGATCAGGAACATTAGCACACTAAAGTCAACATGGTGGGCCCCCTGGTGCACTGTACTATAAAGAAAAAGAGAGAGGGATGTGAGAAGGATAACGATGAGGACGGCTGCTGCTGCTCTCGCAGCTTCTTCCTTCTTCCACTCCCTGAAACTCAAGGCTGTTGATCAAGCCAGCACAGGAGCATCGGGAAGGATTCATCCCAGCCACCTGAAATTTTCTGGGTGGCTTTCTCTAGGTGTTTACAGAGAAAGCAAAAGGTGATGGCTACCTCATCTACAGATCAAGGTATGATCTTCCTACATCTCTCCTGTGGCT
This sequence comes from Alopecurus myosuroides, assembly GCA_028641055.1. Classification (NCBI taxonomy): domain Eukaryota; kingdom Viridiplantae; phylum Streptophyta; class Magnoliopsida; order Poales; family Poaceae; genus Alopecurus; species Alopecurus myosuroides. The sequence continues at coordinate 302,490,107 of CM054061.1, forward strand.
CAAGCTTATGCTAGATGGTCCTTTGGATTTTCTATCATTGGTATCAGAGCCACTAGCTGTAAGCTTGAGCTCATCAAGCTCAAGATCATGCTTGATCTGTTAGGTTCTTGCTAAAGTCTATTGTCTAGGCCCTGTATTATGATTGTGCCCTGTTTTCTTCTAAAGATCAAGCCTTAATAATGTTGTTAGAGGCCTAGGGTTTCAAGTTTAACTGCTTATGGTGGGGATTGATGCAACAGAACATGTTCCATATGATTTCCCCAATTTCTGGAAACCCTAGACCACTAATCTCTAATGAAATCCCCTCTGATATGATGTTTTTGGGTTCAATTAAGCAAGAGATCAAAAGGGGAGGAACATCACTGATAAAATCCCCAATTTTTCGGAGCCCTAGTTCATCTAAAATCCCCAAATTATGATGAACCCTAACTCTAATGATCCTTAAGGGCAGTGGACAATACCTTACGGGCCTCTCCGCCGTTGCTGGCCACGGCGGCGTTGATGCCATCTTCTTACGAAGGCAGAGGAGCTCGGGCTCGGTCCCGAGCGTCCATGCCGTCCGCTGCGCCGGGCCGTGGTGGCTTCTCCCGCGCGCGTTCGTCGCTATGGGAGGCTGCCGCGGTACTGGGCTGGTGCTGGACGCCGACGCCGTCGCGGGGACGCCCGCTCGTGCGCCGTCGCCGGCACAGGGCGCCGCCCAGCGCCGCTCGACGGAGGTGCGCGCTAGCCAAAGCCGCACGCAGCTCCGGCGAGGGGGCCTGGACGCTGCCGTTTTCTCTCCCTCCGGCCGTGCGGTGCTCGTCGTCGTCGCCGTTCTCTGCCTCGCCGTCGCCGCGGGAGCAGAGGAGGAGGTGAGGGAGGAGTTAGGGTTTTCGGGGGAGAGGAGGACCGGGGACGGCGGCGAAGCAGTGGGTTTTGTCCCACGCGCGCGCGCGAGCTCGGCCGTTGGATGCGAATCCAACGGCTCGTGTTTCCCCTGGCGCGGTGGACCGGGCCACAGCCCAGTATGGGCCATGGGGAGCTTAAGTGGGCAAAAGCCCTTACGAATCAGAGGGGAGTGGACCGGGCTGGGCTATTTTTAGCCCAGTCCTGGCCGAATAAAAGTCCTTTTATTTCTCGGGCCGAAAAAAAAGGGGCTTTTGGGGCCTAGTTCTGTGGGCTGGACTGGGCCGTTTTTGGCCCAGTTTCGGCCAAATTAATGTTTTGGTTTTGTTTTAATATTAGTTATGTTATTAGCTGCTATGTTTTATTCTTAGCTGTTTTAAATGCTTTAGCATGTTGATTTTATTAGTCATGCTTTATTATGGTATTTATTATGATGATCAAGTTATAATGTTTTCCGCTGCGAAATAAAGTTTAATGAATCCTCAAATAAAGTGTGGTTTTATGCTTGGTCATTCTGACCAAAGTTGATTGATGGGCATTTAAACCACAAAGATCTTTTGTTAGCCTGTTTCACTTCTGGCCAAAGCTGATGTGAATCAGGTTAATGGAAGAAAATTAATGATGAGGATTATTAATGTGTGGCTTTTATTTGTCAATTTGGCCAAAGCTAATTGACGAATATCTGTTCACAAAATTTTGTTGTTCATGTTTATTTCTGGCCAAAGCTGATTTGAATTTGATCAATAAAGTTTGATAATGATGATGCTGCTTACTAAGGCAATTTTTGAATTCTTTTTGCAGCACCTAATGTCTCTCATATTACTGGGATGCTTAATGGCATAGAACAACTAAATGGTAGCAACTATGCTACATGGAAGGAGAAGCTTGAAATAACGATGGCCTTACTGAATATTGATTATGCTCTCCTTAATGATCCTCCTGAGGCACCTAAAGAGAATGTTGAAAATTATGAGGGCCTCAAGAAGGAATATGATGTTATCAAGGCTAAGTGGGATGACTCTAATCGCAAGTGCCTTATGATGATAAAGGGCTCCATTACACAGAGTATGAGGGGAGCCCTTCCTGACTGTGAAACAGCTAGAGGGTACTTTGCGAAAATTGAACATCAGTTCAAAGAGTCTTCTAAAGTTTATGCAACAAGTCTTATTAGAAGGCTGATTGATGAAAAATATGATCCCACTGGAAGCCTTCGAGAGCATATTATGAAGAAATGCAACATGGCTGCCAAACTTAAGACTATGGAAATGGAAATTTCTAATGGTTTCCTTGTCCATTTTATTATGTCATCTTTACCTCCTGAATTCTCTCCATTTATGATCAACTATAATGCGATGGATGTGAAATGGGAGATTGATGAGTGTGCAAGAAGAAGAAAGGCTTAAGGCTGAAAGAATTGACCACATTAATCAGGTGAAGCATTCACAAAAGAAGAGGTATAAAAAGTTTGTGAATGAATATATGAAGCCTAAGCCTAATCAGTTTAAAGATAAAGGCCAATCTTCAAAGGGCTCTCACCAAAAGAAGCCTGAAAAGGCGACTGATGGAGAAGCAAAAGATCCTAATGCTTGTCGCCATTGTGGAAGACTTGGGCATATTCGAAAGAATTGTTTTGCCTTTAAGAAATGGCTTCAAGATAGAGGGATTCAATATGAGGAGGACCCTAAAAAGAGGGGAAAGAACCATTAGAGTTGCTAATGGTGTTGAGACTGATGCTGAAGCGCTTGGAGATCTTACTCTTACGCTCCATACGGGCTTCAAGCTTAGGTTGAATAATGTTTTATATGTACCCTCGATGAAACGGAATTTAATTTCCGTTTCATGCCTAGATGATGATGCTTATGAATGTCACTTTGGGAACAAGCGTTGTATAATTATGTATGACAATAATAATGTTGGTCTTGCCTTCCGGCAAGATAAGCTTTATGTTATTTCCCTTTGTGATGATATAAATAATGTGGGTTCTACCTCAAATATGAATGTCAGTACCAAACGCAAGCATAATGATAATGAGACTTCTTCGAAATTATGGCACTATCGTTTAGGCCACATTTCGAGGGGGAGAATTGAGCGTCTCATTAAAGATCAAGTTCTTCCTTCCCTTGATTTTACGGATGCGGATATCGATCATTGTATTGATTGCATCAAAGGAAAATATGCCAAGAAAATTAAGAAAGGTGCAAACCGAAGCACGGGAGTTTTGGAAATAATCCATACGGATATATGTGGTCCGTTTAATGTCAAGACGGTGGATGGTTTTAATTCATTTATTACATTCACCGATGACTTCTCCTGTTATGGATATATTTATCCCATTAAGGAAAGATCAGAGGCATTGGACAAGTTTAAGATTTTCAAAGCTGAGGTTGAAAATCAATGTGATAAAAAGATTAAGATTGTGAGATCTGATCGTGGTGGTGAATACTACGGCAGACACACTTCTTATGGCCAAATTCCTGGACCATTTGCAAAATTCTTACAGGAAAATGGTATTATGGCCCAATACTCAGCGCCGGGCGAACCCCAGCAAAATGGGGTGGCTGAAAGAAGAAATCGCACTCTCATGGATATGGTGCGGAGTATGTTGAGCCACTCCACTCTACCGGTAAATTTATGGATGGAAGCCCTTAAGACAGCGGCACATATCCTTAACAGGGTTCCCAGTAAATCGGTGCCTAAAACATCGTATGAATTATGGACTGGGAGAAAACCGACTGTGAATTATTTTCATGTATGGGGCTGTCCTGCTGAAGCAAGGATTTTTAATCCAGTTATGGGAAAGTTAGACCCCAAGACATTCAGTTGCCATTTTATTGGTTATCCTGACAAATCTAAAGCATATCGGTTCTATTGTCCAAATCAAGCAACAAAGTTTGTTGAAACAAGACACGCTGTGTTCTTGGAAAATGAAATGATGAGGGGGAGTATGGCACCTCAGGAAATAATATTGGAAGAAAGCCGGGAATTTTTCCCAGTTCCAATAATTCAAGAACCAGTTTTCCCGGTGTCTACTGAAGTTGCACCTCCTGTTGAGAGGGATATTAGAGCAACTCCTGCTGAAAGTCCTGTGGCTATTTCAGATGTCACACCTGATGATGTTATTGTTGAAGACGTTCAGCAGCCTCAAATTATTGATGAAGTGCCAAATAATGAACCTCTCAGAAGGTCACAACGGACTAGGAAGTCTGCTATTCCTGATGATTATGTCACCTATATGAGTGAGGATATGAATGAATCAATGTTGAATAATGATCCTACCTCATTTAAAGAAGCCATGCAAAGTGAATTTTCGTCTGAATGGCTTAATGCTATGAAAGATGAAATGAAGTCCATGAGCACTAATGAAGTATGGGACTTAGTAGAAATCCCTAAAGGAGCTAAAGTTGTTGGATGTAAATGGGTCTATAAGACCAAACGTAACTCCAAGGGTGATATCGAAAGGTTCAAGGCAAGATTGGTGGCAAAAGGTTTTACTCAAAGAGAAGGGATTGATTATAATGAGACCTTTTCTCCTGTCTCTTCTAAAGATTCCTTCAGAATTATAATGGCACTTGTGGCTCATTATGATTTAGAGCTGCATCATATGGATGTTAAAACAACATTCCTAAATGGAGACTTATATGAAGATGTTCTCATGGCACACCCGGAAGGTTTTGTTGTGGAAGGAAAAGAACATTTGGGATGTCATCTTAAGAAATCCATCTATGGCTTGAAGCAAGCATCACGACAGTGGTACTTTAAGTTTGATCAAGTCATAAGGAAATTTGGTTTTGAAGAGAATAAAGTGGACAATTGTGTTTATGTTAAGTTCAGGGGGAGTAAGTTTATCTTCCTGATACTGTATGTTGATGACATACTTCTAGCCAGCAGTGATAAAAATATGTTGCTGGAAACTAAGAGGTTCCTATCCTCTAGTTTTGATATGAAGGATCTCGGTGAAGCAGCTTATGTCTTAGGAATTGAAATTCACCGAGATAGATCCAGAGGGATCTTGGGGCTATGTCAGAGAGCATATATTGAGAAGGTACTGAAAAAGTACAACATGAATAAGTGCTCAGCCTCGCCTGCTCCTATTGTTAAGGGCGATAAATTTGGGACTTTTCAGTGTCCTAGAAATGATTATGAATCTGCGCAGATGAAGTCAATTCCTTATGCATCCATTGTTGGAAGCATTATGTATGCACAAGTGTGCACTCGCCCTGATTTAGCATTCGTGACCGGAATGCTTGGCAGATATCAGTCTAATCCAGGTTTGGATCACTGGAAGGCTGCTAAAAAGGTCTTGCGTTATTTGCAAGGAACTAAAGGCCTCATGCTCACTTATAAGAAATCTGATAACCTCGAAGTGGTGGGTTATTCAGATGATGATTTTGCGGGGTGTGTTGACACTAAGAAATCCACTTCAGGATATATTTTCACCCTCGCAAAAGGAGCCATTTCATGGAAAAGCTCCAAACAGACTGTCACTGCATCGTCAACAATGCAGGCAGAATTTGTGGCATGTTATGAGGCTACCGGGCATGCAGTATGGCTGAAGAATTTTATCCCGGGACTCAGAGTGATTGATAGCATTTCCAAGCCACTCACTCTTTACTGCGATAATCAACCCGCAATAATCTATTCGAGTAACAACAAATCAAGTGGTGCTGCCAAACACATTGATATAAAGTATCATGTTGTGAAAGATAGAATCCAGGATCAGACAATTGACGTCAAGTACATAAGTACTAGGTTGATGTTAGCGGATACGCTCACGAAAGGCTTACCACCCAGTGTTTTTAAAGTGCATGTTGCCGGCATGGGTTTGGTTGAAAGCTTTTGATCCTGGTAATGTTGGGACCAATGAAACACCATCTCCCCAAAAGGCTCATTCTGAGATAAGATGGGGACCATAGCCAATTGGTTCAGCAGTACTTAATTGACTGTTGTAATCTATTGTCTTGGTGTACTGTTTCATCAAAAGGATGAGTATGTAATGTTTATGATGTTTATGTAAAGTATTATGTAAATTAATGTAATGTATGATGAGAATAAAGTTTATGGAGCTCATAAAGTTTAAGGAGTTTCATTTCGATATGAGGTGATGTATTATAGTCACTAGGTTCAGTGGCATCTCTTTTAGCCATTGAAATCTTTTCGTCTTAATGCATTACCTTGTTGAAAAGTGAAATTATAAAGTTTAAGGTTGTACGATCAAGGGGGAGAATGTTGGGATGTTGATCGTTAAAGTCAACATGTTCACATTCAACATGTTCTGATCAGGAACATTAGCACACTAAAGTCAACATGGTGGGCCCCCTGGTGCACTGTACTATAAAGAAAAAGAGAGAGGGATGTGAGAAGGATAACGATGAGGACGGCTGCTGCTGCTCTCGCAGCTTCTTCCTTCTTCCACTCCCTGAAACTCAAGGTTGCTGATCAAGCCAGCACAGGAGCACCGGGAAGGATTCATCCCAGCCACCTGAAATTTTCTGGGTGGCTTTCTCTAGGTGTTTACAGAGAAAGCAAAGGTGATGGCTACCTCATCTACAGATCAAGGTATGATCTTCCTACATCTCTCCTGTGGCTCAAGCTTATGCTAGATGGTCCTTTGGATTTTCTATCAGAAATTAACTCCGGAAATGAAGGCATATTGGTTCCTTAACAAGACAAACACATGGAAGTGGGGGGACACGGCGGGATCAAAACCCAAGCATACAGCAGCCACGGCGTCCTCATGCTCGTGGTCCGGGAACTCGGCCCATTCCCCAGTGACGGGATTGCACACGACATAACGAAAGCCATCACCCTGGAGGAAGTCGTCGTGCCGGTGCGAGCGGCCAAGTAAGAGGAGGCCGTTGGAGCAGTCCAAGAGTTGGAAACGCCAGTGGTTGGGCAGGAAGGAAAAAGAGGTGTCGGTCAAGGTGGAGACACCGATAAAGTGGGGAGCTGATCCTGGGAGCCGTTTCTCGCGGGTTCTGTTGTAGAAGAAGCCGGCTAGGGTTTGGGGAAGTTTTTTGCGGTGGTCAGGGTTGTTAATGAGGCTGAGCCAGTGGTTGCAGACGCACTTGAACCGGCTGAGCGACTTTGCGGGGACGCGTGAGAGGATCTCCACGAGTAGGTCGTCGGTGAGTCGCTCGGCCGCTATCTCTGTGTGTGGAGCCGGAGAAGATGACAATCTGCACAAACACATCTGGATGAGAGCCAGGTAAGGGGATTGGTATGAGAGGAAGGTCGTGATGATTGATGCTCATGCTCCTCCATGTACCCGCTCATCTTGGTTGATCTGCCTCCTTCTTTTAACGGGGGGTCTGCAGAGATGAACATGTCGGCGGCCGGCGGAAGAAAGCCGGCGAAGGGCTGGGAGTTGTGTTACTCTACGTTGGGATCGACATGCCGTCCGCGGGGAGGACCGCTCATTTCCCCCCTCGGCCTTATCCTTTCACAAGAGAGCTCCTGTTGAGAGTCGAGGGTCGCCGGGCGTGGCCGCCCCTGCCTCTTCTTCACTCCGGCAGCGCTGCTGTCCGGCGGGGAGATGAAGTAGGTGGTTGTGCTTCCCCCCTGTACATAGTAGATTTAGGTTTAGAGGTAGGGCTTGGGTAGTTTCCCGGTTTAGTGTCGTGCTAGCGGAGATTCGGCCGCCGGCGCTTTCGAGCAGTGTCCGGTGGCTTGGGGCGGCTCTTCTGCTCGCCGCGCTCCAGTGGATGGAGCCAAGGGTGAGCACAAGCGCGGCCTTTCAATCCGCGAGAAGAAATAAGCTCAAGATCGGGAGGATTCCGTGGATCTCCGGCCGGATCTACGGTTGCTGGCCTTGTGCTAGCTACTCCCCTATCAAGGCCATCCTCGGCAGCTTCGACAGGGCGGTTGGTGAGTTCTTTTCTCCTTCCTCACAGCACCATGGAGGCGTGAAGAAGACGATGCAGAGCAAGTCGATCTTTCCTGTTGCTGGCTGCCACTTGATGCCGTTTTCGCTTGCTGAACATTCTCGGTGCCCCGTTGGGCAACCGACTCTGAGGACCATCTGGTGGTCTGAATCAACCTCCGAGTGGAGGCCTTCCTGTGAGCTTGCGGTGGCGCTATTCGTTCTGCTGAAGCCAAGTGGTCTCGTCCCCGGCGTCTTCCAGAACGGCCACGGTTTGAGCTCACACTTCTCCGGCGACTGCAGCGGACCCGATTGCGTTTCCATAGTGTTCGTTAGGGTCTTCTATGTAAAAGTTAGGGACCAGTTTGTTATTTTCTTTCATCCTCTAGTCCCTGATGTAAATGTACCTGCACTGTCGCAATATAATGGCATCTAGGTCCCTCGGGACCAACCCTTGTACAAAAAAAAAAGCCGTCCGCGGGAAGAAGGCAGCGGTCAAGAAACCTAGGACGACGTATAGGACTCTGCACTTGCTGCGTAAGTGAATGGGCCGTCGTGCGTTGAGTAAATGGGCCAAGTCAGAAAGCAGGGCTCTCTACCCTACGCAAGAAAGCGATTGCAACGCATACAAATGGAGGAGCAGGTCGCGATGGTTAATGCTCCGCGTACCCGGTCCAACCAGGGGGAGAGCCGCTGAGCCGCTGGGATTTGTGTTTTTCTACCTAGTAGGTACAATATCTATCTCTTCTCTATCTCTATCTTGTCTATCTCTACTATCTAAAAGAAAAAAATTGTTCCTTCAACCGTTCACCCACGCATCATGTCGTCAAGCCGTACCTCGACCAACCTCGCGTCGGTTTTCGTCCCTCCTCGACCCTCGCGGATGTCTCGCAACCTCCCTTCCCCCAAATTGCGCATTCTCGTCTCCTCCCTCGAACTCTCTCCTTCCCCTGCATCGACTTCAACGGCGGTGCCTCCCCAATCCTGCCTCGATCTCCACTGATGCACCCTCTCCTTCCTGCCTCTCGCGTCTCCTCCATCATGTGGCATGGAAGTACGCAATGGAAGCCGCGGCCGACCTCTTTGGTCGAGAAGACCACATCCTTCACCGTCTATGCAGCGTACCGCCTCCAAGGCATGGCGGATCAGGAGTACCCTGAAGATCATCGCCATCGTCTATTGCGTAGGTGAGTGAAACCCATGATTCGTCGGTCAATCGGATGAGATTTGGGGAGGGTATTTTATTTGATTCCTCCTCATAATCAGATTACAAGACAAGGAGGACTACCCTAGAAAATCTAGCGATTTCATGGAGGTGAAACACCCAGCGGTCTGACAAGAATGCGTACGCCGCACTGGGGCTAGAGTCCGTCCGCGGCCGCCACCCGGAGATGGAGGACGCCGCCGTCGTCCCATGCTTCCACCGCGTCCCTCGCCGAAGCTGCGGTGCCGGCCGACGACGACAAAGTCACGACAACAAAGTCCTTGGCAGGCACCCTGGCTAGGGCTATAGGACAATCTTGAGATGAACATATGTAGCAGATTTGACTCACCTCATCTCACGACCTATGGACAGGAGCCCAGGTGCAGCCCCAATTCTTTGGAGGAGATGTGTGGTTACTTGTAGCTACATATTTTTCATTTCATTGGTCAAGAACTCCGGATTTCGATTTCATCACTACTAGAGAAAAGCTTATCACAGGCGAACAAAAAAGACCTACCACATGCGCATAACAATTCGCCTCGAACTATATCGCCATTGGTAATGCATTACCCCAGGCGAACCCGAATATGCGCATGTGGTAGTCAGGCTACCGCAGGCGAATCAGCCTTGTGCGCCTGGGGTAAGTGTTTTACCTGTGGTGAACAAGCCTTATGCGCCTGGGGTACATATGCGCCTGGGGTAATAGTTGTTATTTGCCTGGGGTATGTTTTACCTCTGTCAAAGAATAAAAAAACCAAAATACACTCAATTGGCACAAATTATAACAAAATAGCAGAAATAACAGAAAAATGATAGAAATAACTTTCAGTTGGCACTAAGTTAGAGATGCAGGAAATAACATCGATCATCACAACTAGTAGTCATTACATAACATCAATCATCAACACATAATACACAAGCTTGTATTACATAGTCTCGATTCGAGATAGTTCAACAGATAGTTTAGCTACACAAGCACTAGAGTAAGTAGCATCAACACAAGGAGTATCAGCACGGCGATGGCAAAGGTGGTCATCCGGGCCCTCGTCGTCTCCGTCTTCTCTATCGCTAGGTAAGTGGCGTATCGAGCTTCCGCCTCCACCATGGTCTTGTACCCCTTGTAGCTGTTGCCGCTGAAACCGTGCACATGTCTCCGGCATTGTTCTCAATCGTCCTAGACTCCGGGAACCCTACCGATATACACAACATACCATGTCATCTGTGCATAAGACAAAAATACGTGTTTAGCATGGAAATTGATAATAGACTGCAAATAACTATCAAAGAAATAGAAGCATCAAGGTTTATGAATAAAACACGACAAATAAAGGACTAAAAGTTATATGATGCAAGTGTATACTAACATTTTGTCAATCATATGATCTCGGCGGGAACGGACGAACACCTTCTAGCGTGTTGAATGTCCGGGTGTCACGTTGCTCTCGTAGGTGTGCTTCTATGTCACGGTTGCTCGGTGGTGCGTGGCCGTGGAAGAACAAGCCACCCCGAGTGATGACATCCGACTTGAGTATCGTGCAGATCCTCCGCTGGATGCGACGGAACTCAGCTCGCACATATTCATCGGGGGTGTTGGCCATCTTTGTGGTCATGTCTCGGAAATGACTTGGTAACAATACCTCTTGGGCATCCTTTTAGTACTCCCTCATCTGAAAGATGGCATACCAAGCTTCCAACCCAGATTATTGTTTTGATTGCTTGAGGCAGGGGAAGTTTGTTACGTGGTTGCACACGTAGGCGGCTCGGACTATTTTCTCCTTTTTTAGGGACTTGCCTAAATCGGAGGCGAAACCGTTGAGGGCACTATTAAGAATAGATTTTATCTCGTTGTAGTCCTTCTGCACCGCCCTACCCGCATCGAGATAAGTGCATTGCGACCAATGCGGTTCCATGACGATGAGTGTGCATACTCCTTTTCTGCGCAGAACATTTCGAACAAGCCATCAATATCATCGGAATACTAAGGAGATTCTAGAAAGAATGTAATGACGGGAAGAGGAGAGGACTACTTACAGGGGAAAGTATGGCATGAGAATGGTGTTCTTATCCTTGTTATCTATCAAAAAACCCGTTATATAGTTCGTGATAACTACCCGGTCCGCATGTGACAGCAAGTAGTCCTCAACCATGTAGTAGGGGTCCATAATCGCGATGTGCGGGGTATTCTCCATGACCACATCGTGCGCCATGCTGAGCGATACCAGCGGACAATGCTTCGGTCGAGTTTTCCCAAGTGGAAGACCCTGAATACGTCTTCGTATCCAATGAAGAACACCTCTGCGGGATTTGTATCCACAAAGCCCACGGATCGGGGCACCTTGACCACGTATAGCGGGTAGGAGGGATGTTTCTCACGTAGAAGTTACGTCTCTCTCAGCAAAATTCCATCGTGGATGCTCCTCATGTCACCACCCATAAAAGTGACAACCTCTGGCGGCAGCATCGGCTTACCTATCTCATGCACCTTCCTCCGCGGGATGGTGGGCGGCAAACGGTCCAGGACTCGAGCGGCCGATGGCTAGCTACTAGAGGAGGCACCACCTTTCTTCTTGTTGGCTGCCGGCCTCTTGCGATGCTTCTTCGCCCTCAAGCACAGGGGAGTGCCGCTTTGTTTTACCGCCTCCTGGGCCGTAGCACTGAGTGTATTCGGGGTAACCACCATAGGTTGTGGAGCCGTAAAGGCCGTCTCCTCCTCGGGAGTTTCTTGGGAATATGTTAGCTTCTTCTGGATATCCCTCTTCGCCATCTACCTTCTTCTGGATATTAAGTTTTCTGGTGGGTAACTCCAGAAGAACCTTTTTGTCATTCAACTGATTTATGAAATCGTCAATGGGAGCAAGTTCAATATCCATGTAGTCGTCATATGTCTCATGCTCGTCATGTGACGTCTCGTGCTCGGGAGGAGGAGGATCCACCTGAGGTGGAGAGAGGACCTTGTCATTTTGGGTTGCCCGTGGAGGGACAACCTTGTCTTGTTGGCTTGCCGCGGGCGCAACAGGTGTAGTAGTGACGACCATGCGTTAACTTGGCGCCGACCCTAACGGGGTGTTCAGCCGAATAAGGGCTTTCGGCCATAGCAAGACTTGATTGTCGAGTTGGCCGAGATTCAGCTCGCTGTCGGCATCGGCGGGTTGATTAGGAGGATACAAGTCCTGGAATCCCGGTAGTACCAGATCGACGCGAACCCGAAACTCGTTGGCCGGTATATCTCTGCAGTGGTACTTGTGGGAGAGTGGCTGCAAGACGCTCCCCTTTGCAAACATCCTTCAACTCGCTACCCACTTTTAGCAGGAAGGTGCATCCCGCCGCGTCAGCCTGCGATAACATGCATGGATAGGTCAGAGAGTGGGGCGATATTGAACTAGCTACAGCTTGAGACGGTCAATAATTTACTGTGAGAGCATCGAGCTCGGCTAACGTCGACGGACCACAAGTGATGGGCTCGTCGAGCAACGATAACATCGACAGACCATCAGCCGCGCCGGACACGGTCGACGGCCATTGGGGGCAGGCGCGTCGGGCACTGCGGGGGTGGGCACGCCAGGCACGGACAATGTCGACGGACCACCGGAGGCGGCCGCGCCGGGCACGACCAACATCGACGGTCCACCTCTCGCGCCTATGTTGATCGTAGGCATCGGCCCCTATGCGCCCCCGGCAATGTAGCCACAAAGTTTTTCAAATACGGCGGGTATGAGTTCATTCTTATTTTCCCCGACCTTTTGCTCAATCCGTCTCTCCATGTTTGCTTCCATGTCAGCCATCTTATTTTTCAGCAACTCCGCCTCCTCGTTCGACTGGCTCTTCTTCGCCTCCTGCGACTCCTTATTGCTAGGCTCAGCCAACCCATACTTGGCGTGCTTCCTATTTAGTCTGCCGCCGGTGATACGGCCTAAGTGCGGCCTTTTCAGCGGTTCTTGGCTCTTTGCCTTGTTGTACCCCCCTGATAAAAGGCTTGTCCCACGCGATTTGGGCCGTCGACGTCTGCCACGAGGAAGATTCAAGTTGTTGTTCTTCTAGCTGCAGAAGCAACATATGAACGGCTTAGAAATGGTTTGGTACTAGAATGAAATCATGGACTTGATGATGATGAGTAGCATGAAATGGTAAATTTCTTACCACTAGTTTCTCAACATTCTTCACGCTATCGTCCGTGACCAAAATAACATTCTCCACCATCTTGGGGTCCGTGACAAGTTCCCCGGCCGGCGTTACTTTTCTGTACCTCGACCTCATGAATTTCTGGAACTGCGGGTCATGGGCATACTTGGCGTAAGGGTTCTCAAGGCCTTTATCAATGTAGGCCTGGTCCCGTTTCTCCCAAACTGGCTCCTTCCCGTCGTAGACACGTGAAAGGACACAGATGTCGCCTAGAGGGGGGGGGGGGTGAATAGGCGTTTAAAAATAATTACGGTTAAGGCTTGAATAAGTGCGGAATAAAACTAGCGTTTAATTTATCAAGTCAAAACCTAAACAAACTAGGTTCACCTATGTGCACCAACAACTTATGCTAAGCAATTCAAGCAACTATGTGATAGCAAGATATGTTACTTCAAGCTCGATGGCTATCACAAAGTAAATTGCATAAGTAAAGAGATCGGGTATAGAAATAACCGAGAGACGAGGAGACGATGATTTATCCCGAAGTTCACTTACTATTGGAAGCTAATCTCAGTTGGAGAGGTGTGGAGTCACAATGACTCCAAGCGCCCAATGGCTCACCTTATTCTCCTCGTGCCTCCACCAATGCGGAGTGCCACGATCCACTATGGGACCTTTGAGGGCGGTCACCGATCCCGTACAAGGTTGGGGCAATCTCCACAACTCAATTGGAGGCTCCCAACAATATCCCGCGAGCCACCAAAACTCCGAGATAACAAGGACCGAAGCTACCAAAACTCCGAGACAACAACAACCGTCTAGGGTACTCCAAGTACCCAAGAGGAAAAGCTCAAGGGCACTCCAAGAACCCAAGAGTAACAAGCTTCTCAACCTTTCACTCGAACGAATCCTCGTAGAGAACTCAAACCGATGCAACCTATGCAATGACAAGAACACAAGAAGTGCTCAAATCCTTCACTCTCAAATCCCACCAAAGCAACAAATGCTATGGAGGGAGAAGAGAGGAAGAACAAGGAAGAACTCAACAAATGAATCCACAAGATCTAGATCCAAAGACTTTCCCCTCACTAAGAGGAGAGATGAATTGGTGGAAGAATAGATCTAGATCTCCTCTCTCTTTTCCCACTAATTGGAGGCAAGAATCATGGAGGAATAGAGAGAGAGCAACCTCCAAAAGGTCAACAATGGAGGGGTAAAAGTTGCTCAAAAGGTAGGGAACCAATGGGGAAGAAGGCCCCTTTTATAGGCCCCCAAAATCAGCCCGTTGGGGGTATTCTGCGCCACCCCGTCCTCCCAGGCCGGCCAGGCCGGCCTCCAGGCCGGACGGTTCGGGTAGGGGTCCGGCCTGGGGAGCCCACCCCGGCCCGAGGCCGGCCTACGAGTTTCCAGAAAATCCCCTTCACTAAAAACGCGATATCTTTTACATCCGGACTCCGGTTTCGATGATCTTGGGCTCGTTGAAATCGCAAGAACGAGCACTACACGATTATGCAAAGAAACATCATAGTACATCATTGGATGATAAAACCAAATGATGAAAGTTATTACCTCTCTATAAAGGAACAATCGGTAAAACCTCCAATATCAAAAAACACAATAAGTTTTTCATGCGAAACCCGTTTTTGATGAACTTGAGCTTGTATTGAAGCACATGACAAGCTCAAGAACCACACATGGAGAAAACACAAATAAGAACCAAGAAATATTATGCCAAGTATGCAAAGGTTTGAGCTCTCTCTGAGTGATGCGATCAAGTTGCTAATATGAGAGCCCCTCTTGATAGTACGATTATCTATCCTATAACCCGGTCTCCCTCCTAATGCTATGGGACCGGTAAAATAGAAAACCTATCAAGATCATACCTTTGCCTTGAGCATTCCACTTGAGCTAGATGATGAAGATCTTGACCTCCTCAAGATGGAACACCTTTCTTGATTTCTCTTTGCCTTGTGAAGACACAAAGATGCTCCCTCATATGCAACTATGGGAGAGGCTCTTTTAAGTACATATTTTCTTGAACATTATCTCCAAAAGAGTGGCAAGCTTCAAGAATGTAATCTCTTCGATATGCTCCCCTTGAACTTGCACTTCTCGAACTTGATGACGACCACAACTTGACGTCATCCATCATGGACTATATGAAATATTCCTTTTGATACAAGCCCATGGAAAGATACCTAACCCCACATAGATATACCACACGCACATATAATGGGTTAGAACACAAAGCTATATGAACAATTACTTACGATACCATGATACCACATGGTGCATCTTCTTGCTTTGTGAGTTGATCAATATTAACCATCGCTTAGCACTTTTCCTTGATCAACCTTTTATCTTTTCTTCTCTCTTCATAATAATAATGTCTTGAAGGTAAAGATGAATGTTCACACAATATTCTTCTTCAAGACATACTTGCAATATGCTCAACTCTCTCATGACCAAACTTGGGATATTCATATGAATAGCACCTTGGTCACAACTTGATTATCTTGAGTCCAACACATGGACATCAAGCATTGCCTATGGACAAACTCTTGGTCACCACTTGATTATCTTGAATCCAACACATGGACATCAAGCATTGCCTATGGACAAACTCTACAAGTATAGCTCAATGCAACCATTAGTCCATAGTGATTGTCATCAATTACCAAAACAACACATGGGGGAACCATGCTCTTTCAACACGACAGCCGAGATTGTGGTTACCGATGTTCTTAGATGCTAGGTCCCTCCCCCACTTTGTTTGATTCTTAGTGAAATCAAGCGACTAGTTATCTTGGAAAATCTTGAAGTCATTGGGAGTAATCCGCGGGAAATGGCGATGGATCTCTTCGAATGGTTCCTCGTCCCTAATCATCTCCCTCACCATAGTCTTATAATTGCTCAGGGCTTTGGTGAATCTAGTGAGGGCGAGTTTGTTCACAAGGTTTCCCTTCAGATTCTCGTTGTTGTAGTGGGGGGGGAGGGGGGACTCGTACTACGCGTGCAGCCTCGAGATGAGTTGGGCGCGCAGAGTTTGCTTCTTCTTGAGAGTTGGCTCGTTGATATTGACGACGTCTCGAAGGATCGCGCCAAGTTGGAGGAATTACCCCTTCACAAGGTCCTTAGGCATCACAGGCGTGCCATTGGAAGGATTCACCTCCCTGAATTTCTCTCGAACGGTGCTGACCTTGTTCGGAGTTCACTGCCGACGCTTCTTTGCCGTCGTGCTACTCTCGGAGGGACCCCCGGCGCCACTATCAGTGGTTTTCGCCTCGCCACCAGTGAGCCCGTCATCATTGTGGGACTCGCCATCGGGGGGCTGGTCAGTCGTCTGATCGTCACCGCCATCATGGGTCCTCTCTTCCTCTTGCGACTCTCGGGCCATAAGCATGTATTGGTCCAATAACGTCGGATCCGTAGAAGAAGAAGACATGCCTAGCTAGTAGTAGACAAAATATATACTAGGTTAGTCACCGGAAAAATTCGACATGACCTCTGCTATAAATGGTCATGCTCGAGTGCCAGAAATTTGCCGGAACGGAAATGAATCAACGTTCCGGAAAAACATTGGCACTCAATGTACCTGCAACATAAATAGAATGCACACATGGACAGAATAACAACTTCTTGCCGTCATCTCACATGCCACAAAAACTCCCAGGAATTCATATCATGCCAAAAAAACTCCCAGGAATTCATATAACTTGCTTCTTATTCTAATGCCAGTAAATACATGCCCCTAGGTAGTTTCAAAAAACTTCCAGGAATCGTCTCTGCATCTGTACTCCATGGTACCATATAAAAATACATGCCCCCAGGTACAGTTTCAAACTGAAAGTGCATCAATAAATAAATCCACCAAACATAATGCCATCTTTTAAAACGAGCACACAAGCATGTCACCTTCAATCAGCAAGGAAACGATCCCAGGTCCTCCCAGGAATATTTTCATAACTCCCAGGTTCCCAAAAAACTCCCAGGTCCACATGTTAGCTACACACAAACTATCTTGGAGACATAGCTCATGATTCCAGGTTCCCAGGTTCCCAAAAAACTTCCAGGTGCAAAGCATACCATATTCTGTACCAAGTGCAACTCACCTACATATAGAAAAAGTTCTATACCAAGTACAACTCACCTTCATATACTAGAAAAAGTACTAACGTCAATGGGATCCCTAGTTCACTTCGTGAATTTTAGTTCAGCTCTGTTTTTTTTATAACAGATATATTTTGTTTGTTTCTAATGCACTATGGAAAAGTCTGCACTCTAAGCTCTTAAAATCATTGGTCAAGCTAAATTTTATTTTTCATCTATCATAGCCCTATAATAGTCAACCCCCAACCAACAAAGAAACCATTAAGAATACTGTCAACATTGCAATAACAAACAGATAACTACAACCGTCCAGGCAGTTCAATTTAAAGACAAAAAAGCACAACTAAGGTACACCAGGAATAACTAAAGGGGCATGCACAAATATCAATACTGTACCATAGATAGATAGAACCGTTCCGCTGGTTAAATTATACTCTCTACTCACAAGCAATCCTTGAAATGACATGATAAAATGCTAAACGAGCAGAGAGTTCAGTTCATTTGATTTCGAGACATGATAAAATGCTAATCAGACTTGGTTCTCAATAATGCAGAAATTAGCCTCACAACCAACCAGGAAAAAGACACAGATTTCGAGATTTCAACATTTGAAGTAAACATGGAAAGCTTGAAGACAGTACAGCGCAATTAAAAGTGTAGAAGAAGATTGGCATCTAACTAAAAGGACCTTCTCGCTGTAGAATATAAATCTGTCATGCAACGAGCTTAAACTAATGCACATAGCAGAGAGACAAAAAAGAAATAACTGCAAAATATCCAGACTGCATTTTAATTTCTCTATAGCCAAAACAAATTAAGATTGATGGTAAAGCTACTGGTTTGGTAAAGCAAATTAATTCTAGGCCCTGAATGTTCTATTTGAACCTTGTTATTATGCCAGCATGAAGCCAATGGTGTATTATCGCTGTTGTGACAATGCCTACAAAATTTTGCTGAATTCATTCAATGTCTATGGAAAAGATCCAGCCTTAACTACTACCTCCTACACGGTTTAGCCCAGTAGGCGTGTACTTTAGTGGCCGTTGGTCGTTTGCTAGACTACCGGTAGCGTGTATATGATACTGGTATGATCATGCAGTCGATGCAAAAGCTAGCGTCACAGGACTGTTGCTTTGGCCCATCGATCGCCGTTGGTGTTTAAAATTCAGCAGCTCCGTTCGACGGCCATTTTATTTGGAGGAATCATGCGTAGCATATAGCATAGCTAAAGGGAAAGGCAGATGCAGGGCTAACATGCAACAAAGCAAGGGAAGACAACAGTGTGGAAGAAGCTTGTAAAACGCTAGGAGGGGCTGACGGTGTATCTTCGAGTTGTTGTAGCGTTGGAATTCCGGTGCGTGTTGGTTTGGTCTCTCCCGAAATCATGGATGCACGATAATATACTAGGTGGACATCGCGCGCTTCGCTGCGCCGCTGTTTACTGTTAGTGTTTTCCCTTTTGTGGCTTGTGTCTGTATCTCAGCTGAATAAAAACATAGAACATTAAAACATTGAGAAACGGTAGGGAAAATAGCTCCACCACAACCATCTACACAAGAATCTCTCGTTCAAGAGCTCGTCGACACGCACGAGGCATGTTCAAAACGTAGGCTTCCACCGACGACTCTGCTACCAAAGACAGAATAAACAAAGCCCCGTTAGATATCGACCATGCACACACGAGTGAACCGGGGTCGGTAAGAAGTTGTGCAATAGCAAAGAGTAGCAATGCATTTGCAACCATGGCAGCCTAATGACCCCCCGAGAAGCATCCATCTATGAAAACAGCAAAAACAACTCGCCTGAGCAGACACAACTCAAGCGAAAAAATCTAGTTGGGCACCGGAACTCTGCACCGGAACAACCAGCCAACAACATTCCAACATCAATTCGAGATTACAAATTAATAACAACATTCCACGAAATATCTCAAATATAGAACATTGAGAAGCAATGAACTTGACAAATAAGTATACCAAAAACAGGTTGAAGTAACATCTCAAGAGAGGCATAAAAGTTTGTGCATCAGAGTAGGCATCTATGTGTCTCTTCCTCTACTCACCAGAGCCACCAATCCCAATGGCATTCCTTCCATTACCTTTGCTTGTCACCACATGCACTCGTAGATCACAGTCGTCTTTGCTCCATATACCGACCCCTGTCGACGCCACACAAAATTAGTTGTATGATCCTGCCTCAGCTAATTATCTAATTTTAAAAGCATGTCCGATAACAAACTATCAAATTATATTTTTCTATTACTCTCATCCAAGAGGCATAAATAAAATGGGACAAAAGTGGAATGGAATACTGCATGTAATGATTTTAATAACGTACCTATGTTGCAAATCAAAGGGACAGTTTGAGAAAACTATTATAAACATTGAAGAACTAATCAGAGATAAACTAACACCTTACCATATATATTATAGGATAATAACCTTCTTAAGAAAATTACCTGGTAATTTGACCCATGCAAGTATCGCTCTTCTACCTTGTTCACCTTAGTAATTATACTACATGTATGATGAAGTTTCAAGAAAAGAACAACATACAATGATTAATTTTTCCAAAAACAAATTTAGAAGTTTGGGAATAGTAATATTCAGTTGTTACAAACAATGGCAACCATAATTGTGTAGTAGTTATCTTCAAGGATTATGGCATTATTAGAGAAAACAAAAGAGAGTAGTGCCATATGACCAAACAACTCAACAAACATGGGCAGAGTGGTTGACATGTCGGTATGGTGAAAAAAACATGGTCCATTCATCCATGCTCATTCCATATTATCCCAGTGAGGTCGTACAAACTAAAGAAGTGAAGATTACAAACATAGGCAGAGCCTCTGAATTTTACATCCAAATAAATTAGCTTACACTTTTACACCTCTAGCAGTATAATCTTAATAATAACAAAAAAAAACTTACGCGAAACTGGTAAATAGTTTTGTCTCTAGATTAATCTCTTTCCCGAAGCACAAATAGTTATTACAATAAAGGTGAAGTCCTCATAAATGTTTATATAGATTAATTCTGTTTGTGATGAAAATGAAGAGATTGGGGGTGTGCCAATTTGACAGGTTGAGCATTTCACTTTCAGAAAAAAAAATATTACCGGGAACAATTTCTGTGGTGTCATGTGATGCACACCACTTTACAAAATCACACACAAAACATGACTAAATATAGCTGCAACAAAGATAAAATACTGTATGGGTTGAGATTAAAATTATTTTTCAACGAACACGTAACATAGTCACATGTATAGATGTGATAACTGTGTAATGGTTGTTGGAGAGCACAGAAGGATAGCCCTTAAAAAATATGATCAGACCAAGGGTGGAGTTAGCACCATGCAAAGCTAGAGTTTACCCAATCCAAATGGAAATTTCAAAGTTCTTAAGTAAAAAATAATAGCATTCATGTATTGATATCTCCAATACATTCACAACTTACCTGGATATTCCCCCTTTCTGATATTTTGATCTTGTACGCTCTCTCATATCTAAGAACAAGGCCCAAGCTTAGTTTAAGAAAAAAAATGCTAGCTCAACTGATTAGCTAAGAAATATAAAAAGGATTGTTTTTAATATTCTTTTGTCTGTTTTGGGGGATCAGTAAGAGGCTTCATGGGACCGTGAAACCTCTACATTCATTCCAGCATCGATGAAGCCTTGAAGTCAAGGAAAAATTTATCAGTGGAAAAGAACATACCTCATGTGGAGTATTTTACATAACTAAATCTAAGGAAGCTTCTGCATAGAAGAGAAAAAATTCAAACAATTTAATCATGGTGCATCTGTAGTATATTACTAAGATGGTAAAACAATTCTCAAATCTAAACGCGAAGGAAAAAAAACTAATAACACTAATACATTCAGATCCCCAATACATTTATAAATTACTTGAAATGTTCCCCTCTCTGACCAGTTGATCTTCCATGTTCTACCATATCAAATAGCGTGGTCCAAAGTTAGTTTGATAAATTATGCCAAGTCAATTTATTATCTATGAAATATAAAGAGGATCAGTCCGACTACATGTTTTTCTGGATCGAAGACGGAGACATATGGGCTAGAAAGAATGTGTTTTCTATTTGCCATGGAAGAGGCTGAAGCTCTGACATAGACTGACGGGAATCTAGGATGGGCTGGCCCAATTTTAAGATCGTTCTTAATCATTTAGATTTAAGTAGAAGGTTGGGGTACTTTCTACCGAAATAAAACTAAGACTTAGGATCATCCGTCTGTTTCTCTGGTATGCTTGTGTGACCTACATAGCCGAAATATTAGTCTGCCGCATTTGTACTTATTAGTTCTGGTTACAGCCAAAGAGATATAGTGGTATACAATCCATTGTTCGATGATATAAAATCTAAATGAGAGATAATCTTTGTTCTAGCTTAGTTGAAAGAAAGTTGAGTATACTGTATTTTTCATGTAGTTTGTACCTGAAGTACTAATATTCATTCCTACTACTTTCCAAAAAAAAAGGATAAGCATGACCCCGCGCTAATAATGATTGTAGCTAAATCATACATGAGGTATAACATAAAGCCAAAATCAGGAACTGCTGACTTGTTTTTTTTTTCTTTTGAGACTTGGAACACCTGACTTAGGGGCATGGGTATAGCTGCCTATATGCAGTAGAAGCAGCGCACCTGAAAGTCACCTACAAATCTTGAGAATTTACATGCACAATGATGAAGAACATCACTACAATCAACGAAGAATATACACGACAACCTGTACAGAAGATTGTCTCTATTTTTCAAAGCTAAAGTCGGGTTTTCTTTTTAAAAAATAACTGATGAGTATTGCCACAGATACTTGTTTGTAAGTAGAAGAGGCACAGTCGAATGTCACATACCGACAGCAACATATAGAAAATCGCTTACCATGATTTTCTCCTAGTTGACTGAACAATAAACATGATATTTATTATTATAAAAAACTCTGCAATAGAATTGACACTTCATAATTTTAATAATTTCTCGAACGCGTACAGTGCATCGTCTTACTACAAAAGACAAGGAGCAGCGTAATTGCATTAAAACTGGGAACAGCTAAAAGGTGCATAGTGCCAAAAGGAATACCACATGTATTGTAGTATGGGTCGATCTTGTACTGGACATGCGGAGCCTTCTCTGATGAGTCGGATTTGATGCCTCTCACATGACACGGAGATGCCATAAGTTCCTTCTGTCTTCTTCACATCATTCATGATATTGAGATGCTCCATGAATAAAAGCCAGGTTAGAGGTTAACATGTAAAGGAGATAAAAGAGACACAGAGAAGATAGATTTGTTCGTATATTTTTCCACATCAGTTCCATAGAGGATGGAACTCTGGCTCTAGATAATCAATTGAGCTAGCGTCATCCCAGGAGCTCTCAGACGTCCAAGAGCTTGCTCCGCCACCATCCTAGCAGCCCCAGGCTCACACAAAAGCACGACACCACCTCGCCGGTTCCTCCCATGATCTCCGCCCGGAAATCGGCCGCTTCATGCTCGAGACCCGCACCACTGTCACCGCGGAGCCCTCCACGAGTCCACACGGGATCTTGACCCCGCGGGTGCGCAAATCCTCAACCACGGACGCCCGGTAGTTCCCGTCGAGGGCCTTTTGACTGGTGCGAGTTGCTGCCACCGCTATAACGATGACGGTGAGATTGCGTCAGGCGGCGGCCACGAGGATGGCCGCAGATCGCATCTGTCCCCGACGTTCTCTGTGTGTGTGTGTGGGGTGGGGGGAAGGGGGGCATCGTAGGGCGCAGGTTCAGGGACACGCTGGGTTGATCGAGGATAGAGGTGGAAGACCGGAAGAGCTAGGCGGCGGCGAGAGAAGGAGACTTGTCGTCCTTCTGTTGTAAGGAAGGGGAAACGGGATGGGAGGATTAGAACCGACTGAGGCAGGGCGAATGTTGAACAACACACAGACACCGGGCTTGCTTCGATCTAGTCGCTGACTATGGGTCCATGTCTTCGAGCAACCACACGCCTCAAATAGCCCTACGCTTAGATCTTTGAAAGGACTAGGATTATTGTAGTCAGTTCAAAAAAAAAGGATTATTGTAGTCAGATCAATGGACTAATAGGTGGGCTTCAACACCACGTTGTGAGTAATGTTGCCACCGCTGCTGCTGCCAGCGACGAAGAGTCTCGTGGAGTCACCGTGGTCGGCCAGCCACGGCTCCGATCCCCCGGAAACGCAGCTCACCACTGTCCAGCAGAGCGCGGCCCACGCGTCCTCGTAGGCGGCGGGGATCGGGTGCTCGGGGGCGAGGCGGTACTCCACCGACACGGCCACGGAGGGCGTTCTCCTCGACGAGATTCTGTACACGATGAGGAACGGGGAGAAGTCGATTTCGATCTCCTCATCAGGATCCATGGCGTACGGCCGGAAAGGGAAATACGCCGGACACTGGGCACCAGGCTACTGCCTGCACTTTTTATCGTTTTCTAGTCGCTGTAGCGCAAGATCAGTATTATGTCCACATACGTACAGAATACGGCAGTATGTGGTCAAAGCGTACATACGGCTTTGCTTAGTATAAAGACAGATAGTACCTCATAGAGTCACGAAGTGAAGATTGCCTTTCTGGCTATCGAGCGTGCGGGGAGTAGACGCTTGGAGGAGGTCATGGGTTCGAATCCTGAATATTGCAAGCCATTTTAATTGATTCGTCCTCCGGCTGACATGCGGGGCCCACGTGTAAGGAGCGTTATGTACGTATTTGCAAGTCAACAATAGTTTGGGGGGGTTTCTGCAAAGTTCTGTTGCCACCTAGGCATCCAAATGGCTTGCTCTGATTGGTTTTGGACCTTTTTGCTCCAACTTAGCAAGTTGATGTACTAGTTAGTACACTTTTATAAGTTGGTGTATGAACTAGTTCCCACCGTGCAAGTTGTTGTACCCCGGTGCTAATACCTCTATTAAAAACCAGATAATTCTCGCCGTCTGATCATCGGAAATGTCTGTGACTGACCAAAAAATCCTTATTCGTGTCCATATCTGCATTTCTATGAGCAAACAAACACTTGAGGGTTCTGTTGCAAGATAGCCCATTCATCAACCGTACCCCAACCCGAAACTTCCGATCCTCCAATCCATCTCACAGCACATGGCTCCGGCCGCCGCCATCGCCGCCGACCTCGACGAGGACCTCCTGCGGGAGATCTTCCTCCTCCTCCCTACCCCCGCCGACCTCATCCGCGCAGCGCTCACCTGCAAACCCTTCCTCCGCGCCATCCGCAGCCCCGCCTTCCTCCGCCTCTTCCGCCGCCGCCACCCCTTCACCTGTCCGCACCTCCTCGGCTGCTTCATCTACCGACCCGTCGAAGACCGCGTCAGCGGGAAACCCGGCCCTCTCCTTCGCGCGGTGTTCGCTCCCGGCGCCACGCGCCCCATCGTCGAGGGCGGCGACTTCGCTCTCTCCTTCTTATACGCCCGCGGTTCGTTGTCGTACGCCGACCTGTGGAATGTCTTGGACTGCCGCAACGGCCGCCTCCTGCTGCGTAACGAGGTGACTGGAGAGATGGCCGTCGCCGACGCATTGACCCGGCGCTGTGTCTCTCTCCCCGCGCCCCCCGCCGAGCGCCCCGTAGGGTACGGTCTCGTCGCCGACGACGGCGACTCTTCGATGTTCCAGGCGTTCTGCATTTCGCAAGACGGCGGCGAATCCTCCGGGCTGCGCGCCCTCGTCCTCTCCTCCGGCGAGCTCCGCTGGGCCGACGTCGCCAGCCTTGTGCTCACGCACCAGCCCGACCTCGCCAACTGCCGGGCGATGCAGGCGAACCGTTCGCTGTACTGGGGTCTCAAAGGCTGGGAGCGCATGGTGGAGCTCAACAGGGTGACGATGAAGTTCTCCGTGCTGGAGCTCCCGCCTTTTACGCGGAAGTTCAGATTCGACGTCATTGAGAAGGGAGAGGATGGCGCCGGTGGGCTCTACCTGCTCACCATGCGCGACTTCTGCATCGAGGTTTGGGGCGGTTGGGAGGATGTCAGTGGTGGACTGACATGGACGCTTGTGGAGAAGTCGGTAAGGTTCCAGAGGGCGATGGCGGCCATGATTGGTTTGCAACATTCTCGCCAGCGTGGGCTGCATGTCATCGGGGTGGTTGCCGGTGCCCTGTTCTTGCGCAATGGGGACCGTCTGCTCTCCATTGAGCTGGAAACTATGAAGCTGAGGATGTTGTCTCGTAAAAACAGATGCCCGGCGGGGCTGATTTGTCCTTACACAATAGCGTGGCCGCCTTCGTTCTTGAATCCTATTGAACAAAGTGCTTGATAAGATAGCTGGTGAGTCTACTATGCAAGTTTACTGTGTACTTTGCAAGTTTTGACCAACGATCTGATTATATACATAAATATGTCGACCAAACAATTCAGTTTAACTTGCTAGCATTTTCTTGTGTGCCTTTAGCTTTTGCGCACACAAAAAGAACATGATGTTTTACTCTGCAAAACTTTTTAGTTCTCGTCTTGGGTGAAATCTTCTGATATGCTGAATACTTTTAATTTGGTGCAGGAATTTGAGGCTAGATGATAAGATCTTGTGTCAGAGGTAACAAAAGGGAAGGCAATTCGATTATCCATATGAATTCCTGGAGGATGATCGCAGTGCAACTACTTCGGTCATGCTTACCGGTCTTAGTTGTTGTTAATCTCAGTCTCACTATTATTCGACTGTATAATTTTGGGAATGTAGCATTTAACATGCTTCCTGATTTCTTTAGCTGTTCATCTGGGTCCTCGCATTACTGGAGTTGGTGTGATACGAATACTGGGTACAGAGATCCCCTGGATATCTTTCTGGGCTTCCAAAATCATGCACAGTGGTTGCTGCGATTGTCGCAATGGTTGATGAAATAGTTGTATCGGTGCCTTTTTTAATCTAATCTTTGGAGAATTTTGAGATGCCACAGATGGAAACAGCAGCGTCCGTTTTTTATGCTTCTGTTTCTTCAGTTTATCTGGGTCAACTGTTTTGTTGGCAAATATTTCAGAGAGGCAGGTTATCCTTGTCTTTCAGTCATGTTGCATATGGACCTACAATAATGAGTGTGAATGCTTGATGCTAAACAGTCATGTTGTGTGTGCGCCCATGAATTACCTGGGCTGGCATCACGAGTCAGAGGGGCTGTGTTTGCAATTATGCATCTTTTTTACTCTGCTTATGCAGCCTTTGATACAGATGCACAAATACCGTGTTCAGAGATCCCCTGGATAATCTTTCTGGGCGTCCAAAATCATGCACAGTAGTTGCTGCCATTGTCGCAATGGTTGATAAAATAGTTGTATCGGTGCCTTTTTTAATCTAATCTTTGGAGAATTTTGAGGTGCCACGGATGGAAACCGCAGCCTCTGTTTTTGATGCTTCTGTTTCTTCGGTTTATACGGTTTTGTTGGCAAATATTGCAGAGAGACAGGTAATCCTTGTCTTTCAGAGTGTGAATGCCTGATGTTAAACAGTCATGTTGTGTGTGCGCCCATGAATTGCCTGGGCTGGCATCACGAGTCACCTTGTGCATTATCTGAATCAACAGAGGGGCTGTGTTTGCAATTATGCATCTTTTTTACTTTTCTTATGCAGGTTTTTCAATAATAAGAGTATCATGCGAGTTTCATGCACCGATCCATCGACCCAAAGGCAATTTTCGCTGTGTCAGTTGTACTGAACACTCTCCCGCGTGTCGAGGCCTGAATGGCTCAGTGTTCCGTGACGATAAGGTCTTCGTCGTCGGAGTTTCAGGCACTGACCAATCCACCCAGCACAATCTTCCGTGTGGTGGTTGTACTCAACCCGTCACGTCGAAGCCCAATGGTTTCTACATGTGACCGACACGTTCAGAGATGACACTGCGTTCATTTCATTCTGTCATACGCTTGCATGCAGTCTGCAGAAGTAGGCTCAATTTTGTTAATACTCTTTGTACGATGATGAATTATCTACAAGAGCATGCTCCTTGACTTTCTTCAAGTGAAATACCTCAGTTCTGCAAAAAGGGTTTAAATGTTTTACGGGTCCATATTCATTGATTTTCTTCAAGTTAAATACCTCAAACATTTCCTTAAAAAATGTTCAAGAGGTTTACCTCTTCTCTCCCGCCTGAAATGAGTTTTGGGGTGTAAACATTGTTGTAGGCTGAATAATAAACTTTAAGATATACTACTAATAGTATCTTTCGTTTTATGGTTGCATACTGAATTTAGTTGGTGAAACATGTTGATAATAGATTGCGGTAATGATTCTGGGCGCAGCAAAGCGCGCGAGGTTCTTCTAGGTTTTCTGGTATCTTCTGTTTCGGTGCTGAATTCGCCGCTTTGTTGTTTGCTGAGTTTCTCCCTTCTTTCGGTGCGCTGTTGGTTTTGTGCTCTGGACGGGATCGCGCGGATAGTCACCCACTGAATATGAGCATGCCAGAAGAGGTGTGGATTTGGATACTGATTGTGTGGTTTGTCGGCGCCAGTTTGAGGATGGAGGGGATCTGTTCTTCAGCTATAAGCGCGTCAAAGCACTATGGAGTGTGCTTAATCTGGTCGATGTCAGACAAGGCTTGATGAATTCAGCAAACAACAAAGCGGTGAATTCAGCAAACAACAAATCCTCTACGTGTCCTCGAATATCTCTTGAGGCTACCATATCAGCCGAAGATGTCAACCATTGCTCTCCTATGGTGTTGGTGGCCTGAACGCAACAAAACTAATTATGGAGAAAAATGCCTTTCTGTTGATGAGTTTCAGTTCCACATCGAGAGGCATACGAATGAGACTGCACAAAAAAGAACAAGGCTGCGACTGCACAAATTATCTATTGGCCTCCACCTCTGGAGAATTATATCAAATTGAATATGGATGGGGATTTTGTGGTTGGGGAGCCATAGCTACAGATAATACTGGTCAGATTGTCTTTGCTGCTGTAGGAAATATACAGGACGTTATTGACGCACTGCAATCTGAAGCAATTGGGCTGCAAAATGGGATCCGGTTCGCAGATCAGATGGGTATTGGACGCCTCCTTAGTGCCACTGCTTGTCAAATACTGATGCAAGCCATTCAATCTGGTTCCTTTGATCACTCACGCAGGGCACATGTTTCCCTTGACATCAAGTGCCACTTAGCGATTGAGTTTATTAATTATGATGTGGAATTTTTCCCACGGGCATGTAATAAGCCTGCTCATGTGTTAGTAGCATTGGGTATGGGTATGGACCAGAAAAATCATGCAATGTGGTTGTCGGATTACCCAGATGATGTAACCCGTCTTGTGGCTGGCGATATTGCCGTGTCTTAATAGAATGCAAAAAGGGTTTGTGAAAGGTAATATTGATCTTCAAATATATTTGACGTTTTAGTTGTGTTTCCTTCAGAAGAAGCTTAGTTGGTTCTATTAACATCAGTATTTGTTAATCCCTTAGCACTTGAGATTCTAATTTTTTTTTCTGGATTTTGTGTTACCTACAAACACTAGCAAGCTGATTCATATGAATTATGTTACAATCTGATTCAGCACTTTGGCTTCCCCAGGACCATCCAAGAGTGTGCATTTCGGCTTAGCATTCTACTGCAGACTATTATTTTTTTGGACTGAAATTGTATTTGAATTGTTGTTCTAACTTTGTTAGTTTAGTCAGCTTAGTTTTTCTTGAGACTATCAATGTCTGTATGTCCTTTACATCTTGTGAGCATCATATTCGTATGGCTATAAGGGTTTGTGAGAACAAACTGTAAGTGTTCTTTTGTTGATGGAGGCAAAAGAAATTGAGATGATTCTTATTATGCTGAATTTATTAACAAATGCTTAGAGTACTGCTGGAAGGCATCTGGAGGCACAAGCTGTTTTTAAGAATATCAAGGACAGGGCATGTACTTTCTCTTGTACGATAATACTGATTTTATTAATTCTTGTTTGGGTGCCATGGTTTAACTTTATTTGCACTATCCCTAAACAATGTTTGTTCTTTCTCAGGGTCTAATGTTATGAATTATACTACACTTGTGAAGCTTTTGTAAGAGTATTTTTCTCCTTTTGTATTTTTACTCTTTATTACTTCAGTAGCTTAATTATCCATCTTTTGTGGCAAAGGAAATCATCGTTATTAATGTATTTTCCCTCTTAACTGTAACTGTTAAAAGAAACACACAACTCTGGTAGAGAATGAACATTTGACTATCCTAATAATATGGTGCTAATTAAGAGTACATAAATATCTGAATTATTTTACTGAGTAAATTTCCGATTAAAATCTGGGTTCGTATTTGAGCTCTTGGAGCATCTATTAAAGTTTTCTTTAAAATTTATAATTAAGATTTTGAAACATTAGGAATATCTACGTGCCTGGATAATTTGCCGCCCTTGAAATAGTTTTCCCATTTGCCGACCTTGAATAGGTTTTAGAAGTATATAACAAAATGGAGCATTGAGGTTGTACCTGAGATAGAAAAGTTGGATAAATGTTGCATGATGCCTCTGTTACAATGGACAGATGGGATGTAAGTGCTTCATTTTCATATGTCCTCTTACTTCTTGAGGATGATTGGTTGGTGCATACTTTGGCAGGTTATTGAAATTGGAATGTCGGCAACTCTGAAGCGTCTGATATATAATGTCTAGAACTTCAAGAATCCTGTTGTGCTTGCACATGATATATTGGTATCTTCAAGAGTAAAATTAAGTGTGCTGATTTATATTGTAAACTTAAATTTACATATAAGTAGTTCTCCTAATCTCATAACGCTTTATGGTATGCTTTTGCACTAAGTTGCTTCAACTATATTTTTCGATTTGCTTATAGTTCGCAGCTGAGCTTGATGAACTTTACGTAAATAGTACCTTCTTTAGGATAACGAATTTTTTCCTAAATTTCTATGAATCATAACAAGATTTTAAGGACATGGTTTTCTCAATAATAGTAGTTGATATTCTGGCCCTCTTATGAATGGCGAAACATTGAATAACAGTCATTGCACAGACACATTTTTTTTTTTTTTTAGAGAACCCACAAAGGAGGTTCTAATCAACATAATGTAGATTATGCCATATTGCATATCCCCTCTAGCATTTCCACCATCGAATATTATCTACTGTACAATAATAATGGGCTGGTAAATACTGGCAACCATTGCTCCTTAGTCACTGTACTATGGAGTTTTGAGGTTGGGAGAAGGGTGTCTGCATATTTCTGTCTCTAGAATGCAGGTATGCAAGCAAACAAACAAACAGCGAGGCGCTATTTACTTCTGTTTATAACGTAGGATCAACTGGTATATGCTTATCTTTGCACTAGAGTGCAGATTTCATGGTTGAAGAAATAATTAGAGGACTTCCGGGCATCAGGACAAGAATCAGAAAGGGAATTTGAAAACATGTAGTGAGACATGGATACAAATATTTGCGGAGATGGTGAAGTGCATGAAAAGTTTGCAAGTTGCTTCACCTACCTCCTTCCTGACTCACATTGCAACCTTTGAACATTGGGTGTAGTGACCATTCACCTAAAAAAAGGTGTAGATTTACTTTTATATGGCGTGTTTCGCTTAAGTATAGGATAGCTTTATAAACAACCTATTTTCAAAGTAGACGAGAATAAATTCTCTGTGACCATGTACCCAAAGCTATTGTTTGTCTTTATTTATGTTCCTTCTGCTTTGCGACGGGTTGTAAACTCGAATATTCGATATACCAATTACACTGATAGAAAATAGGCATATAGTCCCGGTTCGCCAGGACCAAAAGTCCCGACCGAGCAACCGGGATTAGCTATGCGCGACTAAAGACCCCCCCCCCTCTATAGTCGCGCCGCTTACGAACCGGGACTAAAGGCCCGGCCACGTGGGCGGGTGGCGGAGCCGGGGGGCGGAGGACCTTTAGTCCCGGTTGGCCACCTGAACCGGGACTAGACTTTATTTCGTTATTTCCATAATTCATTTGGGTTTCTAATTATTTTTCACACCAATTTTTCTCTCCCTTTTTTTTCACTCCTTTTTTTTTTCAGAATTTGTATTATTTGCTTACCGTCTAACTACAATTATCTCTAGTCGAATTACTTACTCATGGTCAAACTTCCCGCTCGGTTAGTATCATATCAATCTTATTAACATGTTGGTCGATGCCACATTTCTTTATTGTTTGAATTTCAAATAAATCTTTTAATAAACAAAAGTAATGATGTAATTAATAATTTTGAATAAATAAATAAACATCAACTTTTTAATTTATATTATTTCTAAAAATACTATTAATATATCAAAATATTCAGAAAATAAAACTAATTCATTTTTAAATCTTAAAAAATACAAATAATATATCAAAAAATTAAGAACAATAAAACTAATTCATTTTAAAATCTTAGAAAATACAAATAATATATGAAAAAATTAAGAAAAATAATACTAATTCATTTTAAAATCTTAAAAATACAAATAATATATCAAAAAATTAAGAACAATAATACTAATTCATTATAAAATCTTAAAAATACAAATAATATATCAAAAAATTAAGAACAATAATACTAATTCATTTTAAAATCTTAAAAATACAAATAATATATGAAAAAATTAAGAAAAATAATACTAATTTATTTTAAAATCTTAAAAATACAAATAATATATCAAAAAATTAAGAACAATAATACTAATTCATTTTAAAATCTTATAAATACAAATAATATATCAAAAAATTAAGAAAAATAATACTAATTCATTTTAATACTGGATGAACAGATATATAGAAACTGTAGTTTTTCTGTTTTGTTTTCTTGATGTGTTTTTGTTTGTTTTCTTGATGTGTTTTTGTTTTTGCTTGTTTGTTTTCTTGATGTGTTTTTGTTTGTTTTCTTGATGTGTTTTTGTTTTTGCTTGTTTGTTTCCTTGATGTGTTTTTGTTTGTTTTCTTGATGTGTTTTTGCTAGGAATTAATATAAAATACAACACAATCACACATTCATAACATAGTCTTACGATCACACATAACACACAAACATAAGTCAATACTAATAAGATATCCATTACATATATATACTAAGATACCCATTACATGCATATATATCGAACGCCTACATCTATGGCTCCGTCGAGTAGATGCGGAACAACTCGTAGGAGACAGGGGCGGAGCCAAGGGGGGGCTAGCAGGGGCTAGACCCCCGCCAAGGTTCGGCCCCCCCTAATGATTTGGAGTACGTATTACTAGTATGGGTAATGTATATACTTGCTAATTATCTCATATACTTCCTTCGTTCCTAAATGTAAGATGTTTTAACCATTTTTCACATTCACACATATTTACATGTATGTAGACAACTTTTAGTTATATGCTCACTCATATTAGTATGTAACTAGACAACATGAACAACAGCTACAAAATCTTATATTTAGGAACGGAGGGAGTACGTGCTAATTAGTACTTAAATCCCAGGACTATGTACGCAGTGAGGCCGAGCCCAGTTTAGGCACGTTTCTTCTTAGCATAACTTCTTTTTCTTTCCGGTGGCTGAGCTTTCGTACTCTTGCCCCAAGATCAGATTGATCTGCCATGCCGTCATGGCGTCCTTGGCTGCTCGAAAACTATGCCAAGAGCCAACCGCTAGGAAACTCTCCCGTGATGTCGTCGTGTCAACCTATGTGTTGAAGTATTGATCGGGATGACCGTTTCTTCGTCTCACCACCATTCAGGAAGTTGATCTCTAAGTTATGTCACTCGTTCATTCTATACACTTGATTGATCATTTGCCCTTGAACACGTGTATGCAATACTACTACTCCTTATAGAAGTTCTAGTCAAGATCAGTAATAATTTTAAATTCAAGGCATGTCGCAAGTGCTAGCAGAAAATCCAATAATTTCACCTATACTCGGTACGGAGAAGTTGATCATAAATTTTATATTTGTGACACCTAGTTATGCCGGTTAAAATCTGATTTGCGTTTTTTACACTATTAATGATTCGACGGGTACTAGAGATTATATAAGGGAAAAATTTCGAATACTTTGCTCGAACACGGAACAATTTTTTGGCCATCCCGTGCCTCGCCCCCCCTATACCTAAATCCTGGCTCCGCCCCTGGTAGGAGACATATGCATCTATGGCTGCATACTTGACGTTCGTCATGTCAAGTGGGGTCTTCTCCCAATAGAAGTGATTGCTTCGGGGGAAACCAGACTTCATGGATTCGTAGCCCTCGTGGATGAGGGCAGTTGCCATGCGAGCCATCCCGATCTTTGGCCCGTTCAATTGGATAAGATCCTGAAGATCAATGTAGTGATCTTCAGATATCACAATACCCAAGCGCCTCAACTTCGGACGGTCTTGCGTAATGTCAACGCTGCAAAAGTCATATCCCTTGTTGACAAGAAAATCAACAAGGGCCGGAGAACGCTTCGAACTACTGCAACAACAAAAATATCAATGTGTTAGATATGTTGCAACACATGTATTCTTCACATGCAACAAACAAATCGAAGATGCATGCAAGATTGGACGTGTAGTGCATGCGTTATCTTGACCATTGGAAGATCAAAACCGACTCCTTGTACGCAATCTGGATGACGGCAACATCCCGTTGATCCGCCGTATATTCCAGATCAAGCCCGAAGAACCGGTGTTCATCGGGAGAGGAGGAGTAGAGATTGGTCAAATAACCAAGAGCACCGGCCAGCCGATCGCAACTGTTGGTGTAGCACACGTTCAGAAGCTTGCCGCATGGTGTCGGACCACTGTATGTCTCCCAAACTTCAGCCATGGTGGTGTGCTTGGAGAAGATCGATCGAAGAGATGGAAGACACAGAGAAGAGAGGAGGAAGAAACAGAGAGACTCCGACGCGCACTGTGGAATTGCGCCCTTCTGCCTCACTCGCGAAATAAAAACCGCCGCGCGGGAGGCGAGCAGTTTGATCTTTAGTCCCGGTTGGCCACGCCAACCGGGACTAAAGGACCAATAGTCCCGGGCGGCCAGGTCAACCGGAATTAATGCCCTCCACGCGCCTCAACGCGCTTCCCAACCTGCGACGTATGACCTTCTGTCGCGGGTCTCCTCCCGACCCGGGACTAAAGACTCATTAGTCACGGTGCGCTACGTTTGGGGACTGATGGGGGCGTATGGAAGGCCTTTTTTCTACCAGTGTTAGATTTCATGTCATTGGCCAGTGTTTGTCTATGTACTACAATATTTCAACTGTTAAGTCTTGTTGTTGGTTTTCTAATATGTTTTTAATTGTCCAATCTTATTGCCCCACCGATTACCAAATTATTATTTGTGCACGAGTTGTACCCATTTTCTACTTAATTTGTTATGATCTAGATAGAGAAAGACCCAGGTGCGGACCGCCAACCATAACTGAAAGGAGACAAAAACGGGGCGCTGCAAAGCGCGCCATCTCCTTCTAGTGTACAAATACGCCAACACCAGCAAAGGATATCTCATTCAAATACTGTAATAGGTAGTAGGTACCCTATAAATAAAGATGATGCATAATTTACATAAAGGAAAATGATAGACTAGACCTCTGTTTGGCGAGCGCAGAGCCTAGAATATTTTGATTTCAATGTGAATGCAGTAAGGAACAACTACAGCGGAGACAACCGAAGAATAAGTAAACTCCAAACAACAATGTACAGTACAGTGCACATAACCCAGAGCAGAAGATAAACAAGATCAGAGACCTACTCATGAAGGAAAAAATAGATAATGAACAGCGCACCGCTGTTTGTTCTATACCTAACTACACGGCATCAACTCTGATCAAGTACATATAAAGGATAATCTGTGATTGGTAATGATAATATTTCCTCGTAAACTCAAAGAAATTCATGGCAGTGTGTTGGAAATCGTGGATATCTGGCTAGTACAGTTTTCCTTGTACATCAAGTTAAATCCTAACCTCCTACCTAATTCTGTTGTTATCCTAAGCTAGCTATCCGAATAACATGTGGAAGCAGCTAGGATCTGTACCGGCTGTGTGGCCTCTCTATATATATGAGCCTCCCGGCATCAATGGATGCACGGTTCACAAAAACCAGACTTTATATTTCATATGGTATCAGAGCTAGATTAGATCTCCACGACAATGACTTCCTCGGGCACCTCCGGCTCCACTCTCGGGTCGCTAGGTAGTCAAACCCTTGGAACCTCACCAGTCAGTGCCTCCACCTTCGCCGGGCACATGATGTCTGGCGGCGCCGCCTCGCCAGTTCCCAACCTGGCAACGATGGTCACGGTGAAACTCTCCCGCGACAACTACCTCCTCTGGAAGGGCCAAGTTGTTCCCATCTTGAGGGGAAACCAGCTCCTAGGCCTCGTCAATGGGACGCAGGCCGCCCCGCCCATGAGGCAGCCGGGTCTGGACAAGGACGCAGACTTCGTCCTCAACCCGGCGTATATGCCCTGGTACACCCAGGACCAGCTGCTACTCGCCGCGCTCATCGCAACCCTAGCACCAGAGGTGCAGGCGCGGCTCCTTGGCGTCGAGTCCTGCGCCGCAGCCTGGACGGCACTGGAACGGATGTACGCATCCACCTCGCGCACCCGGATCACCGGGATCAGGAAGCAGCTCGCCGTCATCAAGAAAAAGGACATGAGCATGAGCGACTACTTCGCCAAGGTCAAGGGCCTCGGCGATCAGCTAGCAGCCGCAGGCCATCCCCTCGAAGACGAGGAGCTGATAGTGTACATCCTGGCCGGCCTCGACCACACCTACGATGGCTTCACTACCTCCATCAACATGAAAGGCGATGATCTCACCCTAGATGAGTTCTACGCCTATATGCTCGACTACGAGATGATGCGCGACACCCTCGACACCAGCTACCAGATCACCGCCAACCTGGCGGGACGCGGACGCGGCGATGGTGGCGGTCGTGGGCGTGGCCGCAGCAATGGTGGACGCGGCGGCTTTCCTCATCAGCCCGCTGGTGGAGGCCATGGCTACGGCGGCCATGGCGGACAAGGCTACGGCGGCCATGGTGGACAAGGCTACGGTGGCCACGGTGGACAAGGCTATGGCGGTGGCCATGGTGGACAAGGCTATGGCGGCGGCCAGGGAGGCAATCAAGGTGGTGGCGGCGGCAACCGCTACCAGGGCCAAGGCGGCGGCAACAAGAAGCCGCGGCCCGTGTGCCAGATCTGTGGCAAGACCGGGCACATCGCGATCAAGTGTTACGAGCGCTTCAACCACAACCTGCAGCCAGAAGAACCCAATCACCACGCCTACAATGTCAACACAGGGCACCAGACGGTCGACCCTGCGTGGTATGCCGACTCTGGAGCTACTGATCACATCACCTCCGAGCTCGACAGGCTGCACATGAGGGAGCAGTACAACGGGAAGGACCAAGTGCACACTGCCAACGGTGCTGGTATGTCCATTTCCCATATTGGTAAATCCTTTATTCATACGCCACACAAATCTTTTGTTCTACAAAATGTTCTTCATGTCCCTCACGCACACAAAAATCTATTGTCAATTCATAAATTTACTAAAGATAACAATGTGTTTATTGAACTCCATCATGATTTCTTTGCTGTTAAGGATCGCACTACGAAGAAGGTTCTAGCTCTCGGCCCCAGTGAAGGAGGGCTATATCCGATCACCTCCGGCTGCCTGAGTCAACATAGGGCAGCCTTATCTTCCGTTTTCAAGCCTAGTCGTGATCGGTGGCACTGCAGATTGGGGCATCCCTCCTCTGCGATCATCGACCACATCATCAGTCGTTTCAACCTTCCTTGCAGCAAAGAGTCCAATAAAGTGTCGGTGTGCGACGCGTGTCAACAGGGAAAGAGCCACCAACTCCCCTTCCCTAGATCGACCAGAATTTCATCTTTTCCTCTCGAGCTTGTCTTCACCGATGTCTGGGGACCTGCGTGTCCTTCATCCGGTGGTTTTCGTTATTATGTTAGCTTTGTAGACGATTACAGCAAGTTTACTTGGCTGTTTTGCATTAAGAATAAATCTGATGTTGAACATGTTTTTCTTCGGTTCCAAGCTCATGTTGAACGTCTGTTAAACAGGAAGATCTTATGTGTACAATCTGATGGAGGGGGAGAATACCTTACGCCCCTTTTTCCATAAGATAGGCATAGATTATCACATCTCGTGTCCTCACACGCACCAACAGAACGGCTCTGCCGAACGCAAACATAGGCACCTAGTTGAGACAGGATTGACGCTACTCGCGCAAGCCTCCATGCCGGTTCGTTTTTGGGATGAAGCGTTCCAAGCCGCATGTTTTCTTATTAATCGGATGCCTAGTAAAACAATTTCCATGAGTACACCTCTTGAGCGTTTGCTCAACACCAAGCCAGATTATTCATTCCTCAAAACCTTCGGTAGTGCATGTTGGCCCTGCCTTCGTCCATATAATAACAAAAAGCTTCAATTTCGCTCCAAACGCTGTGTGTTCCTCGGATATAGCAGCCATCATAAAGGTTACAAGTGCCTACACATCTCTTCGGGTCGAGTTTACATCTCCAGGGATGTCGTGTTTGATGAACAACAATTTCCCTATTCTGACATCTCATCCCCTACTACACCTGATTCTCTGTATGATCAACTCCTCCTACCACCTACCACGTATCCATTCCAATCCTACCCCACGTGTGGTGATATGAATGTAGGAAATACTGATACAGGAAGTGGTACTCCTAGTACTCAAGTACATGTGCACGTTGATCCGTTTCCTTCTCATGTGCAGGCTACAGGCACCTCTCCCATGGTTGATGATCATGACCACGAGCCTATGGGTCACTCAGACGAAGATGCCTTCTCCGGCTCGCCCATGCCCTCCGAAGGATCCACTACAAGATCTGCCGCAACTCCTGCTGAGAGTCCTACTGTGGCGGACGGCCGCGGCACAGATTCGGCAGAAAACTCTGCCACGCCTTCTTCAAGTGCTTCGGCCTCAGCAGCTCCTGGTGCTCCTGCTCCCCCGCGCATGATCACGCGTCTCCGCGACAACACCTGGCGACCAAGGATCGCCACAGATGGTACTGTACCTTATGGTACAAAGCGACGCCGGCGTGCGTCCCTCGCCGTTACCGAGCCAACCAATCATCTTGAAGCTTCCTCCAATGCAAATTGGCGCCGCGCCATGGATGAGGAGTACCAGGCGCTGATCAAGAATGAGACCTGGCATCTTGTAATTCCTCCTCCCAAGTGCAACCTTATAGATTGCAAGTGGGTTTTCAAACTGAAGCATCGGGCTGATGGATCCGTTGAGCGCTACAAAGCGAGACTCGTGGCGAAGGGTTTTAAGCAACGCTATGGTGTGGATTATGCAGAAACGTTTAGTCCAGTGGTGAAACACGCCACTATACGTCTCATCTTGTCTCTTGCCGTGTCGCGAGGCTGGTGCCTGCGACAGTTGGACGTGCAAAACGCTTTCCTCCATGGAATTCTTGAAGAAGATGTGTTCATGCGACAACCACCGGGGTATGAACATCCTACTCTCCCTCACCATGTGTGCAAGCTGGACAAGTCCATCTACGGGCTCAAGCAATCTCCAAGGGCCTGGCATGCTCGCCTCAGCTTGGTCCTGCATGAGATCGGTTTCCGAGCGTCTCAAGCTGATTCATCTCTGTTTATCTATCAGCAAGGGGGAGTAACAACATACATGCTGATTTATGTCGATGACATCATTGTTGCTAGCTCCTCCTCTCAAGCAACACAAGTTTTGATCAGTCGTCTCCGTGACTCGTTCGCGATCAAGGACCTCGGAGACCTGCACTATTTTTTGGGCATAGAGGTGGTCAGAAATTCAGATGGAATAGTTCTCCGTCAGGCCAAGTATGCAAGTGATTTGCTGCTTCGAGAGGGCATGAAGGACTGTAAATCAGCGCCCTCGCCAATGTGCACTTCAGAGCGGCTGTCCAAGCTAGAAGGAAAACAACTATCTCTTGCACAGTCAACAAGATATCGAAGCGTAGTGGGGGCCTTGCAGTATCTAACGCTGACGAGACCAGACATTGCCTTCGCAGTCAACAAGGTCTGCCAATATATGCAGAGTCCGACGGATCAGCATTGGATCGCAGCTAAGCGAATTCTTAGATATATAAAAGGGACACCGCAAGGAGGGATGATGCTCAGCAAGTCCTGCTCTATGCTGCTCAGCGCGTTCTCTGACGCGGACTGGGCAGGGTCAGTAGATGACAGGCGCTCAACAAGTGGGTTTGTGGTTTTCTTCGGTCCAAACCCAGTATCGTGGAGTGCAAGGAAGCAGGCCACGGTGTCCAGATCCTCCACTGAGGCGGAATACAAGGCGCTGGCGAACGCTACTGCAGAAATCATATGGTTCCAGTCGTTGCTGGGTGAGCTCGGTATCTCTCAGAACAGACCTCCGGTGTTATGGTGCGACAACTTGGGAGCAACCTACATGTCTGCCAATCCAGTGTTTCACGCTAGAACAAAACACATTGAGGTAGATTTCCACTTTGTGAGAGAAAGAGTGGCTCGGAAGGCGTTGGAGATCAGATTTGTATCAACTGATGATCAAGTTGCAGATGGACTGACCAAGCCGATTGGAGCTGCTCAATTACGACGATTATGTCGCAATCTCAACCTAAAGGGTTGTGATTGAGGGGGAGTGTTGGAAATCGTGGATATCTGGCTAGTACAGTTTTCCTTGTACATCAAGTTAAATCCTAACCTCCTACCTAATTCTGTTGTTATCCTAAGCTAGCTATCCGAATAACATGTGGAAGCAGCTAGGATCTGTACCGGCTGTGTGGCCTCTCTATATATATGAGCCTCCCGGCATCAATGGATGCACGGTTCACAAAAACCAGACTTTATATTTCATACAGTGGTGCTGGTGGCGCCCCTGATGATTCCGTTGGCTCATTGCATTGCTGGTGATTTTTTCCGGCAGTCTTCTCATCCAAGACATCCTTCAATCCTTCCTGATAGGTCTCGACATAGTTCTTCACCGCACTCGTGTATGTCGAGGCATGGGTCATGTATATGCGCCACAGAGTGGGCTTCAGGGTCTCTGCCCTGCCCCTCGCCGCAACTGCAAGATCCTCGAGCACGCTAGGCTCACTTGTAGTCTTCCCCTCCTCGGTGTTCTTGGGGTCGGCTTCCTCTTTGACCTTCTTGTAATCGTTAGGCCTGAGCTCGGGACCGATATCTCTGACCCAGGAAGCCCCATAGAGCCTGGTTGCCTCCTTGAGTATGCCCCATTTCTCTTTCAGTTTGAGCTTCGGACGTCTCTTGGTGCCCGGAGGGTCTGGCAGAGAAGACGGGAACGCAATCTCTCTGAGATCATACCTCACGTAATCGCACAACTTCCTGCAGACAACTCTGAACTTCATCCTGATTGGTACGAAAACCTGTTGTTTCCGCGATGGACCAACCTGCGTCATATAGAAGTAAAGTCTGTCATTCCGTTGGTGTCTGGTGCTCCCACATTTATGTTCCAAATTCCGAACACAACACGGGTTTAAAAAGATGCAGGACGAAGTCATGAAATGTAAGCTTGGATTCAGCATGTATTTGTGAGCGTGAGAAGGGCGCTAGCAAACCATTTTTGCAACTGAAAATGCAGACAGAACAAACTGCAAACACTAGAATCGCCCAGGGTGCATATGTTTATCTCACAAGCATTTAACCAAACACCTTGCCTGCAGAAGGAAACTAGGATGCAGAAGGAAGCTACAGTCGAATCGACATTGTGACCGCCGGAATCGGAAAACAATGTAACGAAGAAAACTCTGGAGTATGAAGGAAAGTTGCTCACTGTCGGGCTTCTAGGTCGTGGTGGGTTCGTTGTTTTACCCGGGATATTTTGGACAGACAATTTAACCGGACCTAACTTGAATGGGGGTCAGACAGGCTTGTAACAGTGTTAACTGAGAAAACTGCAACGACCGAAAACGTATGCAAAAAAAATTGCATCTCATCTTTTGTATGCCAACACCTAATGAATACACTTCTCGTTTTCTGAACGATATAATACAGCTTTCTGGAGAGTGCTAACGCTACCACCTGATGATTGAACAGGAAATTTTGCATTATTTCGGTGGCACCACCGACACACATGCTGCCTGGATCACCACTGAACATGTATATATATCTTAAATCCTCCTCCCAGGAATATGTATATTTTGGTCACTCCGTTCCAAAATATTTGACTTTCAAGTGAGTGTATGTAGACAAGTTTTTTTTAGTTAGATAC
The DNA here is from genome assembly GCA_028641055.1 of Alopecurus myosuroides. Taxonomy (NCBI): domain Eukaryota; kingdom Viridiplantae; phylum Streptophyta; class Magnoliopsida; order Poales; family Poaceae; genus Alopecurus; species Alopecurus myosuroides. Next base: position 302,531,452 of record CM054061.1, read on the forward strand.
ACTTATTTAGAAGTTAACTATTTTAGATGGGGGGAGTAGATCACAACATGAGTATTTACATTACTGGTACTCAGGTTTCAGTCACCAAGCTAAACCATGACCGTAAGAACTTCAACATGTAGCTAGCTCTAGTTCAGTCTCGAGCTGATGAATCGGCGGAAGCATTTGCAAAAATCAATAGCTTCTCAACATACTGAAAGATGACTCTCCAATGTCCCCTCTTCCCGGCGCTTTATCTCCCCCAACGACGACGGGGTTCTTCATCTATCTAGAAAAACGACGACAGGATTTTTCTCAAAAAAGAAATGACAACGGAATTTTAGGACCGAATCGCGTATAGTGGCGAGGCCGAGGATGAGACCTTGTGGGGCTTGCGGCTTCGGCTGCAATGGGTTCAAAACTGTGTCGTCCCGTACTTATGAGCTGTCATACCCATATATTAGCTTCTTCATTACAAAAAGCTTCTTGTAACCTCAAACCAAAGAAAAAGAGCTTCTTGTTTGTTTTGAGCTGTGGTATTCCACCCGGAAAGAACTTATTCTTCTTCGGCTTCTTCATTATTTGAGTGGTGGCCTTTGATGTTTTGTTGGTTTAGTGAACTAGCACGGCGCCCTTGGCAAATGTGAGGGCATCTCGTTAAAAGCATTCGGAATGTATTAGAAATAAATTCATGGGACTGCGAATACTTTTGTTGGTCATCAGCTAGCTGATAGTTATTATATAATGTCGACACCAGCCCAAGGTTAAAATTCATATTTTTCCATATTAGACACAGAGTTTTGAAATCAATATGTTGCAATCTAAATAATAATGAGGCCCACAACAACATGGCTACATTATGTTTGGGTGAATTTATGAAAAATATATAAACTAATGTAAATTGCATTAACAACCGATCGGATCAATGATTTGTTGGTGTCATGTATAGTCCACTAGTTCTGACCACTTAATAAGGTTAAAAAGAAATGCATTTTAAAGGATTTTTCTGTCACGGAGTTTGCCAACTAAATACATTACTTTGTCATGGTTTTGAAGATCGATTTTATTATTTTCTAGTTGAGGATGTAAGCTTTTGATATATATGGTATCCATAAATCAGAAGAGGATAGATTTTTCGATGTTTTTACTTTACAAACAACATAAATATTTTTTGGGTGCTTAAACTGACTGTATCAGAAATAGATTCATGGAGAAAGTACTTATTTTGTTAGTCGGCTAGCCGGTAGTTATTATGTAATTTAAAATTGGAACCCGATGTTAAAATTCAGGTTTTCCATCGTCGACATTAGATTTACAATTGTGGAATCAATATATTCTGGTCCGGATAATAATGAGACCCACAACAACGATGGCTGAAGTTTGACAAAGTATATCCAAATATTACCAAGATTTACAATATTTGATGCATAAAATATGAAAATATATTTATGACGGTTGTAATAATATTGATTTGATTTTATATATGTTGTACTTTTTCTTTCTATACAACATGAAAATTTTAAAGCCTAATTTCGACCAAAACTTATATAGTACTCCAATCGTCACTGAATTGGATGTATCTAGCACTAAGCATGTCTAGATACAACCGATGACGGGAGGAGTAAATGACATGAACGACAAATGAAGAGATACGTGAATAATTAAGTCTAGATCTTCACGTGAAAAAAACGTCATAGGACATTGACCTGACAAAAGCTTAAGTATAGTTAGTCTGCATTGGTGATTTGGTGTATCGTACTGCGACTGTGACTCGAGTCGCAAGAGACATCGTCTGAAATGAAGGAGAGACGAGTTTAATTTCTGAAATTAATCGGCGGCCCCTGGAAATAAATATTTTCCAAACCCTTCGACACAAGCAAGAGACAGCACCCCCAGGAACATGTGGGCCAGGCTTACTGAGTCACTGGCTCAGTGAATTGGTCGACATTTTTAGGCTTTTCACGAGGCTCAAATGGCGCCTTCCGTGCCCCTCGTACAGCCACTGCGCGCGGCCATATGCACGAGAGGAAACAACCAGCCGAGAGTAAAACTACCCATCGTTTTCGTCCTACGCTCACCGTCGTCGTTTCGCCTAGTTTTGGCAGCTTTCTATAGGCCCACATGCACGTATGTGTGTATATACTGTGTCACCGTCGATCAATTGGTAAGTTTCGCCTAGTTTTGACAACTTGCTATGTGCAGCCCACACTTCAGATATTAACAGTAGTGTGCTGTCCAGTCCCTGGTGGACATCTCTAGTGTCAAAATGTGCAAAAATGTGCAATCTAGTCATCTTATGAGTAATTTCTCGATCGTCTTACATATAGCAAGCCCAAAGAGAAAACATGTTGTAGACATGAGGAACCATGAATAAGACTATATAATCATAATAATAATAAGACGTTTCCATACAATAGGCTCTTGCAACACATGCAATGTAAGTTTTTAATACCACTCTCCGACCGACCACCCTCTGGCCAGGGTTCTTGGAGAATTCTACATCACATGTGTTTTGGGACACTCGAAATGGATATGCCAAATAGATAGGCCCTAGAGGCAATTAATAAAGAAGTTTTTATTATCATAACTCATATGGTCATAATATGTTTTATATCATTCTATTGTTGGACTACGCTGCAGAATTTTAAAAAAAATTGCCCTACGTAGTCCGTTAGGATCACTATATAGATAACGAGACAGGCCCATACATGCAAGGATCGGAATCACGACTCATTGGGCAGCGGATTCAATGTGGTCGTAGAAGAGATCTGAACAATCGTAGAACCTGAAACAAGGCCTAGTTGCAAGAATGTCGCGCTAAGTCTTCCCTCGTCAAGGATCACACGTGTAATCTCTCTTATGGTGTGCACGCGTATGCTCATGTCCACCCATCAGCGTTCCGTCGTCCAAGACTCGACACTAACGAAGAGAGGCAACCTTCCGGCATTGCTAATTGACAGCTCTATTCAACTGTGATTAGAAATATGATGAATTTGAAAGTTCTCAACACATGAGAGAGACGAGCTAATTAGATCTGTGTCTAATCCGGAAAATAGAACTCTAAACTCAAATAGAAGAGTCTCTAATTCAATTAGAGGGGTTCTAATTAGAATCTCTAATTAGATTATCTAATTCTACTAGAGAGAGAGAAATGCTTAGAGCCAATTGTGTGTTTTTCTTTGAGTCTTGGGGTCCTTTATATAGTGGGAGGGAGGGGGAGAGTCCTAGTTGAGCTAGGAGGAGGGTGGCCACACCCCTTCCCTAGCCCAACTCAGATTGGGCGAGGTGGAGTCCAACTCCACCTCCCTATCCCATTTTCTTTTCTCTTTTTTCTCTCCAATAAATTCAGAAAAAATACCAGGACGATGAGTACCAACTTGTGAAGACACTGGGGCCCGCCTGGAAGCCCCAAAATAGGGTGCGGCCATGAGGGACATTTCTGCCCTCCTCCCCCCTCCTTCCCGTTTATGGAAAGTCCCCGAAACTCCTCTAGAACCGTATAACCACTGTAGATAAAATCATCAATTTCATCTACCGATGTTAGAAACACTTTTCTAATATCCCAGGACATCTCATTCCCGTCGTTACCTCTCATATAAATTATGCCTAACACCGGCATAATTCTCCGTTGTTACCTCTGCAATAACAACTTCCTCGAAACCACTATGATTGACACCGAACTTGTTTCTGTGACATCATAACGATAGCGAGCATTCATAAAACCGATAACAACATATAAATTCTCTCAACTAAAGGTTGGAATGGCTTAAGAGTGTGACCGGTAAAGACTCGATAACACACAGACATGTCCGGGAACTTACCGAACAACAACCAACAGCGGGCCCGTGGACGTACATGATGGGTCATGTGTGTTCCCGAAGAACGAGAGAACCTTATAAGTTACTCATAGCACTTATTCCCCTAACTTCACGATACCAACGATATCATGAGGTGATACTATGTGATCTGATATGATCAAACTCTTTGATCTCAACACATAAAACTTGTTACCAATATCGTCCTCTTTTCTTATCCATATTTTCAATGTCCTTGTGATAAATCACACTGTGTCTGGCAAGACTATATGACAGTGGTGATACTGAGAGGCCCCAAAGTGTGTATCTCTCTATCGTCTAAAGGAGTTAAGTACTAGTCTTGAACGATCTCAGTTCCATTACACTTTCTAGATCATACCCAGATAACACCGTTATGATCCCCAGTTATGGCAAGATAGTCGATGATATCCAAAGAATAACTTTCGATTGTATGGTTACTAGAAATTCTCATAGTATAGGAATTATAGTCAATGACAAATTCATATGTATTTTTCTAAAATACATTGTAATTATTTAATCTCTTTTAGAAACAACATACACTTGGTCGATTCAGTACTATTGTTATCCTAACAATAAACTCTTATGTTTAGTTAAACTTTTAACTAAGTCCATGATCAGGAAAATGTGATCATCTCACAAACCATAAGCTAATATTATAGCAACTCCAACAGCCACGCTATAATCTGGCGCGCTAAAATGCGTTTACAGCACGCTGGCAGCGCGTTTGCAGCGTCGCGCGGGTGACAGGAATTCCAGTCGCGCTAAATTTCGCGTGCGCGTCGGGGCTGTGGTTTACCAGACGTCCAAAAATACCCCCCCCCCCCCCCCCCCGCGCGCGCAGAAACCTCACACTAACAAATATGCACATCATAGAAGATCAAACAAAGGCACGAAAAAAAAAATAGCGTAATTATTCTTACAACACAAACCAATAGTACACAACAATACAAACAATAGTTCATCAACAATACAGCAAATTGTTCATCAAGTAGCCGTCAAATACAAACATAAAACTACTGGTTTTGTTGTTCATACCATTTCCACCACTCCTCCGTGACATCTTCTTGAAGATCATCATGCGCATCGTTGTCGCGAATGGTATGGTACGATGCAACAAAGCAGGAAATTCTCTCTTCTCTTCTTCTCACTCGTACGGGCTGTGATGGAGGGATAATAACCCGGTAGGCCAACTCCAAGGCGTAATCCGGCCCAAAGGACTCTGTGCAGGATCCGGCTAAGGATAAAGAAACTTCCGGAAGGCCCAAGTTTGTAGGCCCAGTAACCCGGATTGTGGGTTACGGTAAAGGAAGGTTAGGGTTTGTATGCCGTGTCCGGGTAGGATCCAGGGTATGTCTTGGAGGACAAGCCGGGGGGTGCGGGTGCTTTATAAACCGACCCCTAGGTCTAGTTGAGAGATCTCAGAACCCTAGCAATATCGCTTGATATCGAGCATCCAGTGTAACCCCAGAGTTGAGTTATTATATTGAGATCGGAGACTCGGCGACTTGATTGCCGGCTACCAGATCGAGTTGCATCATGTTTTCCTCTGAGCTAAACCCTCTCCCAAACGCCTGTGTCGTCTTGCCCCAAGATCAGTTACCCCCGGTAACGTCTGCCGTGATAATCCCACGACAGTTGGCGCCCACCGTGGGGCCTGCATCCAAAGGTGTTTACATCACGGGAGAAGCTCGGAAGAACATGGAGAATCTTGTCGTCGGCGAGATCTACATCGACCACAAAGGAGAAAAGACGGTGGACGATTCCGGCTGGGGGCCAGAATTGGATCACCTCGAATCCGGATCTGTCGTGACAATCGGCCGGATCAGCGTCTTCATTGGTATGGTATGTACTTCCGGTTCGATCCCTGACAATTTTGGATCTGATTCTGTGTCAGGGGAAGCCACTTCTATCCAATCAGAAGATGAAGAATCAATTGGAACGACATATCCGGCGGAAGAACCCATCGCGAAGTGGGAACAGCCGGAGGAACCGGCATGGACCCCGCGCGACCGGGTCGAAAGAGAGCATGATACCGAGTCCATCCTGGACCTGCTGGAGAACCGGTATGAAGAGAATAACGGCGAAGAAGAACATCATGAATTTACACCAAGTATCGTACGCCGAGTTGCGGTCTACACGGCTCCCGCGGCCAATCTCAACCAAGAGAACGCAACCGCGGCATCAGTCGGGGCGGCTCAGGCATTGGCCCAGCAGCAGGGCGCGGCTAACGGAGACCCGGTTCTGGCTCGGGTTGATGGAGAATCGGCATCAGTGACCAGCCGTGCAGCAGACGAGGAGTTGCACGCAAATACGTTCGGATTTCTGGGAAACCGGACACCAGGGGCGGGTCCTTCGAACCCGCGTCACCCGGCCTTATTCGATAATAATTTGATCCTAGACCCCACGGTTCTTGCTACGGTTATCACTCCAGAAAACGCATCAGAACGTGACAGGGATCTGGATGTGGCTCGTCGTGCGTTGGAACAGCAAAGAAGGCAAGTAGAAGCGGAAAGGCAAGGGATGGCCACACGGCAACGTGAGCTGGATGCGCTGGAAACTCGGCTCCGAGAGGAAACATCTAGAGTACATCAAAGGCATCAAACCAGGTTACCAGCAACGGGCGGGGTTATTAATCCGGCTGCTTTATTTATCACACCTCAGGATCAACCGATACCAGTGGTGAACCAGGGGACCGCACCCCAACCGGCAACAGCGGGGGCACATCCGGCAAATGAGCGGGCCGGGTTACCCCTACCACAGACTAGAGTCACAACCGGCAACGATCTACCACCACCGCCACCATCACGATTTCGCACACCAGCAGGTCACTACAATAATCCCATGGACAATGTGTATGCGGCGACACTCGCATTAAATCAAATCCCCGTGGGAGAGTCACCCCATGCAGAGAAGACCCGGCAAGCAATCGATCTGTTGCACACTGCGGTGGCGCAGCAAGCCAATTATCCGGATCATAGAAGCGGGATGCACGGGACGCCATACGTCAGTCAACAACAAGGGAATATCCAAACAAGTTCAGCACGGCGGAGGGAAAAGCAGCAGCAAATGCCGCCTCCTCCCCGCGTTCAGGCAGCATCAGCAGCACAGGCTGTTGTGGACAGCTCCAGGGCTCGGAGGGCCGCGGCCGGGTCTGCAGCGCATGGACTACCCGCAGCGCCGCGCCCAGCCGCGCCCCCCGCTGTATCACACGTTTCTCGAGCAAGGCCGGCCTCGACCGTTCTTGCGGGACCCAAGTGTCTCTCGGACAATATCAGAGCTGAACCTTACCCGGAAAAATTCAAAGAGCCAGGAAAAGTAGTGAATTACGAGCCAACTATGGATCCAGAAACATGGCTAAGCAGTTATGAGATGGCAATGTCGATTCGCAACGCATCCGAGAATCTCCAAGCCAAGTTCATGTACTTGATGATGTCAGAAGGAGCAGCAAAGTTGTGGTTCACCAATTTGCCGGAAGGATCGATCAAGTCCTGGGAGGAATTGAAGACCGCGTTTGTCAAGCACTTTCATGGGACGTGCAGAAAATTGTTCACTATTGATGATCTAGAGCGATGCGTCCAGAAGAAGGGAGAGTCGGCACGCAGTTGGGTGCGCCGGGTTATGGAGATACTTCACTCGTCCACAGATATTCAGCCCAAGGATGCACTACAAGCTATGGCAAAAACATGCAAGTATATACCTTTAGTGCAAAAGTTAACTCGCATGAAATCAAGTCGAAATGCGTCGGAGGTTACAATGGGAGAATTGATGGATGCGTGCAACAAACACGCTGCGACAGATACTACAGAGGAGGAAGTTGATGACAAGAAGGTAAAAGCAAACACAAGTAATAGCGGAAGAACCGGCAATGGATCAGCACCGGGTAATAACGGAAATAGCCAGAACAAGCGCCCGTTTGAAGGAGGCTCCGAGTTTGTCGCCAACACAGAGGCCGGGTCTTCTAGACCCAGAGCAGAAGGAAATTTCAACGGAGGTAATCACAATGGAGGAAACTATCAAGGACCACCAAGGCCGAGTAACAATTGGGACATATTCAGAATGGCATGCCCGAAGCACAGCAGGAACGGCATGCCAGCTAACCACTCCTTGGAGCAGTGCGCCGACTTACAAAGATGGAAAAATGAGGAAGTGAACAGAGCTATGCGAGGTGCAGGACGGGGAGGAGGACCGGGTCCAGGGGAAACCCGGGCAACGGCCCACCCCAGCCGGTAACCCGGCGGCTGGAAATCAAGGTAATAACCAAGGAGGGGCAGGAGTTTCCAGGCTAACCCCAAACAATTGGGTCAATATCATGTGCATACCACAGGAGGTTCTAACAAGGACAAAAAGATACTGAAGCAAGCGGTCAACTCAGTTTCGTCGGTTGTCCCGAGATACCTGAGATGGTCAGAACAGGATGTAACATGGAGCAGAAGGGATCACCCAGAAAGAGTAGAACACCCGGGAGTCTTGGCATTAGTAGTCGCACCACAGGTCAATGGGTATGAGCTGAAAAAGGTTTTGATGGATGGTGGAAGTAGCATCAATATACTGTATTGGGAAACCTTCCTACGCATGGGCCTCAAGGAGTCCCAGCTACAAAAAAGCTCAACAATTTTTCATGGGATAGTGCCGGGTCATTCAGCGTGCCCCGAGGGAAAAATCGCATTGGAGGTAGCTTTTGGGGAGTCAAAGGATAACTATCGAGTTGAGTGGCTCACCTTTGAGGTAGTCAAATTGCGCAGTCCTTATCACGCATTATTCGGAAGGCCGGCTTATGCCAAATTCATGGCTAGGCCGTGTTACGTGTATCTACAGCTAAAAATCCCGGGTCCCAAGAAGACCATTACCATACATGGAAATCGAGACATAGCAGCTGAATGCGATGAAGGAGACGCAGCAATGGCCGAGCAAGCCTGTAGAAAAGAAGAACTCAAGCACTATCGGTCTCAAGCAGACCCGGAGGACAGAACCACATCAAAAAGGCCGAGTACTGAAGGCGAAAGAGCAAAGTCCAAGGTAGCACAAGATACTAAAATGGTAGCTTTCATCAAGGATGACTCCCCCAAACAATCCGCTATAAGAGAAGAAACGGCACGGCCGCTTACAACCAGCCACGTTATGGAAACACCTCACCCGGGTTGGCTAGTAAACCCGGTACTCATCATGAAAAAGTCAAACATGTGGAGAATGTGTATCGGTCACGTCAGCCCGGGACCGGTGCCCAAGAAGAACTAAACAATGTAACAGGCAGCAGGTTTCAGACGCGCTCTTTTCCTACCCAGGGTACCTAAGGGGACTGGAAGGTTTTTAATGAGGCGTCCTGCTGATCCAAACTTTCTCGCATCAATAAAGAGATGGTTATCAAGTCCTATCTTGTTACAGCCTTTGCTCCGATTACAAGTAAGTAGTATCCATGTGACATCAATACATCAGTATCATCAAGAATATTGGGTATATATAGGTCTCGGGGGCTGGTTGCACAAGTAGCGCAGCCACAAACCCAAAGACCCGGCCTTGATGCCTATAAGTTATAAGGGCCGATTATTCGCAAACGAGTACGGCTGCAATCTTATAACTGGACAAAGGAGCCAAATTTTCTTGACTTTTCTTACTTAAGCTCAATGTGACTCGCACTAAAGTGGCATGATTTGCTCGCTTACGATTACAATCAGCCATGAAGCCCAATGGGACTTGTCTGACCCTGTTTTCGTATAGATGTAACAACATGGTATCCACGCGAAAGCCGGCTTACAGTACAAGATAGTCAAAAGGGTCATCTAAACCACAAGTTATGCAGAGTACAAGGCTAATAGCTGGAAACTCAACGTTTATCAAGCGTAACTTCATTATGAAACAATTCCGGGTTTCCGCTTAGCGACAACAAGTTTGTTCTCTTCGAAAAAACCACACACCACAGACTCGGAGATTCGGGCCTTGGGCACTGTGGGTTTCGAAACAGAATCAAGCTGTTTCATTGCTAAGCTCGAAAGACCCCAACGTCCGAGTCGTGGGGACTTGGGGACTTAAAGAAAAGTCCACCTGTCAAAACCCACGGTACTCGGAAATAAAGAAGGAAATAAAAAGAAAGTCGGATATCAAGAATAAGTCCAAAAATAGGCAAGTATCAAGTTCATCAAAAAGGCCTAGAAAGGCATGAGGTGTATCACAGAATTAAAGTGCATTACAAGTTGCGACACTGGTATCAAGGGTGCACAGGCGCACCGTCAAAAGAATACTTGTTTTGAGTAAAAACATCAAATGATTGAAGTATTTTTATGGCGTTTTGCTCATTCGGCTTCCTGCGTAGAGTCCACATCGTTGCCCTTACCTTCCGGGTCTTGCTCCTGGACTTGCTTTATTCCGGAATCGTCACCCGGATTCCTTGCGGCAGGACGGACTGGGGGAGGAACAGCTGGTGTAGAGGTGGCTGGCCCTGATAACTCGGCCTCTCTCTTTGCAGTTGCTTCCCTCTTCCTAGCCGAATCAGCAGCCCATTTCTCCAAAATATCAAAAGGCGGGGGTGCTTCCTCTGTAACAATTTTGCCTTCAGCGTCGTATGAACTCATAATCGTGTTCAGATCCATACTATCGGCCAACGTAGTGGCCGAATGACGCACTGCAGACTGTACGGCCTTGAAGTCCTTGGGTGTAAACTTGGAGCCATCCGCTTTAAATTCTGGAAACCCGGATATCATCTTTGCCGGGTCAAGCTTTGGAAAGTAAGCCTTAGCCAGGGTAAAGGCCCGGGTCATACCAATCCGGCATGACGAGCGTTTCCATATTTCAATCCAGCCGGGCACGGTGGAGCAGTCTTTGATGAGATTTTCTTCACCCGGGTATACTTCAGTAGGCCACTTCACGGCGTCCAATATAAATTTCGTGCCGGCAAAGAACGTCTGGAGCACAGTCTTTAAAGTTTTAGCCTTTGCAAGGGCATCCTCCTCTGGGGCTGCAAGGTTGGCACCTGCAGTTGAAGCAAAGGAAGGACGTATCAGTGATCCCGAGTATCATACAATAAAGTAAAGGCACGAAGACAATCGGCAGCAAAAACTTACTAAGCAAGATCTGATAGGTATCGGTGACCTGGTCCGATAGTTTCTTCAGTGCGGTTTGAGCAGTATTGTACTTCTTCTGGTATTTAGAAACATCATTCTTCAAGTTTTCCACGTCATCCTCGAGGGCTTCTCTCCGCTTTACCTCGGCAAGAAGCAGTTGTTCGGTCTTGAGCAAAGTTTCATCAGACCGGGTAATCTGCGCCTGTAAGTAGCAGGGAGCACAAGTATCAGTCGGATATTATGGCAAGCTGAGTATTGCGTAAAGTACCAAGCACAACTTAAGCAAGTCATGCTCGGAACTTGGGGACTAGGCATGCGCTACGAGATATCAAGTATTATTACCTGGTGCTCTGCGGCCATGCGCTCCAGAATATTGCTCTCTGAAGTCTTCATAGTGAGGAGAGTGTCCATCAGTTGATCAAAAGTGCCATTACCCGTATCAGAGGACCCGGGGCCTTGGAAATTCCGAGAAGGAGTCTTCTTCTTAGTGGGAGGCGGCACCCGGGTCATTCGAATGTCGAAATCCGATGCTCCTTCTCCTGCACCCAAGGTTGCAGCTCTTTTCTTCTTGCTTATGTGGGAGGCGATCGGATACTCGGCTTCTTGTGTACCCGGGTTTATTGGTGACGCTTGCTCTTCGCCGCTAGACTCGGCTGTTGTTTTATCAGCTAGGTTTCCCTTACCCGGGTTATCGGTTGCCATATCCTCTTGGTCACTGATAACGACAGTGGCCCTATGGATAGTGAGAGTGAGCAATCAGTGTGCAGTCAGGAAAGGGTGATGAAGATGCGATAGAACGTCAGAAAAGGAACTTTACCCGGGATTCACCGCAAAGTCTGAAGGAAATTCATTGCCAGACCCGGGCGAATCTGAAAAATATCAAGTGAGATTTCGTAAGAGAAGGGTTCAGGAAGATTGTTTCCTCCGAGAAAGGATAAGGTAAATACCAGTGCGCCGAGCCGGAGACAATGGAATATCCGGGTTATGAGCGTCATCACCCGGGTAATTCCGAGTCACTCTGCGCTTGGTCATGGGCGACTCCTTTAAACACGGCCAGTGGAATAATATCAAGATAGCTCATGAATATCATCAAAGGAATACGAATTGAATATGAGGAGGCGATATGAAACCTTGAAGACGACCCCTCGGGGTTTTCTCTTAGATCCGACTTTAATTGTCGGCTCCACTTCGTCTACATCACTGGCGGACTCCACTTTGCCGTCAGTTTCTTCTTCTTCGTCATCTTCTTGTTCTGGATATCATCAAAGTTATAGTTGGAAAATGAAGGGGTTATGACGAGCTTAAAGGAACCAAATAAAATCCGGAGAGCACCTTCGTCCGAGTTAACGGCTTCTTCTTGCTCCTCTGGACTCTCGGAGCTAGGAGAAGTGTTGATCTTCCAAAAATCATCATCAGCCTGAAATAAAAGTATCAGTACAAAGGTTATCAATTGTGTCAAGTGGAAAAAGCAAGGGCAAAGACGTCAAAATTGGATCTTCACCTTGGGGGCTGGGTTCTCGAGTGTGAAGGGCTCTAATCCGGCTATGTTCCGGATTACCTCGAGTTTTTCTGTCAGAAAACCCTTGATAGTTTTATGGGTGTCACCAGCCGCGAAGCTGTTGTCAGAGTACCGGAGCGGGTCTGTGGTTTGCCCCGAATACTCGCACAATAACTTTGTGCGGATGGAGTTGGGTTGAATCCGGAAATCGACCCAAGTTTTTACCAGGTTGAGCCCGATGAGACCTTGGGCCGTGAGAGTGGTGATTTTGGCTAGCAGAGGTTGAATTGCCTCCCTGTCCGAGTCAGGGGCAAAGGCACTAAATTTCTCAGAGATGTCAAGAAGGCCCTCTGAGTAACCCGACAGTTTCTTTTGGCCGGGTGGGGAAGTGTCTTGGCAGTAAAAGTATGAGAGCTGCCAGTGCTTGACATGGGAGTTAAGGGTAAGGGGTGGCTTCAGAGAATTCTTGCGGCGCTGGATAGAAACCCCGCCGCAAGCGAGAAGCGCCCCGTCACCGCTTTCGCGGCACGGTTTGCACTGGAAAAGCTCAACGAAAAGAGCCAGACTTGGCGGAGTGCACAAGTATGACTCGGAAAGGACGATAAAGTGGGAGGTATTTAACACAGAATTAGGACCTATGTCAAAAACACGAAGGCCATAGTGGCTCAGGACGTCGCGGAAGAAGGGGTGACCCGGAGGACGAAAGCCCCGAGTCACGTGCTCTACAAAGCATATTACCTCATCTTTTGCCGGCGTAGGCCGGGTCTCCTTGCCCGGCACCCTCCACTGGATATCCTCTTGAGGAGGAAGAACTCCCAGCTCGACCAGTTCCTCCAACTTGGCCTTGGTGACCGTAGATCGGGCCTAGTTGGCGGATATGGAGTTGGTGGTTTTGGCTTTAGTCGGAGTTTTTCCCTGCTTCTTGGGAGCCATGTGGTTGACCTGCAAAGCACAAGGTAGAAGGATAAAAGGAATAAGACACGGAAGCTGTGAGCCGGCCAAGTATCGGCAAAGTAATATCGAGACACGAAAATTGCGTATCATCCGGGTGTCAGTCTGCAGAGTGAGATTCGAATTATCCGGGTATCGAGTGTTATAGTAAAAATTACGGGGATCTAAGCGTTGAAAGAGCTTTGAGGACGGTGGAAGGCTGCACAGGCACTTAGTGCAAATAAAAGGAACTGGAAAGGGGAGGATTGGCCGGGTGACTGAGACAGAGGCGGAAATTTTGAGTGGTTCGAGCCCAGATTGGAGATTCCGTTTCTAGATTTGCGGTAAAATTAATAAATGTGGGCGATAGGAAAACGCAATAAAGTCTATATCCCACGTATTGGATGGGTTACAATGAATACAAGCGATCTAATGCGGCATGACCAGGAAAATGACCGGCGGGTTGACCTAGATCTAGTTTGAAGAAAATCAAGAAATTGCGGAGGTTAATTAATGGGAATGGGAATCTTACTGGAGTAGGTTGAAGTGAAGCTCGACGAAGGCAAATCACGCAAGATTGGTGTCCCTTTGCAGTTCCCGACGGGCCGGTTGGAGATTTGCCGGTGGATCTTGGCGGCGGCGCGGAGTGAGCTGTGGTGGAACGCAGCCTCCGGCCAATGGGCTCCGGTGATGCGCGCGGGATTTCCGTGGTGGCGCTCGGTGAGGATGAGCACGGAGGGAGAAAGGAAGAGGAATGGGGGAAGTGAGCCGCTGGGGTTAGGGTTACCCCTACGAGTATATTTATAATGGTTTATGCGGATAAGTTTGGTTCCGCGAGCGGGAGCCGGGGATTACGGAGTAACGGCTATGTGTTTGAATTTTGCGAAATATGCTTTAAGTGTTGAACGCGATATCTGGGCAGAAATAGGAAGGGGATATTCCTCATAATATCAAGAGAAATTATCGAGTAAAGTGCAGGATTTTGACACTTCTATCAGGGTTTAGACCCGGAAAGCTAAGCCGGGTATTTGGGGAAGAGCCGGGTTACCATATGGCCACCATGGAGTTGGGCCTAGCTATTTATCAAAGCATCTTAACCCGGCCTCCATATATTTGTGAGATTGGTATTTTTGCAGGGAATAGCGAGCACTTCAAGGAAGAATCCATGAAGCCCAAGCTATTCTGGGGACTACTGATGGAGGGATAATAACCCGGTAGGCCAACTCCAAGGCGTAATCCGGCCCAAAGGACTCTGTGCAGGATCCGGCTAAGGATAAAGAAACTTCCGGAAGGCCCAAGTTTGTAGGCCCAGTAACCCGGATTGTGGGTTACGGTAAAGGAAGGTTAGGGTTTGTATGCCGTGTCCGGGTAGGATCCAGGGTATGTCTTGGAGGACAAGCCGGGGGGTGCGGGTGCTTTATAAACCGACCCCTAGGTCTAGTTGAGAGATCTAAGAACCCTAGCAATATCGCTTGATATCGAGCATCCAGTGTAACCCCAGAGTTGAGTTATTATATTGAGATCGGAGACTCGGCGACTTGATTGCCGGCTACCAGATCGAGTTGCATCATGTTTTCCTCTGAGCTAAACCCTCTCCCAAACGCCTGTGTCGTCTTGCCCCAAGATCAGTTACCCCCGGTAACGTCTGCCGTGATAATCCCACGACAGGCTGCCTGTTGGATATATACCGATTAGGGGTATATCCGGCATTGTCCTAAAGCGCCGGATTACCAGGGTGGTCTGATTGGTAATGGATCACAGTCCATTAGGCGGCCCGGTAAGCTGACGCACAGAAGCCGGATTCTATAAGAACCTGGACCACGGCCCACGTGGTGCGGCTTGGAGTAGAAGACGGATTCTTGCCTTCCAAGTTAGAACTTACCATAGTCTTCTAGGTTTACTTTCTGTAAGCTCTAACCCGGCTATCTATATAAAGCCGGACGGGAGAGAAGAGAATAAGAGAGAACTAGCTAGAAGCCAACTCGCCAAGAAGTTGATCCTCGTCGAGTTAGCAACCCCAAACTCACATTGTACTTTGTATACTTTAGGCTTCAACCCTGATTTAGTGAGATTGCAGGAGTAGGAACGCCGCCTAGTTGCGACGTACCAAACCTGGGTAAACTTTGGTGTCCCTGGTTGTCATACTACCACGTCCCCCTCACGTCTTTACCCGTAGGCCTCATGGCACCCCCGTCTATGAATCCTACTATGATGTATCGACAGTTGGCGCCCACCGTGGGGCCAGCGACGTCAGGCGTTATGTTTCAATCGGGGATACTCGGCGGAATCGGAAGTACTATAACTGTAGGAAGCTTGGAGTTCGACAATGACGTCGAGCGCTTTCTCGACAACGGATCGTACATGCCAGCACGGAATCATCTGGTAAGTGCCTGCGTTTTACCGATTGGATCTGCAAATATCTTTATCGGATTAACTGCAGAGGCAATGGGATTCTGTGGTGGAAGTAGATTGAACCCACCCGCCCTATACCCAGTTGAAGAAAACTATGATGCAAGATTTTGCTCAGATCACCAATATCCTGCTCAAATCGCTGCCTCTTCGGAGATACCTGCAATGAGATCGCACTTTATTGGTGTGGTGCAAACCGAGATCGCTGAAAACACGGACGAAAATAATCCCGTGGAAAAGGCAGAAGAAAACAATCCCACAATAGAGGTGGAAGATCTGACATCCGTCAATATGACGACGAACTCGGAAGCTGATTCCGTACTAGCCGCCATTGAGGCGAGATTGGAATCAGAACCCGGATCGGACTAGCTCGATTCCGAAGACGAAGATGAAGACGCTTTCGAAAGAAAGGTCAAATCTTTTCAAGAGGGATTCCATGAAGTGCTTATGGCAAAACCGACTGACAACTCGGATGCCGAAAGTCAGGAAGACCCTCAAACACCTCCACCAGATGAGGAAAGAGAGGACGGTGAAACCAGTCCAATTTACCCTGATGTCAAGGAATTGACAGAAGATGAACCTGGTAAAAAACCTCACTCTTCCAAGAAAAGAAATAAGGCTGCCAAAAAACTCCAGTACAAACTCCGGAAGAAAAAACTGGTGGATACCACCAACGAAAACCCGGAAGCAGGAGGAGGAAGCAGAGTCTAGTCTGCGGAGAAGAAAACGAAGGAAATCTCTATTCCACCAATGTCAGAACAAGACGAACAGGATCTACTTCAAACACCAGTGGGACCCCACGAACCCCCTGAAGTGCTAGAAGCCAGGAGACAAGCTCTTCAAAGGCAACAACAACATCTATTCAGAACTCGGGAAAGTCTCCTACAAACCCAGGCTGACATTAAGTTGAAGCAGGAAGAAATTGAGGAGTACGAGAGAAAGAATAGACCCGGCATAAAACCTACAGGGTTACCTGGAATCGTAAGACCGGAAGTACTGCAGCCAAAGGATCGGGTCCAAAACCCCGCCTGGCAAAAGCAAGTAAACGGCATCAATGCCAGGGGCGAACCTATATACAAAACCGCAGCAGAAAACGCGGAAGACGCATCCGCCATCGTCAACAACGATCTGTACTCCAATGATGAAAAACTCCAAGGGATGTATGCCTTCTTAGGAAAAGCATTGCAACAACAGTAGCGAGGGCAGGCAAGATCAGGGGAGTTGCATGACGACTCTGCCCTATGCAAAACAGCCACATGCGCCGCTGGAGCACCTGGACCTGGAGAACCTGGAGATTCAGGCAATTCCAAAGAGAAGAAAGGAAATCCGAAAATGGACAAGAAAATTCCCGATAACAAGGATGCAGCGTCCAGAACAAGATCCCATCCGCCGAAAGGTGGAATCAACCCCCGTGATCGGGAAGAACAAAACCGGAAGGACGGAAAAGAAATGCCGCCTCTGAGACGCCCTGCTGAAAAAGCCGGAAGACACGATATTCCTCACAGGCGTGAGAGATCCCGTACCCCCCAGGGAATAAGGAAAGACCCAGGAGTAGAACTCCACCTTATTCCAAAGGACATGATAACGGAGGAAACAAGGATAATCCCGGAAGAGCGCACTCGCGCAACAATGGAAAAGAAAGGAGCAGATCCCCTTCTATCCATTCAGCCGGTAGATATTTTGTACACACTGACAGAGCGGAAAGAGATGATCTATACTTTGGACCTAAGTGTTCTACTGACAGGATCCGAAGGATAACTCTACATTCTGTCTTTGCCAAAGTTGGTCCAACATATCAAAAATATACCGGTAGTACAAACCCGGATACTTGGCTCTGAGACTATTATACAGCCGTCCAGATCAACAAAGGGACAGATTTAGAGGCAGTAAAATTCCTCCCCCTAATGTTGCTGGATGGAGCCAGAGATTGGATTAACGGGCTTCCGTCAAGAACCATAGACAGCTGGGATGACATGGCTAGAATTTTCACTCAGCATTTTTGGGGAACTTACAAACGCCCCAACAACATCAACCAGCTCAACTGCTGCACCTAGTTTGAAGATGAGCCATACGTGGATTTCATCTCAAGATGGACTGCAATGAAGAACAGTTGCTCTGGAGTAAGTGACGTACAAGCAATGCATGCTTTCGTCCATGGATTAAAACCTGGCCTCGTACCGTTCATGGTTGGTTCAAAGCAGCACAAAGATCTCGTTTATATGCTTACAACTGCAAATGTGCATGCAGCGGCCGAAGATGACATCAGAGCGAGAGGTGGAAATATCGACGCTTTGGCTCAGGCCAAGAAGGTGCCTCGTTCTGAGAAAAAAGCTACTCCAGAAACACAGCCAAAGCCCAAAGAAGTTAACTTAGCCTTTGGAAAGGATAATGGAAGCAAATGGAAAGGAAGAAACACAGAACCTATCTCCTACACAAAGGAAGAGTGGGAAAAGATTAAGTCGGAAAACTGTGTCCACCATTCGCAATTTGGGAAACCCACCCATACGAACGCACAATGTCGGCTTAATAAGCATATGAAAGGCACTGCAGGATCCGGGAACAAGGGGAAGAACTCCAAGAGGAAATTCTCCAAGCAAAAGCCAGAAGCTGAAAAGAAGACAGTGAATCGGACACTGACGAAAAAATCCAAGAACAACAGCGAAAAGACGAACCAAAGTTCCCGAGAGTTGATGGATAATGCAATCTAACTTTCCTCGCAAATTCCTCAGAAAAGGTGGCAAAGAGGACACTTCGATAAATAAACGCGGTTGTTCCACCAACCCCGAAATTCTTGAAGTACTCGAAAACACCAATTACCTGGGATCAGTCTGATCATCCCGGAAATATCCCAGAACCCAGCACACAAGCTCTAATTATAAGTCCTATTGTTCAAAACACTAGGCTAAAAAGAGTGCTGATGGATGGAGGATCTAGCATAAACATAATGTACCTGGATACACTGAAGCATCTACGAATCTCCGAGACCCAGCTCAATCATAGCAACATACGTTTCCACGGCATCGTTCTTGGCAGACAAGCACAATCCCTAGGAGAAATCTCCCTAGATGTAACCTTTGGAGAAAAAGAGCACTTCCGCCAGGAAAAAATCTCTTTCGAGTTCGTGCCGTTCGAGAGTGTATACCACGCAATTCTCGGGCATCCAGCTTTCGCCAAATTTATGGCAAGATCATGTTATATCTATAACAAGCTGAAGATGCCAGGGAAAAAAGGAGGAGTGATCACCATATCAGGAGACTTCAAATTGGCAAATGAGCTAGAAAAATAAAACGCCCTTTGCGCAGAAAAAGTGATAGCAAAGGAGAAATTCAAAGAGCTGGCAAAAGAAGTATCGCCGATAGAAATGCCGGCAGAAAAAGAAAGCCGGAATCCCGCAGATAGTTTCAAAACTTCCGAGAATACAAGGAAGGTTATCCTAGACCCCAAAGATCCGACAAAATTTGTCGTAGTGGGGACATGGATGACCGACAAATAGGAAATCACGCTCATCAAGTTCCTCCGTGAGAACTGGGATATTTTTGCCTGGTGTCCGGGTGTACCCAGGGAACTTGCTGAGCATCAACTCAAGGTGATCCTAGGATATAAACCCGTCAAACAAGGTCTCCGTCGATTTGACGGAAGACTATTGGCAAGGAAATTATCCGGCTATTAGCAGCTGATTTTATCCGGGAAATTATACATACTGAATGGTCTGCAAACCCAGTATTAGTCCCGAATGGTATGGTACGATGCAACAAAGTAGGAAATTCTCTCTTCTCTTCTTCTCACTCGTACGGGCTGCCCCATCAAATCATAGATGGAGTAGTCTAAATCTTGCCCATGCTCGTTCTCTATGATCATGTTATGCATGATCACACAAGCAGTCATAATGTACCAAAGCATCTCTTGATCCTAAAATCTAGTTGACCCTCTAACAATAGCAAATTGGGATTGCAAAATACCAAATGCTCTCTCCACATCTTTTCTAGCCGCCGCTTGTGCATTATGAAAAGCACTTTGTTTCTTACTTTGTTGTTGCCTCACCGGCCTCACAAATGTTCGCCACCTTCGATAGATGTCGTACGCGAGAGAATAGGCTTAGTTGTATGTATGCATGTTTGCTTCAAACCGCACCAGTGGCAACTCACCGATAGCAATCCGGTTCATCAATGGTGACCTGTGAAGAGCACTGATGTCATTGAGAGATCCAGGCAGTCCAAAGAAAGAATGCCAAATCCAAGTCTCATAATAAGCCACGGCTTCAAAGATTATAGTGGCATCCTTCTTGTTCCCTTGAAATTGACCACGCCAAGCCGCTAGACAATTTTTCCATACCCAATGCATATGCACTGAATAGAGCCAAGAATGCCTAGAAATCCACGAGCTTTGTTGAACTCCAATAGTCTAGCCGTGCCTTGAGCATTGGGGGATCTCAAGTATTCGTCACCGAACACTTCCACAATGGCTACCGCAAAGCACTTGACATATTTGATAGCTTGAATCTCACCCATTGCCAAATGGTCACCAAATAGATCCGTCGGAATACCACATGCCAACATACGCAATGCGGCGTCACCTTCTGGTAGGTGCTATGGCCAAGCTCTCCGGCGGCATTCCTCCTTTGATGGAAAAACCGGTCATGCTTCGTCACCTCCTCCGAGATCTTGTTGAACAACTCGGTGCTCATCCTAAAACGGCGACGGAAATATCTCTCAGGATATATGAGATTTTCCGCAAGATAGTTCCGCATCAACCTGTTGTGGCCATCAATCCTTTCTCTCCACAACCTCACTCGACCAACAACTGACCCGCCATGCTTCAGCTTCTTATTGGTGTGGTGCAAATCCAAAAGAACGGTTGCGTCTTCTTCCTCTTGCAAATCCCATTCTTCATCAGACGAATCATAGGATGAACTCATCTAAAAAAATGGATTCACGATTATTATTCAAACTAGAAAAATAGACATTGAAATGAACATTTCGGCTAAACATACCTTTGAGGTATTGCGTCAAACACTTTGCGCGCGGTGGGTCGCTGGACTGCCATGAGCGGCGAGTGGGAGTTGGGCGTGTCGAAGCGGTGGCGGAGGAGTTGTGTGGCAGCGACTGCGAGCTGGGCATGGCGACGGGTATAGCGGCGCGTGGGAGAACCGCCCGGCGACGGGGATGGTCGGCGGGTGGGAGAAGCGTGCGGCAATTGGGAGGGAAGCCGTGGGAGCAGCGCGCAGCGACGGGGTGGCGCAGCGGTGGCCGGATTTGACCTGTCGGGGGTGGAAGGGGAATGAACTGTCGCGAGCGTTCGCGGAAATTTCACCGGCAGTTGCTTCTTCGCGCTCTCGCTCGACAGACGCGCACACTAGACTGGGATCATGGGCGTCGGATGGGGCTTTTCGCCGCGCGCTTGCCAAATTTTGCAGCGCGCCCAGTTTTGGTGTGTCCGCTGGAGCGCAACTTTTAGCCCCGCGCGCGCTAAACTGGCGATTTATTGGGCGTGCACTCCGTCTAGGGCGACTATTTGAGATGCTCTTAGAGACAATATTAGCAACTCTTGTTTGTTTATGTCTTTACATACGCACAAAGATTTTCCTTTGAAAACTCACTTTTCAAGTGCTATAGCGGTTATAGCATGATGACATAAATTTAATTCTAAACTTGGAGATAAAAGAATAACTGAATATTATTGTCTCTAGGACATACCTCAACAGTCTCCCACTTGCACTAGACTCAGTTAATACTCTAATTAGTATGATGACATAACACTTATGAAATTCTGGTGTTACTCAAACTATGCATGTGGTTCCTTCGACTTTTATCTTTCACCTTTTGATCTTATCAACTTGTGATAAGATTGTGTGGATTTATTAAGAATTGGATGTGAAAACCTGATTTCGTGACAGCATTAAGCATTGTTCAAAATATCATCCGATATGCCAATTTATAGCCCGATTTATCGCTTATCGGGTGGTGATCGATAAGATAAATGAATATCGGGGGAATTTATCATTCGGGCCATTTTATCTGTCTTAACGCGATTTATTAGTCGATATGCCGATAAATTGGCCGATATATCGATTTTCCATCACTGGAACATTTGATTCATGGCAACCATCATATAATTTTTAGTATTATTGAGTACAATATATCTATATGTCATAATTTAGAGTTTTTAGTGCCGATATGATATATTTTTATAGCATATTTTAGATATTTTAGTGCTACAATTTGGGATTTACAAGGAAACTGACCGATAAATAGTCGACCGATAAAATCGATTTATCGGCCGATAAGCCGATATATCTCTTATCATAGGCTGACCGACAAGTTAACGATAAGAGATATCCTGAACATTGGCATTAAGAATTCAAGCGTCTCCAAATGAATTATGATACTATCGTTTGAAATCTCACTAAGTCGAATGAATTTTATCCAATAACTTGCAATCTACAATGTCTCATATTGTATTGCAACTATCCATAGCGATATACTGTAGAGTCCACTCATAATACTTTAATGTTGATATTCATACAACATACGATATTATCAATTGAAGAATCATAATATGAATTAAAATCAATAAATATTTAATTTCGTAATTCCATGACAAATACATATATGAATACTTCTCACAATATTATTTTTAACTATACACAACTCCACTGAGTCATTTTATACTTAGTAATATTACCTGTTGAATATTAATGTGAGAAACTTCTCACCACAATATTTCTTGATTTTATTACAAACAATTAACTGCATAAGAAAACCATTTACTTAAGTCTTTCTCCTTTATACTGTGGTGACCCAGCACACCACTTCATGTGTAGTCCACAAGTCGTTGACATAATACTCACATACGGACTTATCCGTGAATATTACATCCCTTAGAATGGTATAACAGAAATATAGCAGGTCCAAGAAAAGCTATAGGATACAAATATTCGTTACAAAATCTCGAGAATCTCCCTTTAATGTATCAAAGAAGATCTCGTGCAAATGAAACATCAGAAGAAGCAAAACGTAACTCTAAGCTGGAGAATAACTCTAGCTCAGAACCTAATCCACCACGACTGATCACAGCCCTAATCTATTGCTTCTGGGAAACTAAGTCGAGGAATAGACTCCTCCTTCTACTTGGTTGCTTCTCCTCCACCGGCATTGTTGATAACGTCGCTTCATTGGTTAAGTAGTATATGACTCCTCCTAGCTTCCTCAGATAGCTTTGGCTTCACGATGAAGATCTCCTCATCACCATGATGGCTATCGGACATCCCTTAATGACTTCAACTCTAAGTAGGGTTCAAACAAGAACGAATGAGCAATGGGTGTTACTCAACAAGTTCATTATATACGGTGGGTAGTTTGATGCACGAACTACGGCTTTAGACTTGAAAGAGTCATAAGCTAATGCAAGGTTTTTGAAAATCTTTCCTCAAGAGATTTTTTAATACTGAAAACTATGCCCGCTGAATCTTCACAGGATCTAGAAGTTCATAGATTTCCTTTCCTGCAGTGTTCGCAGCTCCTTCCCGGAACAGAGGGTAACATGCCACATCTTTTTACACTCTGCAGAGGTGCGTTAATTTACCCATAGGCGATCAAGACCATGTTGCACAAACAGGCGCATGTTCATGTCCACATCTACTTAGGTGTGGGGCTCGGTTGTTGATCTAAACCAAACCGTGCTTCTCCGCACAACACATGCCCACTCATTTCATGTCACGCAGGTTTACCCCTGATTTTACCCCTCACGATAGATATCTAGGCACCCCTGCCAGACCATCATAGACCACAGAGTCCGTGGGAATTAAGGAATCCCACCCATGTGCATGTAGTTTCGCAAGAGCTACAGTGTACGGCTCTGGCAGCCTGTTGACATGTGAACATGAAAATATCACAGTTGGCTTACTCGCCCCATACAAGACCTATGGTCAACGCGGTATTTACGATGCAAGAACTTTGACAGTATTGGTTGTTATCTCCTAGGTAAGACTTTCCCATGCATATGGAACCTTCCAATAACCGATTCTCCTTTTCATGGTTCCATCTGCCCACCACAACAGAATACTACCACTCGGGTAGACATTCAATTAGTCATATTATTATAAGCATAGGATCATGCATTATTTCGAGAATAAGGTGTTAATACGATAGGGATTTGCAAATAGTTCTTAGGGAATACTGCAAAGGATATGAGTAACTGATGAACTTGCCTGAGATAGAAATAATAATAATACATGTGCTTCAGTTCGAGGGTTCCCTGGGAATCCCGAAATTTGAAATATAGCAAAGTAGTTGAACGGATAGTATGGACACCTTGATGGGGGGGTGTGTGAATAGGTTCTACGACCAATTTTAATTTTTCTTCAAATTAAGGCTTGACACTAAGGTAAATTCTCTAGATAATGCAACTAAGGTGAATTTATCTATATGACAAGAAACACGATAAAAACAATACAAGCACAAGTAAAGGAGAGGGAACGAGATAACCAATAATGGAAGCACGCGGAGACACAATGTATTCCCGAGTTCCTCCTTGTTAAGGGAGTACATCTCGTTGGAGGGGTGTCAGTTTCTCCACAAAGGCCTACTGAACGCCACAAAGGCCTCACCCTATTCTCCGATGAACCCCACCACAAAGGCCTAGTCCACCTTCCACTATTTATCCCATTTGAGGCGGGAATTTAGTCCTTTACAAACAAGTTTGGGGCACACACCCACAACCAAATTGGGGGCTCCCAACAATCACAAGAATCACCAAGAGTAGCAAGATGTCTAGGTTTTCCACACAAGGAAACCCTAGACTAGTTCCCCTCAAGCAAATGAGGGGGGAATGGAAAACCGGTTGGTGAAGAAGTAGATCGGAGCCTTGCCACTTGTATTTGTCTTTTGGTGCAGTCACCACGGCATGAATTAAAATATCCATCTCAACTGACATGAGTATCTGGAAGATTTCTTCAACTGTATTCTTCACTTCCATCAGATTGTAGCAAGCCACAAATCCGAAGTTAAGCCTCTGTGGTATCCCTGTGAACATGTCTTTGTGCTTCCTCAGTGTGCCAAGGCACTTGAGTTTGCACCTTAACAGTTCAGCATTAAGCTTATGACAACCATGACAGATTTTCATGGAGAACCGAGCCTTCAAATTTTCCATGAGACGGAAGGGGCGATAGTGTAGGTAATAGTCACCCAGCTCAGAGCTCACCCTATCAAGCATGATCACATAAACTTGTTGGTCCTCGTCTCCCAAACGAGAAGATTCTCCATCAAGTGTTGGGACTTCAGTGTCCAACACATGATCTACCTCAAAACCTCTGAGAACAGCTCTTCGATCGTGAACCCAATCACAGAAGTTCACGCTTTCCTTAGTTAATTTGTGTTTTCCCAACAACTCATTTAGACTTATGTTTTCAATGGTATCCATCTTTATAATAAAACAAGTTTATTTAGACTATATAGTTCAAAATTAATTTGCACTACTTAATGCAATTAAATTATAATTTAAGATATGCTTCCATTGAAACTGATGTTCTTCAAGATCAACTTTTAGTGCAACGAGATCCCAATAGATTATGATTAGAAGGGTGTATCCACCTCAACCAACCATAACCTCGAGAGTAGGCCATCATGCCAACCGCTCATGCGAGTCTTTCTCGTCTTTCGATGTGTGTGTTCCGAGCTCACGACTTGCATGCCTGAACGACAAGACAATCAACTGACTCTGCCATATAGAATGCACTTTGTAACCAAGTGAGCAAACTATAACCCGTCTCCCAACAACAAGAGGAACGTTTACCCTTGTATCCAAGGGATGAACGCGTACCCATTCCGGCTTGACGATGCTACAATTGGGAGAACACGAACTACATTGATATTTTTAAGTGAGGAATCACCCTAGTAAACGACTACTTCACAATCAAGGTGCAATCAACAAAGAATAAACATCACATGCAATTTATAATTTGTGTGATTTGATATAGCCTTTGTTCTTCAGGAATTTCTTTACGCATCTCCAAAGAGGATCCTCCAACTTTGTCTATTCTCACCATAGCAGAAAATAAGAGAAAAATCCGCTGCGGTGAAAATTGCTTCAAGTATTTCCATGATGGAGAAACGACCACTTTCTTATATCATGTACTGGTATTGGCCATCATGTCAAAACACAATTAAAAGATAGATATACCAAACTACACGCACACTCTGTTAAATATGTTAGACGCCTCTAACGTTTTGTTTGCAAGTTTTGCGTGGTTCCACGATCAACTATTGTCATCACCAACACAATTAGAGGTATGTTTAATATCATTGCTAGATAACTTTGCGGGGTGATTGAAACACGGACATTACAAAAACATCTTGAGCCTTAATCTAAACTTATTCATAACTATGACCCCCGTGTGGATCCAATCCACATGCCCCTTCCACCGTGTAGTTATATGAGACCAACTATTATTTTACTCAAAGCTACGGAGCAGTTATTCGGATCAAGCGGGATATGCCACGGGTCTCGAGCGTCCTAAGATTGCCAGAATTTTGTAAAAAGTCATATCATGCTGTCGAAAACAAAAAAAAACATGGATTATTGGGAAGCAATGAAAAGAAATTGAATATTGGAGAACTTTCTAATATACTTGCACAAGCTTATGCAATACCCGCACAAAATTATGCTCTAGATCCAATCGTATCTACGCATAGTACGCTCTGATGCCACTGTTCATATACGCTGCAAAATTTAATTTTTTTGCTTTACGTAGTCCGCCAAGATCACTATGCAGATAGCGAGGAATGACCATACATGCAAGGATCGGAATCACAACTCACCGGGCAGCAGATTTGATGTAGTCGTAGAAGAGATCTGAACAATCATAGATCCTCACAACTAAGCCTAGTTGCAAGGATGTAGATAAGTCCCTCTTGTGGTGTGCACGCGTACGCTCATGTCAACCCATCAGCACTCCGTTGTCTAGGACTCAACATCGACGAAGAGAGGCAGGCTTCCGACGTTGCTAATTGGTAGCTCTAATCAACTGTGGTTAGAGCTATTATGAATCTGTAAGTTCTCAACACATGAGATAGAAGAGTTAATTAGAGCTAGATCTAATCGGGAGAGTAGAACTCTAAATGCAATTAGAAAAGTCTCTAATTCAATTAGAGGGGTTCTAATTAGAAGCTTTAATTACACCCTTTAATTCTTCTAGCGAGAGAGAGAGACTTGAGAACCAATTGTGTGTTTTCCTCTGATCCTTGGGGTCCTTTATATAGTGGGAGGGAGGGGAGACTTGCCAAAGGGAGAGGGGTGTCCTAGTTGACCTAGGAGGGGGTGGCCACACCCCTCTCCTAGCCCAACTCGGATTCCCTCCTTCCCTTTTTCTTTCTCTCCTTTTTCTTTTCTCCTTTTTATCTCCAATAAATTCAAGAAAAATATCGGGACGATGAATACCAACTTGTGAAGCCACTGGACCCACATGGCAGCCCCCAAAAATAGGGTGCGGCCATGAGGGGCATTTCAGCCCCCCTCCGGCACTCCCCTCCTTTATGGGAAGTCCCTGAAACTCCTCTAGAACCATATAACACCAATAGATAAAATCATCGACTAACATCCCGGGACATCTCATCTCCGCCGTTACCTCTCATATAAATTCTTTCTAACACCGCATAATTTCTCTCTAATAGCAGCTTCATGTAACCACTCTGATTGATATCGGAATTTTTTTCATGACACCATAACAACATAGACCATTAATAAAACCAATAAAAACATATTAATTCTCTCAATTAAATTTTGACACGGCTTATGTGTGTGACCCGTAAAGGCTCGATAACACACAAACATGTTCGCGAACTTACCGAACAATAACCAACAGCGGGACCGTGGACGTCCATGATGGCTCATGTGTGTTCCTGAAGAACGAGGGAACATTATAACTTACTCATTGCACTTATTCCCTTAACTTTAAGATACCAACAATATCACAAGGTGAGACTATGTGATCTAATCTAATCAAACTCTTTGATCATAACACATAAAACTCATTACCAATATTGTCCTCTTTTCTCATCCATATAACCGATGTCCTTGTGTTAAATCACACTATGTTTGGCCAAACGATATGACATCGGTGATACTGATAGGGCCCAAAGAGTTTATCTCTCTATAATCTATAGGAGTTAAGTACTAGTCTTGAACGATATCAGTTCTATTACACTTTCTAGATCATACCCAGATATCACTGTTATGATCCCAGTTACGGGAAGACGGTTGATGATATCCAAAGTATAAATCGTGCGATCACCAGATATCCTTATAGTATAGGAATTATAGTCAATGCCAACTTCATATGTATTTTGATAAAATACATTTTCATTGTTTAGTATCTTTTAGCAACAACATACACTTGGGTCGGTTCAGTACTATTGTTACCCCAAAAGTAAACTCTTATTTTTTTAGACTTTTAACCAAGTCCATGATCAGGAATATATGATCATCTCACAAACCATAGGCTAATCTTAGAGACAATATTAGGAAATCTTGTTTGTTTATGTCTTCACACCCGCATAAAGATTTTCCTTTGAAAACTGAGTTTTCAAGTGATATAGAGGTTGTAGCATGATGATATAAACTTAATTCTGAACATGGAGATAGAATAATAACTAGATATTATTGTCTCTAGGGCATACCTCCAACAGCTACTTTAACTTAATCTTGAACATGGAGACAGAATAATAACCGAATATTATTGTCTCTAGGGCATACCTCCAACAACTATAACTGTATTAAGAGGAAACATTAATGCATGTGTGGTATGTAAACAAACCAAGTCCCTAGTAGCCTCTATTAAACTAGTCCATTAGGCAACAGATAACCAAGGTTTCCTGATCATAGACATTTATGTCAATTGACAATGGATTCATCTCATTTGATGAATGATATGATGGACACACACCAAATATGTATGTATTACAATATGATCTAAACACACAATTCAATATTGTGATATCACAGAAAACTTAGCACTCAAACCTCTAGCCGTGATATCATATTTAATCATTGTCTACGAGGTTGCCTTGACTGCATCAACCCTCACACTGTAACATGGTGATAATAAAGGTGTCTATCATTTTTCTGGAGGGATACGTAGAGGCGTATGCATCGAGAGAGTGATTTTCCAATCCAAGTGATGGATAGATAATATGGTCTCACTTGGTGATGTTGCATCAAATAAAGCTTGTAAGCATGTGACTAGGTCATGGGAACGAGTAGATGTGTTTTTCGGTAACGAGATTGAACTAGGTATGGAGATACCAAAGATAGAATTTCGGACAAACTAAGTATCGCATGGCAAAACAAGTGGTGATTTGACGTTTAATGTTCAAACGACAAAGATAATCGTGGATTGCAAGGGGGCCAACATGGGTTTTCAGATCCTGCTCTTGGTCATTGATCGGAGAGGAATGTCAATCATGTATGAAGTGATCCAGAACCATAGGGTGACAAACTTAAGGGTAGACGACGTTTAAGTTTGATTTGACATCAAAGAGAAAATATAGAAAAGAGTTAGAATCGTTCTGGGATTTATCCGATGGAGATCGGAGGGCTAGAAAAGGTGTTTCGGAGCCAGATAAATTACATAATGTGTATTTACTACTTCCCCTTAACGAAATGTAAGATGTTTTAGTATTTTCTAGAGAAAATGTATCTAGACATGTTTTAGTGCAAGATACATGATACGTCTCAAACGTATCTATAATTTTTGATGCTCCATGCTTGTTTTCTATCCAATACCTTTATGTTTTCACATGTTTTCCTTCGTTTTCCGGATGTTTTCTGGACTAACCTATTGACAAGATGCCACAGAGCCAGTTCCTGTTTTCTGTCGTTTTTGGTTTCACAAAAGTTGTTCTAGAAATATTCTCGGAATTGGATAAAACAAAATCCCAGGACCTTACAATTATGTCACGTACACGGAGTCCGGAGGAGACCCGGAGGGGGGCTCTGAGGTGGCCACACCACCTGGTGGCGCCCCTGGCTGCGCCACCACATGGTGTGGGCCCCTCGGGCGCCCACGGACATCCTCCTTTCGACTATTTATTCCCCCCAAGGCATAAACCCTAAATCATCAAGCCTCCCTCCACGAAAAGTTCCGTAGCTCTGCCGCCATCGCAGACAAGATTCTGGGGACTAAAATCTCTCTTCCGACACCCTTCCGGGATGAGGAAGTGCCCCTGGAGCCATCTCCATCGACCCCACCACCATCTTCATCGCCGTTGTTGATTCCCATGATGAGGAGGGAGTAGTTCTTCCCCGGGGCTGAGGGCTCTACCTGTATCTATGTGTATCATCTCTCTCTCCCATGGTGTGATCTTTATGTGATCATGAGCTTTGTAATCTAGTTGAATAAGTAGATGTTACTCTTCATCTATTATGCTACTCAAGTGGTTTTATTATTGGGATCTCCGTAGACACTTTGATCACGATGTAAAGGTGACAGTGTGTGCACCGTGTGTATGACTTATATATTTTTTGTGTTGGATGACCCTATGAAACTGTGGTGTTTGTCTAGAACTATATAGGGCTCATGGTGATAGTGTGGGTTACCTAGATGGTGAATGCAACTCTAAGGAGTGCTTTTATAGCCCTACACAATGATTGGTGTTTGTTATCCTACCGGAGAGTGGTTCTCAATAGCATAGTGAAGAGATGATATTTATGCATTCAATTATGTTATTATTGTTGAGAGTTTCCACTAGTGAAATTATGATCCCTAGGTCTTGTTTCTAAGCATTGAAACAACATTTACAATCAGTTCTGCTACATGTTTGCTTGCTGCCATTATTTTCCAGATTGTTATTATCACTTATAATTATCGATATCACTTGTATTTCACTATATCTTCGCCGAACTAGTGCACCTATACAACTGACAATTGTATCAGTTGTGTTGGGGACACAAGAGACTTCTTGTATCATAATTGTAGGGTTGCTTGAGAGGGATATCTTTGACCTCTTCCTTCCCAAATTCGATAAACCTTGGGTGATCCACTTAAGGGAAACTTGTTGTGTTCTACAAACCTCTGCACTTCGAGGCCCAAAACTGTCTACAAGAATAGAAGCATGCGTAGACATCAAGCTCTTTTCTGGCGCCGTTGCCAGGAGGTAAGGTAAGAGGTACTCACATCCTCTGTGAGTGCTCTAAGTTATTTCCTCTAGATTCTGCAATTATATCTTTTTGTTTCTTGTTTTCATTTTCACTAGTTAGGCTTATTTTCACTTGTTCCTTGTTTTTATTTTTACTAGCAGTCTTAATGGAAAACAATAAAAATATGAGAGAACTTTATAGAGCCTTACAATTTTGTCACGTACACGGAGTCCGGAGGAGACCCAGAGGGGGGATCTAAGGTGGCCACACCACCTGGTGGCGCCCCTGGCCGCGCCACCACATGGTGTGGGCCCCTGGGCACCCACCGACATCGCCCTTTCGCCTATTTATTCCCCCCGGGGCATAAACCCTAAATCATCAAGCCTCCCTCCATGAAAAGTTCCGTAGCTCTGCCGCCATCGCAGACAAGATTCGGGGGACTGAAATCTCTGTTCCGGCACCCTTCCGGGACGGGGAAGTGCCCCTGGAGCCATCTCCATCGACGCCACCACCATCTTCATCACCGTTGCTGATTCCCATGATGAGAAGGGGGTAGTTCTTCCCCTGGGCTGAGGGCTCTACTTGTACCTATGTGTCTCATCTCTCTCTCCCATGGTGTGATCTTTATGTGATAATGAGCTTTGTAATCTAGTTGAATAAGTAGATGTTACTCTTCATCTATTTTGCTACTCAAGTGGTTTTATTATTGGGATCTCCGTAGACACTTTGATCACCATGTAAAGGTGACAGTGTGTGCACCGTGTGTATGACTTATATATTTTTGTGTTGGATGACCCTATGAAACTATGGTATTTGTCTAGAACCATATAGGGCTTATGGTGATAGTGTGGGTTACCTAGATGGTGAATGCAACTCTAAGGAGTGCTTTTATAGCCCTATGCAATGATTGGTGTTTGTTATCCTACCGGGGAGTGGTTCAGAGTAGCATAGTGAAGAGATGATATTTATGCATTTAATTATGTTATTATTGTTGAGAGTTTTCACTAGTGAAAGTATGATCCCTTGGTCTTGTTTCTAAGCATTGAAACAACATTTACAATCAGTTATGCTACATGTTTGCTTGCTGTCATTTTTTTCCAGATTTCTATTATCACTTATAATCATAGATATCACTTGTATTTCACTATCTCTTTGCCGAACTAGTGCACCTATACATGACGGAGGGATGATAACCCGGTATGCTAACGTCAAGGAGTAACTCGGCCCAAAGGACGTTGTGCAAGACCCGGCTTAGGGAAAAGGAGCTTCTAGAAGGCCCAGGAGTGTAGGCCTCGTAACCCAGATTGTGGGTTCCGATAAGGAAGTTTAGGGTTTTGTAAGCAGTGTCCGGGTAGGATCCCGAGTACGCCTTGGGTAGCAAGCCAGGGGATCCGGGGATTATATAAGCCGGTCCCCTAGGGTTAGATCGACGAGTTCACCAGAGACACAACTTTACGAGATAGAGATTGTGAGATATCGAGCATCCATTGTAACACGAGTATCGAGATAGTAAATTCAGATCGTAGACTCGGCGACTTGATTGCCGGCTACCCGATTGCGTATCACCATGCTTTCCCTTGAGCTAAACCCTCTCCCAAACACCAGAGTCGATTTGCCCCAAGACAAGTTACCCCCGGTAACGTCTGCCGTGATTATCCCACGACAGTTGGCGCCCACCGTGGGGCCTACGTCCAAGGGTGTTTACATCACGGGAGAAGCTCGGGAGAACATGAAGAACCTCGTCGTCGGCGAGATCTACACCAACCCTCAAGGAGAGAAGATGGTGGACGATTTTGGCTGGGGGCCAGAGTCGGATCTGCTCGAATCCGGATCCGTCATCACGATCGGCCGGGTCAATGTCTTCATCGGCATGGTACGTGCGTTCGGTTCAATCCCTGACGATTTCGGATTTGATTCTGTGTCAGGAGAGGCCACCCACGTTCAGTCGGACGGAGAAGAATCGGTCGGGACGGTGGATCCGACAGAGGAGCCCACCACAAAGAGGGAACAGCCGGAGGAGCCGGCATGGACCCCGCGTGGCCGGGTCGTAAGGGAGGATGATACCGAGTCTATCTTGCACCTGCTGGAGGACCGGTACGAGGAAGATAGCTACGATGAGGAGGAGTATGAGTCTTCGCCAAGCATTGCACGCCAGGTCGCGGTTTACACGGCACCTGCAACCAACCTCAATCAGGGGAACGTGACTACGGCCGCGGTCGGAGCGGCGCAAGCGTTGGCCCAGCGACAAAATCCGGCTGAAGGAAATCCGGTTCTGACCCGGGTTGACGGAGAGTCGGCTCCAGTCACCAGCCGAGCGGCGGATAGCGAGACGCAGGCAAATATGTTTGGGTTCTTGGCTCACAGGCCGCCGGGGGCAGGTCCTTCGAACCCGCAACATCCGGCCCTGTTCAGTAACAATATTGTCTTGGACCCAACAGTGTTAGCTACTGTGATAACCCCGGAAAACGCCGCGGCACGTGTCAGGGACTTGGAGGTAGCATGCCGCGCGCTAGAGCAACAAAGAAGAGATGTAGAAGCAGAGAAGCAAGGGGTAGCCACGCGCCAACGTGAACTGGACGCGCTGGAGAACCGTCTCCGAGCTGAGACAAGCAGGGTGCATCAGAGATACCAGACAAGATTACCGGCGATGGGTGGAGTCATAAACCCTAACGCACTATTCATCACACCCCAGGATCAGCCGATTCCGGCTGTGAATCAGGAAACTGTGCATCAACCGGCAACTGGAGCAGGACATCCGACAAATGTGCAAGCCGGGTTACCCACACTGCAGACTGGGGCCCCTGTCGGCAACACAGCGCCACCACCGCCACCATCACGATTTTGTACACCACCAGGTCACTTCAATAACCCCATGGATAATGTATATGCCGCAACGTTAGCATTGAATCAGATCCCCGTAAGAGAGTCACCCCATGCGGAGCAGACCCAACGGGCGATCGATTTGTTGCATACGGCAGTGGATCAGCAGGTTAATTACCCGGATAACAGGAGTGGAATGCATGGAACGCCTTATATCAGCCAGCAACACGGCAATGCCGGTAATATGCAAAGAAGTTCAGCACGCCGGAGGGCAGAGCAGCAGCAAATGCCGCCTCCTCCTCGCATGCAAGCAGCACCGGCAGTATCAGCAGCACAAGCTATTGTGGATAGTTCCAGAGCTAGGAGAGCCGCGGCCGGGTCTGCGGTGCATGGACCAGCAGTAGCGCCGCGTCCAGCCGTACCCCCCGCAGGATCGCATGTTTCCCGGGTGAGACCAGTACCGACTAATCTCGCTGGGCCCAAGTGTCTGACGGATAACATAAGGGCTGAGCCTTACCCGGATAAATTCAAGGAACCAGGTAAAGTAGTGAACTATGAGCCGACTATGGATCCAGAAACATGGTTGAGCAGTTACGAGATGGCTATGTCGATCCGCAACGCGTCTGAAAACCTTCAAGTCAAGTTCATGTACCTAATGATGTCGGAAGGAGCAGCAAAGTTGTGGTTCAACAATTTGCCGGAAGGATCTATCAAGTCATGGGGAGAGTTGAAAACTGCGTTTATCAAGCACTTTCACGGAACATGCAGGAAGTTGTTTACTATCGACGATCTGGAACGGTGTGTACAAATGAAGGGAGAGTCGGCGCGCAGCTGGGTGCGCCGGGTTATGGAGATATTGCATTCATCTACAGATATTCAGCCGAAAGATGCGTTGCAGGCTATGGCCAAAACATGCAAGTATACACCTTTAGTGCAGAAATTAACTCGCATGAAATCCAGTTGGAATGCTTCAGAAGTTACAATGGGGGAACTAATGGATGCGTGCAACAAACACGCTGCAACGGATACCACGGAAGAGGACGTTGATGACAAGAAAGCAAAAGCAAATACAGGCAATAATGGAAGAACCGGCAATGGATTTACGCCGGGTAACCATGGAGGTAACAATGGGAACAACCAGAACAAGCGCCCGTTCGAGGGGAATTCCGAGTTTGTCGCCAGCACAGAAGCCGGGTCTTCAAGGCCCAGAGGCAGAA
Organism: Alopecurus myosuroides; assembly: GCA_028641055.1. NCBI lineage: Eukaryota > Viridiplantae > Streptophyta > Magnoliopsida > Poales > Poaceae > Alopecurus > Alopecurus myosuroides. The sequence continues at coordinate 302,566,325 of CM054061.1, forward strand.
GGAAATTTCAACACAGGAAATCATAATGGAGGAAATTATCAAGGGCCACCAAGGCCGGGCAACAACTGGGATATCTTCAGAATGGCGTGCCCGAAACACAGCAGGAACGGAAGGCCAGCTAACCACTCATTGGAGCAATTTGCGGATTTGCAGAGATGGAAGAACGAGGAAGTGAACAAGGCTATGCGAGGTGCAGGCCGGGGAGGAGGACCGGGTCCGGGTGGAAACCCGGGCAACGGCCCACCCCCAGCAGGCAACCCGGGAGTTGGGAATCCGGGTAATAACTAGGGAGGAGCTGGAGGTTTCCAAGCCAACCCCAAGCAATTGGGCCAATACCACGTTCACACCACAGGAATTTCTAATAAGGATAGAAAGAAAATTAAAGAAGGCAGTAAACTCGGTTTCCTCAGCTGTCCCGAGATACCTGAGGTGGTCCGAGCAGGATGTAACGTGGAGCAGAAGAGATCACCCGGAGAGAATAGAACACCCGGGAGTCCTAGCATTGGTGGTTGCGCCACAGGTTAATGGTTATGAGCTGAAAAAGGTCTTAATGGACGGTGGAAGCAGCATCAACATCCTATATTGGGAAACTTTCTTGCGCATGGGCCTCAAGGAGGCTCAGCTACAGAAAAGTTCAACAGTTTTTCACGGGATCGTGCCGGGTCATTCGGCGTGCCCTGAAGGAAAGGTCACTTTGGAGGTTGCTTTTGGAGAATCAAAGGATAATTTCCGGGTAGAGTGGCTCACGTTCGAAGTGGTGAAGTTGCACAGTCCTTATCACGCGCTATTTGGGAGGCCGGCTTACGCCAAGTTCATGGCCAGGCCGTGTTACGTGTACCTACAGCTAAAAATCCCGGGTCCTAAACAGACCATCACTATACATGGGAGCCGGGATATAGCGGCTGAGTGTGACGAAGGAGATGCGGCAATGGCAGAACAAGCCTGCAGAAAGGAGGAGCTTAAGTATTACCGGTCTCAAGTAGACCCGGATGACAGGACAGCGCTGAAGATACCAAACACTGAGGATGAGAGAGCAAAATTCAAAGCAGCGCAAGATACTAAGATGGTAGCTTTCGTCGAAGGTGATCCGTCCAAGCAATTTACCATAGGATCTAACTTGGATGATGAGCAGGAAAAAGCACTTGTGGAGTTTATTCGTTCAAATCAGGATGTGTTCGCTTGGACGCCTAGCGATATGCCGGGTATCCCTACAGAGCTGGCAGAGCACAGTTTGCACGTTGATCCCAAGTCCAGGCCCGTGAAGCAGGGGCTGAGAAAGATGAATGAGGAAAGAAGAAGGGCTATCGGCGAAGAAATCGCTCGGCTGTTAACGGCCGGCTTTATCATGGAAGTATTTCACCCGGAGTGGCTAGCAAATCCGGTTCTCGTGATGAAAAAGACCAATGAGTGGAGGATGTGCATTGATTATACGAGTGTCAACAAGCATTTCCCAAAGGATCCGTTTGCGCTTCCAAGGATAGATCAGATCATAGATGCAGTGGCTGGAAGTAACCTATTATGTTTCCTCGATGCATATTCCGGGTATCATCAGATCAAGCTCAAGAAGGAAGACTGGGAGAAAACGTCGTTCATAACCCCTTTTGGAGCCGTTTGTTACAAAACCATGACCTTTGGATTGAAGAACGCCGACGCAACCTATCAGCGGTGCATTCATAAGTGCTTTGAGGACCAAATTGGATGCAACGTTCATGCTTACGTGGATGACGTGGTGATCAAGACCAGAAAGGCAGAAACATTTATTGATGATCTGAAGGAAACATTCAAGAACCTGAGAAGATACCAGATGAAACTTAACCCGACAAAGTGTGTATTTCGAGTTCCAGCAGGGAAGTTACTCGGCTTCATCGTTTCAGAGAGAGGGATTGAAGCAAACCCGGATAAAATCAAAGCTATCCAGAGTCTGAAAAAGCCGAAAAACCTGAAGCATGTTCAGAAGCTTACAGGGTGCATAGCAGCGCTCAGCCGGTTTATATCAAGACTCGGAGAGAAGGCGATACCCTTGTACCGGCTCTTGAGGAAATCCGATAAGTTCGTTTGGGACCAAGAGGCGGATGAGGCATTCGAGGCACTAAAAAAGCAGCTATCTGAGGCACCAGTCCTAGCAGCTCCGGGTCCTAAAGATCCCATGTTACTATACGTTGCAGCGGGGCCCCGGGCAGTTAGCGCAGTGGTTGTCGTTGAGCGCAAGGAGGATGGAAAAGATTACCCGGTCCAGAGGCCGGTTTATTACGTCAGTGAGGTATTATCAGAAGCAAAGCAGCGCTACCCGCATTGGCAGAAGTTGGTTTTCGGGGTCTTCATGGCCAGCCGGAAATTGAAACCGTATTTTCAGGAACACCCCATAACAGTGGTCAGCTCTATACCAATGTCGGATATCATCAGAAACTCGGATGCAACAGGCAGAATAGCCAAGTGGGTGATCGAGATGGGAGATTATCATATCAACTACGAGCCCAGGTCAGCGATCAAATCTCAAGCTCTAGTTGATTTCATTAACGATTGGACTCACACAGGCATGCCCACAATGACTCCAAGTTCCGAGTCTTGGATAATGCACTTTGATGGCTCCAAGCAGTACGAGGGATCAGGAGCTGGAGTGGTGCTCACATCACCTAAAGGAGACAAGTTGAGCTACGTATTGCAGATTCACTTTGATTGTTCCAACAACGTGGCCGAATATGAGGCATTATTGCATGGACTGAGGATAGCCAAGGAGATGAATATCAAGAGAATACGATGCTATGGGGACTCGGACCTTGTGGTACAGCAGGTCTCGGGAACTTGGGATAGAAAAGATGCAACTATGGCAGCATACCGCAGAGAGGTGGACCGGGTTGCCGGGTGCTTTTCCGGGTATGAGGTGGAGCATGTAGATAGAAGAAAAAACGAGGCAGCAGATACACTTGCCAGACTCGGCTCGCGCAGAGAGCCGGTTCCACCCAATGTGTTCCTGGACGAGTTATGGCGGCCATCAGTTAAAACCGAGTCTGAGGAAGAACTGGCTAACAAAGACCCGGATTTGGAGCTCGTGGCCACAATACGCACTGTTCCCGAGTGGACAGAGCCGTTCCTGGCTTACCTATAACGGGGCGAGTTACCACAGCAAGAGGTACTAGCAAGGCAAATTCTGAGGCGAGCAAAAGGTTATTCCATCATCAACGGGGAGTTATATAAAAGGAGCGCTGCAGGAGTATTTTTGCGCTGTGTAGCACCAGAAGAAGGCCGGCAAATACTGAAAGAGATCCACGAAGGCGACTGTGGGCATCACGCATCCACGAGTTCCCTTGTGGCCAAGGCATATAGGCACGGTTTCTTCTGGCTCACAGCCTTAGCAGATGCGGAACGTTTGGTGGCAAGGTGCGACGGATGCCAAAGGTACGCCCGCCAAATCCATGTGCCGGCTATGGAGTTGCAAACAATTCCTTTAACATGGCCTTTCGCCGTTTGGGGTATGGACATGGTTGGCCCCTTTCACATGTCACCTTGCAAAAAGACACATCTCCTAGTGGCTATCGATAAGTTTACCAAGTGGGTTGAAGTTATGCCAGTTACCAATTGTGAAGCGATTACGGCAGTTAAGTTCCTGAAAAGGATTATCTACCGGTTCGGGTATCCTCACAGCATAATTACCGACAATGGAACCAACATGTCCCTTGGCGAGATGGAGAAATTCTATGGTAACAACGGAATCCGGCTTGACATAGCTTCCGTAGCTCATCCACAAGCCAATGGACAAGTGGAGAGGGCAAAACAGGAGTTACTTCGTGGATTAAAGCCACGATTGCGAGTCCCATGTATCAGAGCTGCTGGAGCATGGGTTGAGGAGTTACCTTCAGTGGTTTGGGGTATCAACACCACACCTAACAGATCTGATGGGGGGATAGTAACCCGGTAGGCCAACTCCAAGGTGTGACCCGGCCCAAAGGATGTTGCGCAGGATCCGGCTAAGAATAAAGAGACTTCTGGAAGGCCCAAAGTTTGTAGGCCTCGTAACCCGGATTGTGGGTTGCGGTAAGGAAAGCTAGGGTTTGTAAGCAGAGTTCGACTAGGACTCAAGATGTGCCTTGAAGGGCAAGTTAGGGGTGTACGGGTGCTTTATAAACCGGCCCCTAGGTTTAGTTTGCCAGAGATCCAAGTCATAGTTGTAACACCTATTATCGAGTATCCAGCATAATTCATATTGAGATCCGGCGAGTTATTTTTCGGTTCTTAGATTGCTTTCCGCCATGTCTTCCTTCGAGCTAAACCCTCTCCCGAATACCTGTGTCGACTTGCCCCAAGATCAGTTACCCCCGGTAACGTCTGCCGTGATTATCCCACGACAGTTGGCGCCCACCGTGGGGCCTGCGTCCAAAGGTGTTTGCATCACGGGAGAAGCTCGGAAAAGCATGGAGAACCTCGTCGTCGGTGAGATCTACGATGACCACGAAGGAAAGAAGATGGTGGACGATTCCGGCTGGGGGCCTGAGTCGGATCGCCTCGAATCTGGATCGGTCGTGACGATCGGCCGAATCAACGTCTTCATCGGCATGGTATGTACTTCTGGTTCGATTCCTGACAATTTTTCTGATCCTGTATCAGGGGAGGCTGCGTACGCCCAACCCGATAGAGAAGAGTCAGTCAGAACAACATACCAGGCAGAGGAGCCTATTACACGTTGGGAACAGCCGGAGGAGCCGGCATGGACTCCGCGCGACCCAAGCGATGGAAAGGATGACACTGCATCCATTAAGGACTTGCTGGAAGATCGGTATGAGAAGGAAAACAGCGAGGAAGAACAATACGAATCTACACCGGGCGTCATGCGCCGGGTTGCAGTTTATGCGGCTCCCGCGATCAATCTCAATCAAGAAAACGCAGCCGCGGCGCCAGTCGGGGCGGCTCAGGCAGTGGCCCAGCAGCAAGGTACAGTTGACCCGGTCTTGGTCCAGGTCGATGGAGAGTCGGCATCAGTCACCAGTCGCCCAGCAGACGAGGAGCGACACGCAAATATGTTTGGGTTCCAAGCAAACCGGACACCGGGGGCGGGCCCTTCGAATCCGCGCCACCCGGCTCTGTTTGATAATAATTTGATCTTGGACCCCACGGTCTTGGCCACAGTTATTACCCCAGAAAACGCGGCAGAGCGCGTAAGAGACCTGGACGTGGCTCGTCGTGCATTGGAGCAGCAAAGAAGGCAAGTAGAAGCAGAAAGGCAGGGGATGGCCGCGCGGCAGCGCGAATTGGATGACCGAGAGACCCGGCTCCGCGAGGAAACGACAAGGATGCACCAAAGGCACCGAACTATGCTGCCGGCAACAGGAGGGGTTATTAACCCGACTGCCCTGGTGTTCACGCCTCAAGATCAGCCGATTCCACCGGTGAACCAAGGGACCATACCGCGACCGTCAACAGGAGCACAGCCGGTAAACGCGCCAGCCGGGTTACCTTTGCCGCAGACGGGGGTGACAGCCTGCAATACCATGCCACCACCACCATCACGATTCCACACACCAGCAGGCCATTACAACAATCCCATGGACAACGTGTACGCAGCAACGCTCGCATTGAACCAGATTCCTGTAGGAGATTCGCCTCATGCAGAGGGAACCCGGCGAGCGATCGATCTGCTACACACCGCGGTAGCACAGCAAGCCAATTATCCGGATCATAGAAGCGGAATGCATGGGACGCCGTACGTCAGTCAGCAGCAGGGCAATGTCCAAGCAAGTGCGGCACGACGAAGGGAAGAGCAACAGCAAATGCCGCCTCCACCGCGTATCCAGACAGTACCAGTAGTATCAGCAGCGCAGGCGGTGGTGGACAGTTCCAGGGCCAGAAGAGCCGGGGCCGGGTCTGCAGGGCACGAATTGCCGGTGGCGCCGCACCTCGTGGCACCCCCAGCCGGGTCACGTGTCTCCCGAGTAAGACCAGCCCCAACCACCCTGGCGGGACCCAAGTGCCTCTCGGACGATATCAGAGCAGAACCTTACCCGGAGAAGTTCAAAGAACCGGGGAAAGTAGTAAACTATGAGCCAACAATGGATCCAGAAACGTGGCTGAGCAGCTACGAGATGGCGATGTCAATTCGCAACGCATCCGAGAATCTCCAAGCCAAATTCATGTACCTAATGATGTCAGAGGGAGCAGCAAAGTTATGGTTCACCAATTTACCGGAAAAGTCGATCAAATCGTGGGAGGAGCTAAAGACCGCATTTATCAAGCACTTTCATGGGACGTGCAGAAAGTTATTTACTATTGATGATTTAGAAAGATGCGTTCAGAAGAAAGGAGAGTCAGCACGCAGCTGGGTACGCCGGGTTATGGAGATACTCCACTCGTCTACAGATATCCAGCCTAAGGACGCGCTACAAGCTATGGCAAAAACATGTAAGTATGTTCCTTTGGTGCAAAAGCTAACTCGCATGAAATCTAGTAGGAATGCAGCGGAGGTCACGATGGGAGAGTTAATGGATGCATGCAACAAACACGCTGCAACGGATACCACAGAGGAGGAAGTTGATGACAAGAAAGCAAAAGCAAACAAAGTAACAGTGGGAAAGCCGGCAATGGATCGGCGCCAAACAATAATGGAAATAGCCAGAACAAACGCCCGTTTGAAGGGAATCCCGAGTTTGTAGCCAACACGGAGGCCGGGTCTTCAAGACCTAGATCCGAAGGAAATTTTAATACTGGAAATCACAATGGGGGACACTACCAAGGACCTCCAAGACCAAGCAACAGTTGGGACATATTTAGGATGGCATGCCCGAAGCACAGCAGGAACGGCAAGCCGGCCAATCATTCATTGGAGCAATGTGCCGACTTACAAAGGTGGAAGAATGAGGAAGTGAACAGAGCCATGCGAGGTGCAGGCCGAGGAGGAGGCCCGGGCCTAGGTGGAAATTTGGGCAACGGACCGCCCCCAGCCGGCAACCCGCCAGCTGGAAATCAAGGTAACAATCAAGGGGGAGCGGGAGGTTTTCAAGCTAACCCCAAACAGCTGGGTCAATATCACGTGCACACTACGGGAGGCTCTAACAAGGATAAGAAGATACTGAAACAAGCAGTTAATTCGGTCTCTTCCGCTGTTCCAAGATATTTGAGGTGGTCAGAACAAGAGGTAACATGGAGCAGGAAGGATCACCCGGACAGAGTTGATCACCCGGGAGTCTTAGCTTTGGTAGTGGCACCACAGGTCAACGGCTACGAGCTGAAAAAAGTCTTGATGGATGGAGGAAGTAGTATCAATATCCTGTACTGGGAAACTTTTCTGCGTATGGGCTTAAAGGAATCGCAGCTGCAAAAGAGTACAACAGTTTTTCACGGGATAGTGCCGGGTCATTCGGCATGCCCCGAAGGAAAGGTGGCACTGGAAGTAGCTTTTGGAGAGTCAAAGGACAATTACCGAGTCGAGTGGCTTACCTTTGAGGTAGTAAAGTTGCGCAGTCCTTATCATGCATTGTTTGGAAGGCCGGCTTATGCCAAGTTCATGGCAAGGCCGTGTTATGTGTACCTACAGCTGAAAATCCCGGGTCCCAAGAAGACCATTACAATACACGGAAATCGAGATATAGCAGCTGAATGTGATGAGGGAGATGCGGCAATGGCCGAGCAAGCCTGCAGGAAGGAAGAGCTCAAACATTACCGTTCTCAGGTGGACTTAGAAGAGAGAACAACGTCAAAAAAGCCGACTCCTGAGGGGGACAAAGCAAAAGTCAGGGCAGAACAAAACCCTAAGATGGTAGGCTTCATCAGGAGCGATCCTTTCAAAACTCCTAGCAGGGAAGAAGAAGACGTACCGCCATCCGCAGCTGATCACGCTTCAAGGACGATATACCCGGATTGGCTAGCAAATCCGGTACTCATTATGAAAGGGCCTAGCAAGTGGAGAATGTGCATCGGCCGTACCAACGCGAGGCCGACTCTCGAGAATAACTAAAGCAGTGTAATGGGCGGCAGGTTTCATACGCACTCTTTTCCTACCCAGGGTACCTAAGGGGACTGGAAGGTTTTTAATGAGGCGGCCTGCTGATTCAAAAAAGAAATTTTTATCAATAAAAGAAGGTGGTCTCGAGTCTTATCATGGTCTTTGCTTCAGTTACAAGTAAGTAATGCTTGTTATTATCCATACGTCAATATCATCAAAATACGTCACGTGCATATAGGTCTTCGGGGATTGGTGTGCTTGAATAAGTAATCACAAACCCGGAGACCCGGCCTCGATGCCTATGAGTTATGAGGGCTGATTACTCGAAAAAACGGGTACGGCTGCAATCTTATAACCGGACAAAGGAGCCAAATTTCTTGATTATTCTTACTTAAGCTCGATGTGACTCGCGCTAAAGTGGCATGATCTGTTCACTTACGATTACAATCAAACTATGCAGCCCAATGGGACTTGCTTGACCCTGTTTTTCGTATAGATGTAACAGCATGGTATCCACGCGAAAGCCGGCTTACAGTACAAGATAATCAAAAGGGTCATCTAAACCACAAGTCCATGCAGAGTATAAGGCTTAAATAGCCGGAAACTCAACAAGTATTAAGCATGACTTCAGTATTTATGTGAATAAGCTATTGGTCTTCAGCTTGGTAAAGAGCAGTTTGTCATCTGAGAAAGGCCACGCCCCCTTAGCTCGTACTTTGGGTCATGGGGACTGGGGACTTCGAGACAGAAACAAACTTCTTAACTACTAAAGCTCGTAAACCTTAGTTTCCGAGTCTTGGGGACTTAAAGAAAAGTCCGTCTATCAAAACCTACGATACTCGGTTAGCCGAGTCTCAAAAGGGAATCAAAAGCAAGAGTTCAAAGTATCGAGAATAAGCTTATATGTCACACAAGGATCGAGATTATCAAAAGCCAGGAGAGGCAAAGAGTTATCATAAATTAACAAGCGCAAAGTCATAATATCAGTATCTATGTTGCACAGGCGCACCGCTAAAAGCCATATCAGTCTCGAGAAACGCAAAGCACTAGGTATCATCCTATTCGGCATCCTGGGAGTGGTCCTCCGGGTCTTCGTCTTGGACTTGCTCCTTGGCTTTGCCAGCAGTTTTACCCGGACTCTTCACGTCAGGACGGACAGGAGGAGGAACGGCTGGTGTTGAGGTAGACGGCTTTACGCCTAGTTCGGTTTCTCTCTTCGCAGCCTCTTCTTTCCTCCTGGCCAGGTCAGTCGACCACTTTTCCAGCATATCAAAAGGAGGGGGTGCCTCCACCAGAATAACCTTGCCCTCAGAGTCATATGAGCTCATAATTGTGTTTAGATCCATTTTATCTGCCAAAGTTGTGGCCGAGTGACGTACCGAAGATTGTATAGCTTTGAAGTCCTGGGGTTTAAACTTAGACCCGTCAGCCTTGAATTCTGGGAACCCGGATACTACCTTGGCCGGGTCAAGCTTAGGAAAATAAGCCTTCGCCAGCGTCAAAGCCCGGGTCATCCCAATCCGGCAAGACGAACGCTTCAATATTTCAATCCATCCAGGCACTGTGGACAAGGCCTGCATGAGATTTTCTTCGCCCGGGTATACCTCCGAAGGCCACTTTATAGCATCCAGCAAAAGTTTCGTGCCGGCAAAAAATGTCCGGAGCACAGTCTTCAGAGTTTTAGCCTGAGTAACGGTGTTCTCCTCCGGAGCAGCAAGGTTAGCACCTGCAATCGAAACGCACAAAAACATATCAGTAATCTTGATTATTACAACGGCAAGATAGAGATACGCAAGTTAATTGCAAATAACAAACTTACTTAGCAAGATACGGTAAGTGTCCGTAATTTGAGCCGACAGGTTATTCAGCGAGGATTGGGCAGCATTGTATTTGTTCTTGTATTTGGAGACATCTTTTTTCAAAGTCTTTATCTCCGCTTCAAGGGTTTCCCTACGTTTTGTTTCCGCAAGCAGGAGCTGCTCAGTTTTAAGTAATGTTTCATCCGACTGAGTTATCTCCGCCTGCAAAGAATGAGTGCAACTGTAAGCCGGATATCACGAGAATATTTCCTTCTGAGAAAATAATTACAGGAAATTATTATGCGAAGTACCGAGAATAATTACAGAAAATTATGCTCGGAACTTGGGGACTGGATGTATAGTAAGAAGTATCAAGTAAGATTACCTGATGTGCTGCAGCCATACGCTCTAGGATATTTCCTTCTGAAGCTTTCATGGCTAGAAGAGCGCTCATCAGCTGGTTAAAATCAGCGTTATCCGAGTTAGATGACTCGGGTACCTGGAAAGTGGGAAAAGGAGCTTTTCTTGTAACAGGAGATGGCACCCGGGTCATCCGAATGTCGGAGTCTGGTCCCCCTCCCGCGTTCGAAGCTGCTCCCTTCTCCTTCTCGCCTGCGTGCGAAGCGATTGGATACCCGGTGTCATGCCTAGCTAGCTCTGGTGGCGACGCTTGCTCGTCGCCAGTTGTGGTGAAGGCACCATCAGCCGGCTCGTTCTCGACCCGGACCTTAGCCTCAGTGTCCTCCTGGTCGCTAATAACAACCGTGGCTCTGTAGAAGGTGCGAATGCACAATTAATCTTTAGCTATGAAAAAGGCGATACAAGCTCGGTATAATGTCAGGAAAAGGCGTTTACCCGGTGTTCACCGGGAAGTCCGAAGGAAAGCCGTCGCTAGATCCGGAAGATACTGAAAAATGCCAAGCAAGGTTTGAGATTATGTTGCAAAGGAATGTCCGGAAAGAGTTTTTATTTACGATATAAATACCAGAGAGACGAGCCGGGGGCGATGAAGTGCCCGGGTTAAGGGCCTCGTTGCCCGGATGGTTCCGAGTTACTCGGCGCCTAGTCGCGGGTGGCTCCTTCATTTATGATCAAAAGGGGTGAAGGTGGGGTTAGCCCCGAAATGACGTTATGGGAACGAAAAATTAAAGTGCAGGGGAACGAAATAAAAACCTGGAGGGCGATCCTCTGGGATTTCCTTTTTGATCCGGCTTTGGTGGCCGGCACCGGCTCGTCCTCTTCGCTGGTGGACTCCGCCCTGTCGTCTGTTTCTTCTTCTTCTTCGTCTTGATCCTCTCGTTCTGAAAAATATCAAAGTTATAGCATAAGGAAAAAAGAGGAGGCAGGATATAATGCGTGCGAGGGGATTGAGTATGCACCTTCATCCGAGTTAGCGGCATCGTCTTCCTCCTCCGCGTCTTCGGAACTAGGAGGAGTGTTGACCGTCCAAAAGTCCTTATCGGCCTGAGGTGAAAATGCCAGGGCAATGGTTAATATTGAGTCAAGAAAAGCGGATAAAGGTAAGCTTGTTAAAATCCAAAATCAAGAGGAAGAAAGCTTACCGCGGGGGCGGGGTTCTCGAGTGTAAAAGGTTCTAACCCGGCTATGTTCCGGATTACCTCGAGCTTCTCTGTTAAAAAACCCTTGATCGTTTTGTTCATGTCATTGGGGGCCAAGGTGCTGGTAGAGTATCGGATCGGGTCCGTGGTTTGACCCGAATATTCACACATCAGCTTCTCACGAATGGAGTTTGGTTGGATGCGGAAGTTGACCCAGGTCTTCACCAGGTTTAGCCCGACGAGGCCTCGAGCCGATAAGATAGAGATCTTAGCCAGCAAAGGCAAGATAGCCTCCCTGTCCGAGTCAGAGGCGAAGGCATTGAAAGACTCGGAAATGTCAAGCTGACCCTCCGAGTAACCCGACAACTTCTTTTCGCCGGGAGGGGAGGTATCCTGGCAGTAGAAGTACGAGAGCTGCCAGTGCTTTACATGAGAATTGAGAGTGATAGGAGGCATCAAGGAGTTCTTGCGGCGCTGGATAGAAACCCCGCCGCAAGTAAGAAGTGCGCCGTCGCCGCTTTCGCGACACGGCTTGCACTGAAAGAGTTCAACGAAGAGAGCCAAACTTGGCGGAGTGCACAAGTAAGACTCGGAAAGAACGATAAAGTGGGAGATGTTCAGGACGGAGTTTGGTCCTATGTCGAAAATACGGAGGTTGTAGTGATCTAGGACGTCACGAAAGAAAGGGTGACCCGGAGGCCTGAAGCCCCGGGTCACGTGTTCGACGAAACATATTACCTCATCCGTTGCTGGAGAAGGCCGGGTTTCGTTGCTTGGTACTCTCCAGTGGATAGATTCCTGGGGAGGAAGGATTCCCAGCTCGACCAACTCCTCCAGTTTGGCCTTGGTAACGGAGGATCTCCCCCAATTGGCTGAAATGGAGTTGGTGGATTTAGCTTTAGCCGACTGTTTCCCCTGCCTCTTGGGTGCCATGGGGTTGACCTGGTGAAACATCAAAGGAAAGGAGGTGAGAAGCGAAAACTCGGAAATTAATGAGTAATCAGTTACCGGTAATTTAAACATGATCCGGGTATTGCCTTGCTGGATCAAGTACGATCTGTCCGGGTATCGCATGTCGTTACGGAAGCTGTGAAGTTTTTCCGTAAAGCAAGTGTCTGGGGAAGGTAGAGGGATACCCTTATGTCTATTATCAGCAAGTGAGCCGGAGAAGTGAGATTTTCCGGATGATAAGAACAAGGGCGGAAATTTTTGGTGGTCCGAGCCCAGATGGGAAATCCCATTTCTGTATTTAAGGCCAAGCTAATGATACTTAGTGGTAGGGGAGTAAGATAAGCTGTGCATCCTATCTATGGGAGTGGTTATGGTAAACACTAGTGAGTCAATTCGGCAGGGCCCGAGAAATTGCAGGCGACTCGATTCAGATCTGATCTAAGGAAAAGCTAAGAAATTGCAAGGTTAGGCTGGAGGATATCAAGAACTTACCGGAGGAGGTTGAAGTAGGGATTTGCGGAGACAGATGGCGCAAGATTGATGCCCTTTCGCGATTTCTGGCCGGCGAATCGGGGGCTTGGTGGCGGATTTGGGAGCTGGAGTGGGTTGCACGGTGGCGGAGCGCAAACGACGGCGGATGGGCTCCGGCGACGTGCGCAGAGCTTCCGTGGTGGCACTCTGTGAACTCGAGCTTGAGAAGAAGAGGGATGGGGAAATGAGTCGTTGGAGTTGAGGTTGCTCCCTGGGGTCTATTTATAATAGCCCGGGTGGAAAAGCCTAACCTAACGGGCGAAACCCGGGAGGTGCGGAGTAATAGTTGGCTATTTTGAAATTTGAAAGACGCGCCTTATGCATAGACCGATGTAATCCAGAGAAAAAGGAAGGGGAAATCTCTTTCCTGGTATCAGCGATAGTTATCGAGGAAGATGTGAAATCATCGAGTTTCCTATTAAGACTCAAGTCTGGAAGATTGAGGGAGAGCCTTTGAGGGAGAGCCGGGTTGCTACCTGATCCCCTTGGTGCTAATCCCAGCCATTCGTCAATATATTGTATCTTGATCTTCATGTGTTTTTATCCAACATTTCTGCAGGGAATAGCCAGCACTTCGAAGAGTAAATCTTGGAAGCCCAGGCTATTCTGGGGACTACTGATGGGGGGATAGTAACCCGGTAGGCCAACTCCAAGGTGTGACCCGGCCCAAAGGATGTTGCGCAGGATCCGGCTAAGAATAAAGAGACTTCTGGAAGGCCCAAAGTTTGTAGGCCTCGTAACCCGGATTGTGGGTTGCGGTAAGGAAAGCTAGGGTTTGTAAGCAGAGTTCGACTAGGACTCAAGATGTGCCTTGAAGGGCAAGTTAGGGGTGTACGGGTGCTTTATAAACCGGCCCCTAGGTTTAGTTTGCCAGAGATCCAAGTCATAGTTGTAACACCTATTATCGAGTATCCAGCATAATTCATATTGAGATCCGGCGAGTTATTTTTCGGTTCTTAGATTGCTTTCCGCCATGTCTTCCTTCGAGCTAAACCCTCTCCCGAATACCTGTGTCGACTTGCCCCAAGATCAGTTACCCCCGGTAACGTCTGCCGTGATTATCCCACGACAAGATCTACTCAGATGACACCGTTTTTCATGGTTTATGGCGCAGAAGCGGTGCTGCCGAGTGATATCATCCACGACTCGCCTCGAGTATCGGCTTACGTCGAGGTGGAGAACGAGAAGACCCGGCAGGACGCCGTGGATATGTTAGAAGAACACAGGGAACAAGCTTTGGAGAGATCAGCCATATACCAGCAGGATCTGAGGAGATATCATAGCCGGAGAGTCAAAACCCGGGTCTTCCAGGAAGGAGACCTGGTTCTGCGCCTAGTACAGTCAAAGGAAGGAAAACACAAGTTATCCCCACCATGGGAGGGACCGTTCATCATAAGCCAGAATCTGCATAACGGATCATATTACTTGATAGATGCAAGGGAAGAGTCGGCAACAGTTAATGACACCGCCCATACCACTTCATCTATGCAAGAGAGCGAGAAATACCTTGGAACGTAGCTCAGCTGCGTCCCTACTATACCTAGTCTAGACCAGACTTACAAGTGAAAATTACACGATGTAACAGGCAGCAGGTTTCAGACGCACTCTTTTCCTATCCAGGGTACCTAAGGGGACTGGAGGGTTTTTAATGAGGCGGCTTGCTGACCTAACTTTTCTCATATCAATAAAGAGATGGTTAAACAATATATTGTTTCCTTTTCATGTGTTTTTTATCAAGTTTTTTTATCTCTGTTGTGTTTTTATGTCTTCTTCCGGGTAAGTATTATTTATTGTTCTTAGTACATTAGTTTCTTTAGTAAATTGCATATATTTAGGTCTTGGGGGCTGATTGCTTGAATAGCACAGTTACAAACTCAAAGACTCGGCCATGATGCCTATGAGTTATAAGGGCCGATTACTTGCAAACAAGTACGGCTGCAAGCTTATAACCGGATAAAGGAGCCAAATTTTCTTGACTTTTCTTACTTAAGCTCGATGTGACTCACACTAAAGTGGCATGATTCGCTAGCGTATGATTACAATCAGTCATGATGCCCAATGGGACTTGCCTGACCCTGTCTTCATACAGCTATAGCAACATGATTATCCACGCGAAAGCCGGCTTACAGTACAAGAGAGTCAAAAGGGTCATCTAAACCACAAGTTATGCAGAGTACAAGGTTAACAACCGGAAAGTCAAAGTTTATTAAGCATAACTTCAAAACCTATGTGAAACGGCTCTAGGTTTTGGGCTTAGCACGTAACAATTTGTTCCTTTTGAAAGACCCAATACCCCAGACTCGGAATTTCGGGCCTTGGGGACTCGGGAATTTGAAAACAGAAACAAATTATCTAGCTATTCAGCTCAAATACCCAAAAATCCGAGTCTTGGGGACTTGGGGACTTAGAAAAAAGTCCGCTAGTCAAAACCCACGAGACCCGGAAACCGAGTCTCACAATAGGAATCATGGTAGAAAGTCAGAAAATCAAGGACGAAAAAGCTCAAAGCTAAGAAATATCAAATTCAAGCAAAAGGCCAGAAGGGCCACGAAATATATTAAGGCATTAAAGTGCATTACAAGCCACGATAGTAGTATCATAAAGCGCACAAGCGCGCTATCAAAAAGAATAAATATTTTACAGGAACATTGGCCGAATGAGGTACTGAGACGACATCGGTCAAGAGTTTACTCGGCCTCCTGGGTCGGGTCGACAGCCTTGTCCCTGTTTTCCGGATCTTGGTCTTGGATTTGCTCCTCGGAGGCCTTCCTAGTGTTGTCACCCGGATTCGCAGTATCAGGGCGAACAGGCGGGCGGCCAGCCGGCGTAGAGGAGGAGGGCGCTAACTCCAACTCGGCTTTCCTCTTCGCGGCTTCCTCCCTCTTCCTGGCCGATTCAGCATTCCACTTCTCTAAGATATCGAAGGGCAAAGGCATATCTTCCTTCACAGGTTTATCCGCGTCGTCGTATGGAGTTACATATCTACTCAGGTCCGGAGAGTCGGCGAGAGTAGTTGCCGAGTGACGCACCTCAGTCTGTACAGCTTTGAAGTCCTTGGCGACGAACCTGGAGCCATCGGCCTTGAACTCTGGAAACCCGGCCACCAGTTTTGCCGGCTCAAGCTTTGGAAAGTAGGCTTTAGCCAGCATAAGACCCCGGGTCATCCCAATCCGGCATTCCGAGCGTTTCCAGAGCTCAATCCATGCGGGGACAGTGGAGCACGCATGGATCAGGGTTTCCATACCCGGATATCCCTCAGTCGGCCATTGTATGGTGTCCAGAATCCATTTGGTGCCGGCGCAGAACCTCCGGAGCACAGTCCTTAAATTTTTCACCTTCTGGATATCATCTTCTTCTTCGGGCGCAAGGTTAGCGCCTGCAAAGTAAACAGTAAAAGGTTATGACAAAATATTCCGAGTATCATGGATCAAGAAAAAACCGAGTCACGAACCAGCAAGTAATAGTATCTCACCAAGTAGGACACGATAAGTGTCGACAACTTGGGCTGATAACTTCTTCAGCGCAGCCTGAACAGTGGTGTACTTCTTCTTGTACTTCGCGACATCTTTGTTAAGTGTTTCCACCTCAGCCTCAAGCGCCTCTCGCAGCCGTACCTCAGTCTCCAGGAGTTGATTGGTCTTGGCCAAAATCTCCTCGGTCCGGGCCATTTGCGCCTATAAGGGACGGAAGGATAAAGTTCAGTCGGATATCATAATAACCCAAGTATCCAAGAGGTAGTACCAAGTACAACTTCGACAAGTTATACTCGGAACTTGGGGACTAGATGGATACTATGAAATACCAATCAGTATTACCTGATGTTCAGCAGCCATGCGCTCCAACATATTTTTCTCTGTGGCCTTCAGGGCGAGGAGGGCGCTCATCATCTGGTCGAAGGAATGATTATCCGGGTCGGAAGACCCGGGATCCTGGTTACTCGGAGACCGAGCTCTTGCCTTGGCAGGGGAAGGCACCCGGGTCGCTCGAGTGTCGGAATTCAGCTCGCCTCCCCCTGTGCCCAGGATTGTGACCTCTTCGTCCTCATGCACGTGCGAGGCTATTGGATACTCGGCTTCTCGATCAGCCGGGTTCTTCGGTGGCACTTGCTCCCCCTCGCCGCCAGCTGCAGCCATTGTGTCATCATTGGGTTCTCTTTGCCCGGGTCATCAGTTTCCATGTCGTCCTGGTCACTGATTGTGACCTTGGCCCTGAGAATGATACGAGCAAGCGGTTAGTATGTAGCTAGAGAAAATTATGAATCAGTATTAGAACAGGAAGAGGAGAACCTTACCCGGAGTTCACCATGAAGTCTGAAGGGAATTCACTGCTGGACCCGTAAGAAGCTGACAAAGATTGAGAAAGTGAGACGCGGAGTCGTCCCGCTAAGGGATGATTGGGAGAAGGAAATCTCCGATACTCGGGATGAGGTTGAGAAGTACCGGCGCGCTGAGCCGGAGATGGTGGGATACCCGGGTTGAGCGTGGCGTCACCCGGAGTGTTCCGGGTCACCCTGCGCTTGATCAGGGGTGGTTCCTTCAAATATGACCAGTCGGATAGTTTACGGTTTAGCTCGCACATATTAGTGAAGGAGTATGGTTTGGAGGCAAGGGAGTGATATGGGACCTTAAAGACAACCCCTCGGGGTTTCCTCTTAGCTCCGACCTCGGTGACCGGTTCAGCTTCACTCTCGTCACTCTGTGTTTCTACCCCATCTTCCGGGTCTTCTTTCTCTTCCTTATCCTCCAGCCCTGAGTCACCGATGAACATAGTCGGAAAACAGGAAGTGTGGGGTGACAAGTTAGCAGGAATTGGGTTGGGTAAAAACCCGGAATGTACCTGAAGGGGAACGTAGCATAGAAAACAAAAATTTTCCTACGCGAGAGATACCCGAAAGGCCAAGATCTAATCTAGGAGACGAAGTGCAACGGGCAACAAGAGGGTTAAGGAGAACACATACCCTCGAAGACTCAAAGTGGTACGAGATCAAATCTCGTTGTTGGCGTAGTCGTACTCACACCGATCCCGATAGCGAGAAGATGGCACCGCAATCCGGCGGTGCATCCGTGATCGGTCACACGTACGGTTGATGACGACCTCCGTTCCCTCGTTCCAGCGGGGCGCGGAAGTAGAGAATCCCTCGGAACTCCAGCAGCACGACGACGTGGTGGTGGTGAAGAATCCCACGGTCAGGGCTTCGCCAAGCCGGAGACCATGAAATGGAGCAGCGGGTGGAGGGAAAGGGAAGTGGCCAAGTGTATGGAGGAGGGAGAGCTCTCACCCTCCTTTTATAGGAGAGGGGGGAGGCAGCCCAAGGGGGGTGCGGCCAGCCCATGGGGGTGCCCCCACCTCTTCCCTCATCATGTGAGTGGACACTCCACTCACACCCACTCATTTCCCCATTATTTCCCACTTGGAAAATCCAAAGGTTTTCTTTTAATAAATAAATAAAACCTTTTTATTTCTTTATTTCAGCATTTGTTAATTCTATTAACAAACTTTTGCATACAGCACCTCGAATCATTTGTTAATTCTATTAACAACCATTCGACGAAAAACCCCTTGAACTATTTCAATTTTCCCCGAAACAATTTCAGTGCTATCCAAAATATTCTTCGATATTCCGTATCCTCTCAAATGCGTCATCGAACCTTAAGTGTGTCACCCTACGGTTCGCGAATAAGATAGACATGATCGAGACTCCTCTCCGATCAATAATCAACAGCGGGATCTGGAGATCCGTGATGACTCCTATATATTCAACGATGACTCTCGTGATCGTGTGAACCAACAACGCCGTGAACTATTCCCTTTGTCTCGCGATATTTTACTTGTCCGAGATTCGATCATTGGTATCAACCATACCTTGTTCAATCTCGTTACCGACAAGTACTCTTTTCTCGTTCCCGTGATATAACATCCTTGTGATCATATCACGTGCTTGCAAGCGGTTTCGATGTGATATCACCGAGAGGGCCCAGAGTATATCTCTCCGTCATTTGGATGGACAAATCCCACTCTTGATCCATGATCCTCAACTAATACTTTCTGAATACTCAATGACACCTTTATAGTCACCCTGTTACGGTGTGACGTTTGATGCCATCAAAGCACTCTTCCGGTATCAGTGATTGACATGATCTCATGGTATAAGGAATAAGTTACTTCGTGTGTTTGATATAACAATGTAAACTAAATGACTTGATCGCATTGCTATATTCTCTTTGGGTATATGTTCATCACATCATTCTTCTAATGACATGACCCCGTTATTAATAACATCCAATGTTCATGATCAGGAAACCTTGATCATCTATTAATCAACGAGCTAGTTAAAAGAGAGGCTTTACTAGGAACCATTGTTTGTTTATTAAGCACACATGTATCAACGTTTCCGGTTAATACAATTCTAGCATGAGAAATAAACATTCATCATAAACAAGGAATAAGATAATAACCATTTTATTATTGCCTCTCGGGCATATTCCCTTCAGTCTCCCACTTGCACTAGAGTCAATAATCTAGTCTGTAAGCACTTTAACACATATGGCGTACCAGTGTTATTACCATGCTTCGCATGCGGTAAACATCATCAAAAAGATCTGAACTGTTCAGGTCTTATTGTATTTGCATGTTCTTTGCGTCTACACGCATCACTCATTCTCTAATGAGATGGCTTTGTATATATATAGTCAATTCGTGAAAACTTAATTCCTCAGCTTAAACTGATGTCACTAACATTGTGAAAATGTAGCTTCATAGTGTTAGCATTCTTGGAAACTCACCAAGTTCCGGTGATACCTTAATTCCTCAGCTTAAACTGATGTTACTAACATTGTGAAAATGTAGCTTCAAAGTTTCAGCATTCTTGGAAATTCACCAAGTTCAATAAAGAACTCCTTGACACAAAATACGCTTATTGTCAGTTGTCAACACAACGATATACTTTAGCCTTTGTTGTAGAATCTGTCACAATATTTTAATTTTGAAACTCTTTCAAATCCAGCATGGAACTTTCTTCCATCCTATTGTGCTACCCTTCATCACATATTTTAATTGAGATAAAATTACTTGAATTAATGACAAGACTATTAGTGTAACATATTACAACTATTATTTTGTCATTACTATATAGGAAAACATATCCTTAGCATTTCTAAAATGACACAAGGATCTCTCCCACTGTTGTCTAATCATCATATGAATTATCCTGCTATAACATTTATAGTATAGGACTCATCTGGTTGTGTACATAGCATGGAAACATTACTTAGAAATCTCAATTTCAATGATGCTCATCATGTGTCAAAACACATGAATCTTGCTCAATTATTTTCCATGTGACAAGAACTCCTTCTTATCAATTGTATATTGACTTACTTCAATATTTCATCTATGTAATTTGGCTTCAATCATATCAGGCGCTTCAATCCATCTTTTATAGATATCGATGCCCAATATCTTCTAAGCCTTTCATCAATATGAAATCTTAACCGTGTTAATTTAAAATACATATTTTCCAATCAACCATATGTCAACTACATAAAGTATTGGAAATATGTCATAGCGCTCCCACTTAATTTCTTGTAACTCTACAAGCATCTTTATCATTCATGATGGAATCAAACTCTTTTGATAACTTCATTAAGGTAAAGATTTCAACTTCGTTATGCTCACTTCAACCATTGAAGTGCGCATGCCTTTCTAGCAACCTTTTGAATTTTACAAAACTCTCAGACTGTGTCAAGTACACATCCTTGATAAAACTTCCTTGAGAGGAGAGTTGGTTTTGTTATTCAACTGCCATATCATAATATGTAACCTTTTGCTAGAACTATCCGCAAAGACTAAAGCATCACTACGGAAGATCAAAATCTTGTAGTAGTTAACTCTTTGAACTTCGTCGAAAACAACTTTTCGATAAGTACAATTTTAATAAGATGTAAAATCCATGTCTTTGTCGCTATATAGACCCTTTTGCTATCGCTAGGCATCATGCCTATCGAAAGGACTACCAAGTCACATACTTGATATTCATACAAGGATACTATGGCGGATATAATGACTCATAGTCAATTTTACGAAGTCAGGGCCCATCATTTGCTTCCTTTATAAGGTCCAGGTCCTTTGTTGTCAAAACAACACTTTATACTTAAACCACAAGTTGTTCAAAGTACAAAGTTTTTGGACTTTTCTGGTACAGTTCGCAAACTCATTTGAAGTATCTACAACATTTGTAGTGTCTTCTACTTAGTCAAAATAGTAAACCCCGGAACAACTTCCAGTGCTGCGCTACTCTTGACATGATAACGAAGATTCTCTAACCTCGTTGAGTTTGTACTGTGCTCCCACTCACTTGTTTCGCAAGAACTACTTTCTCGAGAAATCAACCATTTCTGACAAACAACATTTGTCTTTTGGTTCGGTGATAGGAGAAATACCCAATATTTTATTTGGGATAACCTTATAAACATATATTTATCCTATTTTGGTTGTAAACATTTTACACATGCTATGCATACCAAAACTTAAGAAAGTGACAATTCGGGTCACTACCCAAACCATATCTTATATGTTGTCAATTTCAGCGGATCATGATGGTGCTCTTTTTCAGTGTAAAAGCGGTTGTCCTTAATGTATAAACTACAAAATTATAATGGCAATTTTATTAATCTTACCATGTCAAACAGGGTTTGATTTTGTCTTTTGAATACTCCAATCTAATGTGGGGTATTCGAGAAGTATAAGTTGTAGAACAATTCTGCAACTTCTCAGATGTTTTGCTAAACTTGTAACTCAAACTTTATCCTTTATGATCCAATCATAAATACTTGATTATCTTGTTACATTGATTTTAACTTCATATTAACAACCTTTTGAACCAATTCAAAATGTCAAACTTTGTTCCCTTTAAATAGATATACTCACATATCTACTTAAATCATCGACAGAATTTTATGAAGGAAAAATTAATCCACCATACATGACTACACATAATGGACTATATACATCAATATGTATAATCTCCACTAAATTAGTCGTCCATTCTACTTTGGCCTAAGAACGGAATTCTAGTCATCTTTTGGAAGAGGTCTCACAAGCGTCAATAAAATGACTCCGGAAGTCCATCAATATGGAGTTCCTTCATGTTTTCCTTTCCGATATGAACTAAAATGGTGGTGTCACAATTTAAGTGAAACTCTTCAACGTCTTGCAACGTTTAGCATTTAGTCTTATAGATGTTTACTTTACCAACATGATTTATATTAACATATCCATCAATTATGGAATATGATCATAGTTTGAACAATCTCATTTGTTCTCACAAAAGACTAGAACAAAATAACAAATTATTAAGTTCTTCAAATAAATCTCGACTGGTTGGTTCGATACGACAATGAACACAATAACACTTTATTTATGTTCTTGTCATAATCGATTCCACATCTATTACTAGTTCCTTTTAGGCCCTTGTATTTCTTTCATTGTGTTGCTTTGTATGACAACTCATACCAACCAATGTGGTATCAAAATACCCAAAAATACTTTGTTAACTAGTAATACATCTATAACTTGTATATCAAGTATATACTCCTGAGCTGGACTTTTCCAGTTATCTTCTTTTCTGCCATATATCTATTTGCAATTCTATTTTCAATATTCCCTTTCCTTTACAGAAGAATCATTCAACATCAAACAATGCTAGTCTTACTAGCTCATTTTCTTTGGCGTGTTAGTCATATACTATCACCCATTGAGTCATACTTTGAGTTTGATTGTTCTACTAATATCACCATATTAATAGCATTCTTCTAGATTTCACTCTTAGCAATTTCCAAGTAAGGTAAACTACTTTACCCATACTTCTAATCCATCCCATCATAACAATTTTATGATTAAGTTACTATAGCTCGAAGGAAGGGATTTAGAGGATAATTTTGAGCGCCCAACTTCTTGGAATATTCAGACGCCTAGCGTCTTCAATCATTGCATATATTCAGATAATATAAGCAAACATTGTCACGCTAAATTATACTCAGTCATGTTGCCACAAAAAGGTTTCTAGATATCAATATATCTTTCACTTGATTGTTTCTGAAAACAACTCTTTTCAGTTCCTAAATCACCTTGATCAACAAAACATTCTTTTGAAGATAAAGTAATACGGAAGCAACCATGACTCTGGATTCTAAGTAGGAATTATTTGCTCTCTAGATTAATCAATCATTAACCACATGGAGCTAGGTAGGAAATACCAAAAATCTACAATAGGACTCAATTTTAAATTTCACTAATACGGTACCAATCTTAAATGGTATTTACCAGATCATAACAGTTATATCTCAATTAACAATCTAAGTGTAAGGTAGTTATGTGGATGCCAATGAATACTACAATTTGTGCAAATTCAATTTGATTTGTTGTTCATGATAAATAAGTTCAAGTTAATTCAAAAATTAAACCATGAACTCCCACTCAAAAACAACATCCCTCTTAGTCGTCTTTAGTGATTACACGAACCAAATTCACTACAACAAAACCGATCATCACGTGAGATGATGTAGCTTCAAAGGCGAACATCGACATGTTCATCATATCATCCATATGACTCATGCTTTACCTTTCGGTTACGTGTTCCGAGGCCATGTCTGTACATGCTAGGCTCGCCAAGTAGAACCGTAGTATTGCGTGTGTTTCAAGGCCATGTCTGTACATGCTAGGCTTGAAAACACCCGTTGTATGCGAACGTTGAGTCTGTCACACCCGATCATCACGTGGTGTCTCGAAACGACGAACTTTCTTAACGGTGCATACTTAAGGAAGAACACATTATTATCTTGATATTAAGTGAGAGGGATCATCTTATAATGCTACCGTCGCTATCTAAGCAAAACAAGATGCATAAAAGTATTAACATCACATACATCACATGTAAGGATAACGTGATATGATATGGTCCTCCTTGCACTTGATCTCCATCAAGTGCATTATGATATGATCTCAATCATTCCACCGGCGTGGTACCAAGTACCATGGCACCCCAATCTTGATTGTCCATCAATAAGAAGACAACCATATGGATACCTTCCGGTATATCAATAATTTACAAAATAGATCATCTCATAATCAAATTTGTAATATTGACCATATCAATTCACATGCCCAGCAAAAACTAGTTAGACGCTTCTAATTTATTTTTGCATATTTTACGTGGCTTAGGGCTTTCGAGGATAGAACCGTTCATACCTACGAACATCAACCACAACGTTGATAAACACATTTTTAACAACCCTTCATAGATTAGATCTTAACTATAGTAGGAGAAACAGACACCCGCAAGCCACTTATGCAATACAAGTTGCATGTCAGTTGTGGAACAAGTCTCATGTACGTGGACATGTAAGGTTAGTCCGGGCCGCTTCATCCAACTATGCCACTAAGATCATAAAATAGTCAAGGAGGTAATAACATGATCATCAACGCCCACATACACCTATGTGTTCTACCCGTACAAAACATCTACGCATAGATCCGGCTCTGATACCACTGAAGGGGAACGTAGCATAGAAAACAAAATTTTTCCTACGCGAGAGATACCCGAAAGGCCAAGATCTAATCTAGGAGACGAAGTGCAACGGGCAACAAGAGGGTTAAGGAGAACACATACCCTCGAAGACTCAAACTGGTACGAGATCAAATCTCGTTGTTGGCGTAGTCGTACTCACACCGATCCCGATAGCGAGAAGATGGCACCGCAATCCGGCGGTGCATCCGTGATCGGTCACACGTACGGTTGATGACGACCTCCGTTCCCTCGTTCCAGCGGGGCGCGGAAGTAGAGAATCCCTCGGAACTCCAGCAGCACGACGACGTGGTGGTGGTGAAGAATCCCACGGTCAGGGCTTCGCCAAGCCGGAGACCATGAAATGGAGCAGCGGGTGGAGGGAAAGGGAAGTGGCCAAGTGTATGGAGGAGGGAGAGCTCTCACCCTCCTTTTATAGGAGAGGGGGGAGGCAGCCCAAGGGGGGTGCGGCCAGCCCATGGGGGTGCCCCCACCTCTTCCCTCATCATGTGAGTGGACACTCCACTCACACCCACTCATTTCCCCATTATTTCCCACTTGGAAAATCCAAAGGTTTTCTTTTAATAAATAAATAAAACCTTTTTATTTCTTTATTTCAGCATTTGTTAATTCTATTAACAAACTTTTGCATACAGCACCTCGAATCATTTGTTAATTCTATTAACAACCATTCGATGAAAAACCCCTTGAACTATTTCAATTTTCCCCGAAACAATTTCAGTGCTATCCAAAATATTCTTCGATATTCCGTATCCTCTCAAATGCGTCATCGAACCTTAAGTGTGTCACCCTACGGTTCGCGAATAAGATAGACATGATCGAGACTCCTCTCCGATCAATAATCAACAGCGGGATCTGGAGATCCGTGATGACTCCTATATATTCAACGATGACTCTCGTGATCGTGTGAACCAACAACGCCGTGAACTATTCCCTTTGTCTCGCGATATTTTACTTGTCCGAGATTCGATCATTGGTATCAACCATACCTTGTTCAATCTCGTTACCGACAAGTACTCTTTTCTCGTTCCCGTGATATAACATCCTTGTGATCATATCACGTGCTTGCAAGCGGTTTCGATGTGATATCACCGAGAGGGCCCAGAGTATATCTCTCCGTCATTTGGATGGACAAATCCCACTCTTGATCCATGATCCTCAACTAATACTTTCTGAATACTCAATGACACCTTTATAGTCACCCTGTTACGGTGTGACGTTTGATGCCATCAAAGCACTCTTCCGGTATCAGTGATTGACATGATCTCATGGTATAAGGAATAAGTTACTTCGTGTGTTTGATATAACAATGTAAACTAAATGACTTGATCGCATTGCTATATTCTCTTTGGGTATATGTTCATCACATCATTCTTCTAATGACATGACCCCGTTATTAATAACATCCAATGTTCATGATCAGGAAACCTTGATCATCTATTAATCAACGAGCTAGTTAAAAGAGAGGCTTTACTAGGAACCATTGTTTGTTTATTAAGCACACATGTATCAACGTTTCCGGTTAATACAATTCTAGCATGAGAAATAAACATTCATCATAAACAAGGAATAAGATAATAACCATTTTATTATTGCCTCTCGGGCATATTCCCTTCAGTACCTTCTTCCGAGTCAGCTGCCTCTTCATCTTCTTCTGGGTCTTCGGAGGAAGGGGAGGTCTTGATATTCCAGAAAGCATTATCATCCTGAGGTAAAGGCATAAAAGTAAGAGTTGGTGATTGTATCAAGCGTAAGTGCAAGGATGAAAGTGAAAGTATAAGTGTTGGATCTTACCGCGGGAGCCGGATTCTCGCGCGTATATGGATTTAACCCGGCAATGTTCCGGATCACGTCCAACTTCTCCGTCAAGAAACTCTTGATAGTCTTGTTGGTATCGCCGGCTGTAATTCTTTGAGGAATATCGGAGCGCGTCCGTGACGTGCCCCGAGTAATCACACATCATCTTGGCGCGAATAGAGTTGGGATGGATCCGGAAGTCCACCCATGTCTAAACCAAGTTAAGCCCAAGGAGGCCTTGGGCAGAGAGAACGGCTATTTTTGATAGAAGGGGCTGGATGGCTTCCCTGTCCGACTCAGGGGGGAAAGCATTAAAATTATCGGAAAGATCTAAGAGACCCTCCGAGTAACCCGGCAACTTCCTCTTGCCGGGTGGGGAGGTGTCCCGACAATAAAAGAAGGAAAGCTGCCAATGCTTAACATGAGAATTTAAGTTTAGAGTCGGCATGGGAGAGTTTTTGCGGCGCTGGATAGAAACCCCGCCGCAGGCCGAAAGGGCCCCGTCACCGCTTTCGCGGCACGGTTTGCATTGGAAAAACTCGATGAACAAAGCCAAATTTGGCGGGATGCACAAATAAGACTCGCAAAGGACTATGAAATGGGTTATGTTCAACATAGAGTTAGGCCCTATGTCGAACACCCGGAGGCCATAGTGGCTGAGGATTTCACGGAAGAAAGAGTGACCCGGGGGGCAAAACCCCCGGATCACGTGCTCGACAAAGCATATTACCTCGTCGGCGTTGGGGGTAGGCCGGGTCTCGTCACCCGGAACCCTCCAATGAATCTCCTTCTGAGGAGGGAGGATGCCTGACTCGGCCAGTTCTTCCAACTTGGCCTGGGTCACGGAAGACCGCGCCCAATTGGCAGATATGGACTGGGCCGTCCTTGTTTTTGCCGGTTGCTTCCCTTTGTTCCTAGGAGCCATTGGTTCAGTCTGCAAAATACAGAGCAAAGAGTACAAAGCATTAAAACTCGGGAATTATGAGTTATCCGGGTATCCACGAGCAGTATCAGTGAGAGGCATGGAAACTATGAATTGTCCGGGTATCACTGGACAGAGCGAAAATTGCAAACTATCCGGGTGTTGACGAGCGGTACAGAAATTATGGGGTATCTACGTATCGGCAAGTAGTTGTGGAAACAGGTTGGTCGCCTATGTATCTAGTGCAAGTAAAAGAACCGGAAGTAGTGGTTTTTCCGGGTATCAAGAGCAGCCGCGGAAGTTTGGGCGAACTGAATCCAGATTGGAAATTTTGTGGATGATTTCGTTGAGAAATTAACAATTACAAGCGATAGGGGAGTGATGTGTGGTCATCTTTTAAGTGATTGGACAAGCTAGGATGGGGCTACGCGACCTAATCCAGCGTGAAGCAAGAAATGACCCGCGGCGGACCTAGATCCAATCTAGTTCAAACGGGGAAATTTGAAGCTAAATCAATGAAAGTAAGAAGCTTACCGGTGTGGATTGGAGAAGGGCGCGACGACGGCAGATGGTGCAGTCGTGATGTCCCTTTGCGACTCCCGGCGGGCAGGTCGAGGGCGCGGCGGCGGAGATTGGCGGCGACGCGGGGCGAGCCGTGGAAGAGCGTAACTGGCGGCGGCTCTGCTCCGGCAGCGTGCGCGAGGTCTCCGTGGTGGCGTTCTGTGGGCTCGGATGGGGAAGCGCTAGTGAGGAGGAAGAAGAAGGAAGGAGTGAACCGTTGGGGTTAGGTCACCCCCCAGGTACCTATTTATAGGTACGGGTGGGTAAACCTAGGCCAACGGGCGGGACCCGAAATTTTCGGGATAAGGGATACCCGTCCTGATTTTCTGGGATACGCGTTAAGTGCTGCACGGGATATCCGGAATGGATAGGAAGCAAATCTCTTCCGCGATATCTGGATCAATTGACGAGTGAAGTAAGCCGGATCTTTGGCATTTTCATCAGGGCATTGACCCGGAAAAGTAAAAGATAGATTCAGAGGAAACCGGGTATTATATGGACCACCGATGGAGTTAGGCCTAGCTGTTTATCAAAGCAACTTAACCCGGCCTCTGTGAATTTGTATGTTTGTTATTTTTGCAGAGAATAGCATGCGCTTCAAGGAGGATCCCGTGAAGCCCAGGCTATTCTGGGGACTACTGATGGAGGGATGATAACCTGGTATGCTAACATCAAGGAGTAACTCGGCCCAAAGGACGCTGTGCAAGACCCGGCTTAGGGAAAAGGAGCTTCTAGAAGGCCCAGGAGTGTAGGCCTCGTAACCCGGATTGTGGGTTCCGATAAGGAAGTTTAGGGTTTTGTAAGCAGTGTCCGGGTAGGATTCCGAGTACGCCTTGGATAGCAAGCCAGGGGATCCGGGGATTATATAAGCCGGTCCCCTAGGGTTAGATCGACGAGTTCACCAGAGACACAAGTTTACGAGATAGAGATTGTGAGATATCGAGCATCCATTGTAACACGAGTATCGAGATAGTAAATTCAGATCGTAGACTCGGCGACTTGATTGCCGGCTACCCGATTGCGTATCACCATGCTTTCCCTTGAGCTAAACCCTCTCCCAAACACCAGAGTCGATTTGCCCCAAGACAAGTTACCCCCGGTAACGTCTGCCGTGATTATCCCACGACAATACAACTGACAATTGTATCAGGTGTGTTGGGGACACAAGAGACTTCTTGTATCGTAATTGCAGGGTTGCTTGGGAGGGATATCTTTGACCTCTTCCTTCCTAAATTCGATAAACCTTGGGTGATCCAATTAAGGGAAACTTGCTGCTGTTCTACAAACCTCTACACTTTGAGGCCCAACACTATCTACAAGAATAGAAGCATGCATAGACATCAAGCTCTTTTCTGGCGCCGTTGCCGGGGAGGTAAGGTAAGAGGTACTCACATCCTCTGTGAGTGCTCGAAGTTATTTCCTTTAGATTCTGCAACTATATCTTTTTTCTTTTTATTATTTTCACTACTTAGGATTATTTTCACTTGTTCCTTGTTTTATTTTTACTAGTAGTCTTAGTGGAAAACAATAAAAATATGAGAGAACTTTATAGAGGATTACAATTTTGTCACGTACACGGAGTCCGGAGGAGACCCGGAGGGGGGTTCTGAGGTGGCCACACCACCTGGTGGCGCCCCTGGCTGCGCCACCACATGGTGTGGTCCCCTGGGCGCCCACCGACATCACCCTTTCGCCTATTTATTTCCCCGAGGCATAAACCCTAAATCATCAAGCCTCCCTCCACCAAAAGTTCTGTAGCTCTGCCGCCATCGCAGACAAGATTCGGGGGACTGAAATCTCTGTTCCGGCACCCTTCCGAGACGGAGAAGTTCCCCCGGAGCCATCTCCATCCACCCCACCACCATATTCCTTGCCGTTGTTGATTCCCATGATGAGGAGGGAGTATTTCTTCCTCGGGGCTGAGGGCTCTACCGGTAGCTATGTGTCTCATCTCTCTCTCCCATGGTGTGATCTTTATGTGATCATGAGCTTTGTAATCTAGTTTAATAAGTATATGTTACTCTTCATCTATTATGCTACTCAAGTGGTTGACACTTTGATCACGATGTAAAGGTGACAGTGTGTGCACCGTGTGTATGACTGATGTATTTTTGTGTTGGATGACCCTATGAAAATGTGGTGTTTGTCTCGAACCATCTAGGGCTCATGGTGACAGTGTGGGTTACCTAGATGGTGAATGCAACTCTAAGGAGTGCTTTTATAGCCCTACCCAATGATTGGTGTTTGTTATCCTACCGGAGAGTGGTTCGGAGTAGCATAGTGAAGAGATGATATTTATGCATTCAATTATGTTAATAATTGCCACGCAAATCCCTACATACAAAATATTATAAAAGATGATACTTTACCAAAATATGGCATGACTAATATGTGTTTTGCTCTTATTAATGAAGATGAGGAATCCTCCAAAGTTTTTTTATTGTTTCTGACAATAAACCAGGGTATGTGGAGAAGCTTCCTTTCAAGCCTCTCCCTCCTAAAGAGGGGAAGAAGAAGAAGAAGAAGAAGAAGAAGAGGAGAAGTAAAAGGAGAGAGGTAACGATATTTTCCCCTAAGCATGGTTCTCCTATTATAGTTGTTGCTGATGAGTCTGAACTCGATGATGTTCCTATGCATGCTACTTATGAAAGTGATTATGATTGGGAGAAACACACTACTCAAATGATGATGGTAATTTCTGTACTATTAATACTATCCATGTTCCTTCCAATGATGATATAGGAAGCTCTAGGCTTGTGGATGATGTGTTTGAAAATTCTTCTGCTACTGATGATTACATGCTTGATACATCTCCTTCTAGTAACAATGATGATATGTTTACAAATGAACACTTTGGAAGATAACTATTCTATTGCTAATGATGATACTATGCCCCCAGTCTTTGATAACTATTATGAAGAATACTATAACATAGGCTATAATTAAAATTATCCTTATGAAACTTGTCATAGTTATGGAGGGACTACCCAAAACCATCTCCTGAATATACAACTTGTCTATCATGTTGGAGTTCTTTATAATGATTACAATAATGAATATGATATTTTCAGTCCACCTACTAATGAGGAGAAACTTAATTATGATTATAATATGCCTCCTATATTTGACGATTATGGTGATGAGAATAATAATGATAGCTATTTTGTTGAATTTGCTCCCACTACTATTAGTGAGAATGACTATGCTTATGTGGAGAGTATTAATTCTTTTATGCATGTGGCTCATGATAAGAATGTTTTATGTGATAGTTATATTG